>JWHW01039726.1:0-31866 GCA_000931545.1 Papilio glaucus
TACAAAATATTTTATTACACGCAAATAACTTTATTATTTATCTTTATATGTAATTTTATATAATATTAATCAATCTTTATTAATTACAACAAAACATTCACATCCTACTAATAATAATATAAATGCGAAAGTTTGTATGTATGGATGTTTGTTACTCTTTCACGCAAAAACTACTGAATGTATTTTAATGAAACTTTACAATAATATAGCTTATACATAAAGATGTTGTGTGAATTGTACAAAATATTACGATAAGTGTCAAGTATGTAGGAACAAATACAGCCATATGCGAGCTTTTTAGGTTAATAGGGTTCAGCTTAGTCTGTAAATTCGTCGGTTAAATTAAATCGCACGGCGGGTGAGACCACGGGGCACAGCTAGTAAAATATATTGTCATAATTTTTTTTTTCAGAGAGAAAGAAAGAGGTAGCAACGTGTTTTATATGACATTTTCGTATCGTTTTTTAATATCACTTTTAAAAACGGTTATATGCTCACTGTCAACAGTTTATGATTCAAGATCACTCGGATCGCGAGCCCTGTATCAGATGAAGCTGTAAGAACCGTCAATAACGTTACCAGCAACGACATCTCCGAAAATTAGTCAGTATATGTCTATCGCACACTAAACACTGAGTAGAGAGAGAGGGAAGCGTCCGTCCGAAATACGGCTAGCTCTGTGGGTTAGAGCCTGCCTACCGCTGCCGTATGCGTGAGATAAAGGGAAGTTAGACAGACTGGCGCCGTAACGCGTTACGTAACGAAGCGGTTTATCCTGCCATAACAAGTTATAGTTATTACTACACAACAACGACGCGCTACAGTAACGCGGCAGCCCCAACAGTACCCTGAAGGCATTGTTGTACAGCACGTAGGGCAGTGCTCGGTCGCTGACGAAAATTAAACCAGACGCTGCACGTATAGAAAGATTGGCAGTATGATTAAAATAAGGTTAACCTCCTATCAGCATGTTGATCCTTATTGCCAGCGCCCTACGTTCTCTTTCAACGTCTTTGTCGTGTATTTGGGACGCTGTGAGCCAGAAGCTTTTAGTAAAAGGCTGTCAGTAAAAAAATAAAATAGATGGATAATTTTATTTGAGCGTGTTTTGGATATGTGCTATCACGGCCTGGTCACCCTATTCCGACGTTTTATCTTGTTTACACGCTGGTGACCTTGCGGGAAGAGTTCGACTGACTCACAGACACGGACACAGACCGACGGCTGTGTTCGGCGACATTTTTAATTTAACTTGACAGTCGAAATATTCTACTGTTGATACTTCCTTGGGCAAATGTGGTTTGATTTAAAACCAAGGGATACCGTAGACGAAAGACCTAAAGACGCTCAAGTATATTTATAATATTTTAAGTCATAAAATTTTTCAAACAGTGATGGAGCCCGCAACAACTACCTCTGTTGCACGAATGGGCCGGCTCGACCGGTGAAATATACCCGCAACCAACGAGCATTTATGCGTAGATGTATGAATGAGTTGAAACCGTTAGTGTGCCACGATTTTGCCAAATCGAAATCTGTAATCTCCGTCTCTGACGAAAGAGTAGGTATTCTCTAAGGAAATGAATACATTCACTGCTGAATTAGCATAAGTACGAAAAAATCATATTTTATGTTTCAGAAAAAAAAATTGTAAAAAGTGAGCAAAAAGCCAACATCACGCGGTGTTCCCAGGCGGTCACCCATCCAAGTACTGACCGCGCCCGACGTTGCTTAACTTCGGTGATCGGACGAGAACCGGTGTATTCAACGTGGTATGGACGTTGGCGAGAGGAGAGATAAAATGTATGTACTCTATTTGAGTAATAAATTAATAATGTAATTAATTTGTTTGCTGTACAATTTTTTTAAATTTACTTTAAAAATAATATGTAACTTTATTTAACAAAATTAATAGCAACACTATCCGAAGAGGTAATACAGTACAAAAGGAAGTACAAAATTATTTATAAAAATTGAAGATGTCAACTTAAGTGGATCAAAATATTGTCAAAATTACATAAAAAACCAAATAGAGTACGTATATTTCATTCCTTATGTCGCCAACGTCCATACCACGTTGAATACACCGGTTCTCGTCCGATCACCGAAGTTAAGCAACGTCGGGCGCGGTCAGTACTTGGATGGGTGACCGCCTGGGAACACCGCGTGATGTTGGCCTTTTGCTCATTTTTGAAGTAAACTTTCGTAGAAAATTTGGGACTGTGTTCTCATACAATGCTGCGAGTATTTATGGTTACTTAATTCGAGAACCTAACTTTTAAGATTAATTTTTTTCTTATAAAATATCCTAGCGCATGTACTGCAAGTTCTGTATGTAATTTATATTGTTGACAGGAAAATAATAATAATTTTTTTTTGTAACGTATTATTACAGGTAGTTGGTGTATTGAAGTGTAATAAAATCGGACCAAGCATTGCTCTGCGTTGTCATCGTAGAACATTTTTTTTATTATATTACAATTCGAACAGTGACATCTAGCGATATGTCACAAAAATTAGGGTTTAGTAAGATTTTAAAATTAAAAGATTTCGCAGATCGAGGCAAGAGATGGCACTGTAACAAATATTGTTTTTTTTTGTGGAAATTCGAGTTGTACGGGAGAGACATAAGAATAAATTTAAAAATAATAAACCGTATCTAAATACGAAATGTTAAGATTTTTGTTATGAAATAAATAAGGTTTTAATATCAGATCCTTCGTGTACCTAGCTGATAGAGACAATAGAATAAATCTTATTCATTAGATATCAATGTAGTATGAGGGTAATGTTTCTTGCGTGTATTTTTGTTTGTGGCATTGTGACCTCTTGTAAACTAAACGTACAGAGAGAGCGTACGTAAAAAGATTTTGATGAGTGAGATGTCATAAGATCTGTATTCTTCACTGGAGTGATGACAATACAGTGAGTCGGGTTTTTTTAACTTTACTATTACTTGTTTTAAGTTGTGATACTTCTCCGGCATTTCCATGTTGTACATTTTCTTTGTAATAATAGAAGGCGGCAAACTGTCAAGCGATCCACTCGTCCTCTTTTAGTTAGAAATGGATGGGGAGGGTAAGGGGAGTAGAATTAGGCCTCCAGTGCCTCACTTATCAGACGAAACGAGGTCGTGGTATTTCACATTGTGGGCTCTATCACTGTTAAATCTTCTCACATCGTTACAATGTTTAATCGAATAAAACAAAACAAAGTCGTTATATCTTTTATTGAGTAAAATTTTTGGTTTTTTTCCCATTTTTATTACAATAATAAAATGTATAGTATTTAAACAATAACAATTAATAAAATGACTTGTAATACAACAATTATCACATATAATTAATTCGAACAATTAATGTTTTACTTGCAGAAAAGCATTAATAAATCTCTAACATGAAAAACCTTTACAAAATATTTTATCTCACGCAAATGACTTTATTATTTATTTTTATAGGTAATTTTATATAATATTAATCAATCTTTATTAATTACAACAAAACATTCACATCCTACTTATAAATGCGATAGTTTGTATGTATGGATGTTTGTTATTCTTTCATGCAAAAAGTACTGAATGGATTTTAATGAAACTTTACAATAATATAGCTTATACATCAGAATAACACATAGGCTATATAATAAAGATGTGTGAATTGTACAAAATATTACGATAAGTGTCAAGTATGTAGGAAAAAATACAGCCATATGCGAGCTTTTTAGCAGCTTAGTCTGAAAAATCGTCGGTTAAATTAAATCCTGAAAGTACTAGGACTGACTGGTCACTGTTTGCCTAGAGGAGGCATCTACAGCTACACCGGGCTCGAGGCGGCAGGGCGCAGGAGGCGCCTAGCCTAAGCCTCTTTAAGAGTAACTTAGCTCGAGTCAAGTCAAGTCGTATTTTGTAGAGAATAAGGTGGTAAATTGTAGGAGCGAGTCCTTTAAATAGTTATTACGAACTCTACGTATTTTATAAAATTGACAAGCGGATTCGTTAGATGGCGCTGTTATTTAATCTTTTCTATTCTATTTAATTTTTCAGCCTTCTATAGAACATTTATAAGAAATGTCAAATCTTATACATTGCGTAAAAAATTCTAGAAAATGTTCACGTTTTCTTTTCCCATATTAATATATGTATATTTTATAGGTATTGTTTAAAAACGGTTACAATTTACTTACAAAATACACCTAAATCACATAGAAAACCACTTATATCCCAATCTAAAAGCATTAAATATATGTCCGTAAAATAGTTTGTTCCTGATAACAACCGTTTATCTTTCACCATTTTAAAATATAAATAAATATGCCCGTAACCAAGAAGAGTAGGCAGAGAATTACGCATTTCTATTTGGCACTTTATTACTGTATAGGTTTATACGGAGTGGAGATGTAATAAAATAAACTTGAGATGTTAACGCGTATAATCGAGCAAGTTACTGAAGCGACTGTACAAAAAATCATAAGGCCAATATGAAAAAGGGTTATGTCGGTGGTTGCGAATTTACATCACTGTATTAATTGAGTTATTGAACTTTGCTAATTTTATCGGACAGGCGTATTTGCGCGAACAATTACATTGTAGAAAATTCTCGAAAGTTCTAGAATATATAATTAAATCTTAAGCTCAAAGTGGAAGCGATATTGAAATATTTGGGCATAGCGTTTAGTAGTTTTTTATATCCGTCGGTAAATTCTTCAGGATGGAATACTTTATGAGCGTGATGTGAAATCTCCACCAAAGGTTGAGTATGTTGTTCCTTTGTTACCTGAAAAATAAATAATTAGTACTTAAAACACTCGTCAGTGTTATTTCATCTTTTAACTAGATGGCGTTATTCTCAATTTTAAAATAAAATTATTTTGTTACCCTTATGATCCTGTACAGGACTAAAACAACGTTATAAGAAATGTATTGTCATTGGATCTTGGTACGAATACTTCAAGTTGATGGGACTTATATACAAGTTGGTGAAAATCACTATGGTATTCTAGCAAATTCCAATTCATTCGTTTCCTAGCCAAAACTAATAATCTGCTCCTCCAACTTACATTAAACGTCAAGGTAAACTCCAATGGAGCTAATATGTTGGAATAAGTACAGGTCGCTTCTGTGATCACGTAGAGAGATCTGTTCAAGAACTGTGAGGTTTCTTCCAAAGGCGATGTAAACGACCACTTAGTCAAGTTGACACCGGGCTGGGGTAGGAACGTTAACGTGTTGTGCTGTGGACCTGGAAAAGTTATTACATATTATATAGTAATTTAAAATTCTTAGGAATTAAACAATTATTAGTAAAAGTTAAATACCACGACCTCACAGAAAACAGGCGTGAAGTAGAAGTTATTCGGGGTTTGTTTAATAACAGAAGTGCCGAAAGAATTTAAGGAAACGGTGGGAAAAGGAAGAGGATATATCGGAGGAGGGGAAAGATAGGAAAATTTTCAAAAATATTTAATTTCCACTGAGACTTAGTGACATATCAACGCACAGCTTAGAGATTTGCACAGAGATTTCTGTTAATATGTAGGCGATCACTAAGAACGGGTCTAAAGCTGAGGATGAAAGTTTGTATGGCGAATTAATTGTAATCCAATGTAAGTTGACCTCAGATCTACGTCATCAACCATATTAAATAGGGTTCTGCTTAGACTGGACATGCATGGGTTAAATTATATTGCACGGCGAGTGAATCCGCGGGCCTCAGCTTGTAAATATATATTTCACTAACCGATCATAACACAGCTAATGGTGCAAGTATCCACATCGCAGGATCGGGATGCTTTAAGCGAGGGTTCGGGTTCGAACTTAGCCGGAGGCTCCGTGTGTAGGAATAAAACGTCGTGTCTGCAAATGAAAGTTAATATATCAAGGCGAACACACGTTGACATTCTCGGCTAGTTTGTGAACTCACGGTTAGAAATTTTATTGTAAATTTTGAGCTATTTTACTAACAGTGCTTTACCTGTTTTAGTACCTAAATCTTTTGCCAAGCATCATGTGCTTCGGCAGGCCTCCCATAAGATGGGCCGACGATTTAGTCAAAGTCAAGGTTTTGGGAGTATAAGGGCAGGGGACCTTTGTGACGTTATAGGCCTGTTGTAGTATCAACCATTTATGGAAGAGACGCGCAGGTGGCGTCGCTCACCGTGTACCGCGCTCAATTCAGTCGCTTCAACAACGTAGCGATGACATTACCTTCACTACAATAACAGCATGTAAAATACTTACTAAAGTAACATCTGGTCCTTCGCGCGGATATGAACCAGCGACCTATCGATAATCTAATTATTCAGTTAGTACTAAACACCTTTATTCTACAGCAGATGTTTATTGGTTAAAATGAAAAACACTCTACATTTTTTTAGCGGCAACTATCTTAAGTATTCATTTTACTTACAAATGTGGCGCGAACCTTGGTCTGTATAGCGGCAGGTTGCAGAACACATGGCTCTGGCACTCCGAAGCGAAGTCCGTCTGATTGTGTAGAGACATGCCAGCAAGTTGTAGCGCCGTTCGTACAGTCGATAGAGTGTACGCGTCTTGACGTGTGATCAGTACCCCGGATTTGTGATCTGACGCCGTACCGTTGACGTACGACATAATTTCTGTATGCTGGTATTGAACATTTTGATAAAGACCCATCATAACTTAAATAAGAATATGAATTGATTTAAATTTTGTTCATCTTGGAACAAGCTACAATCCTGGAGGTGAGTTAAAAATAGGTAAAGAAAAATGTATGTTGTTCGTTGCTTAGCAACTAAAATTTATGTATGTTAGCTAAACATTAAATGTGGGTGATGTACCCCACAGCATATCTGAAGAAGTAGAACTCTTCTATAACACACTCCGTCCGTCCGTCCGTGTCAGTGGTAACAGATGTAGAAGAGAAAAGGGGAAATTTGATTACTATTAGTAGTAGTAGTGAATAGTTTGTATTAATTACTGGAGGGGGCTTAGAGATACATCTAGAGACTACATACATAGTAATACTCACAAACCAATAATGCCGTTGCGTAGCGACCCCGTCGTCTTCGTATATCGCCGTAGGAGTGAACATCAACACGACGCAGACTGCGGATGTCAGACCAATCGGAAGCCAAAGCCGTTTACGCGAGAACAAGAGTTCGAGTCCTGACTGCAAAAATATAATCTTAGTGTAAAACCTCGCGTCTTCTAAGTCCCTGCCTTTAAGTATCTCTCTACTACTGGAGGTTGGCTAACTAGCGAAATAGATATTTTACGCTGGCAATGTTGGTCCACTCCCTGATGTCTCGCAACCATGATATCTTCTTGCATCAAGAGCGTCCCTTTCCCGCGATTTTAAATTACTTCTAAATTCCTGATTTTCTTGAGATTCTTATAAGGACTATGTAGATATCAGGTTATTGTATTCTAAGGTCTGAGTAAGATTAGTAGATAAAGATATCATATTTTTATGTGAATCAAAATTGTCATATGTATCTAAAACAATTGGACCCAAATTGGAGCCTTGGGGTACACCTCACATTGAAAAGTGTTTTTCTGACTCGAAAATTTTTAGTTTCACGTATTTCAGTCTTGCTTCAAGATCTGAGTTAACAAACAATATTAAATATTACTGCTTCGAAATTATTTCAACTTCGCTAATAACAAATCTTAGTCTACCGTATCGAAAGCAATAATAGAATATAAATTGAAGACAGGTGAAATTCCAAGGGTGCATTGGTCAGACCAAACACCTTGTTCATTTGTGTCTTTAATATTAGCAAATAGAACTCTTGATCATTCAAAATTGGCAACTCGCTTCTTTGCTTGGTACGCAATACTCACCACGACTGTAGAAAAGAGGACCGCTAGCATCAAATTAAGTCCGCCCACTATGTAATCCGGATATTTGGCCGGCATACGCCCAGCGGTGGGCAACATTATCGCGTTTAGCCTCAGTGACAACGTCATAAGAAACATTGTCGATGGCACTGACATAATTATTTCAAGTGCCAGATGATGCCAGGCTATAACAATAAGTAAAATTTAACATTCGTAGGGTTAAAACATTCATTGTTATTGTATAAATGTCCATTAAAATGTTGTTATTTTGTTAAATAATTAGCTATTTTGGAGAAGTTCTAAAGTCCAAGCTTTCGACTTTCGAAGTTTTGCGCAAGCAAACAGTTTGATATCACCTGTACTTCACGCCTGTCGTCTGTGAAGACGTGGCAGTTCTCTGATGTAGATTTAAGGAAGAAATACTCTCTCTGCTTGAAGGACCTTGAGGTCTACCACAGAAGCATTACTAAGTTACAAAGTATATGTGGGTAGGTGAAGAGTCAGAGAGGTCGAACTTTGCTGTTTACTTGACATCATAAAAATAATAATTTTTTTCTGGATACACATATTTCCTTTTTAAATTTTAATCTATCTACATCTATACAAAAGTCGATGTATATATGTTCCTATAGACTCCGAAACGGCTTCGATTTCGATGACATTTTCAGGAAATGTTTAGATCGGCCTAGCGGATGTTCCTGTGAAGTTTGGCGATCGGATCAACATAATTAGTGCTACTGAATCCGGGACGGATCACTAGTTATGAATAGTAAAACCATAATTACCTTTCACCCTGAAATATTTGACAACAGTCATTGATATCAAGGACCCTGCAGACATTATAAGCAGTGGCACACTGATCACGTATCGCAGGCTCGACAAGCTTGGAGACATAGAGAGGATGAGCAGAGCTACTCCCAGCAGGAGTCGTGTCGCCGCCATCGCTTGCAGCGTGTGCAGCGCTCGGTTCAGTCCACACTGAAAATTGTACAAGTTAAATAAACTTTTACTTAATTTTGGTACATACTGGAGATTATTCTGATTTTATATAAAATGATATTATAAATGCGAATGTCTGTTTGTCACGCTTTAACTTCTCAACTGAGCATCATGAAACTTTGCACACACATTGTCAGGGGTACATAAAATGACACGGGGTACTTACCTTTTTTACATGTTTTCCAGAGGTGCATAACCTTCTTTTACAACATCGGTTGCCATGGTAATGTACATGTTTTGACAATAACAACTTTTGGACACATATTACTTATAATTCGAAGTTATTATTTCTAAAAACTCCAGCGTGTAAAATGAGACTTGAGCGTGAAGTCGCTAAAATTAGTAATTAATATAGACGAAAATATTACCTTTCGACTTGTTGACTCATAATTGATTGAAATCAAATAGGACGCAACAAAGAATGGTATCCAGTACAATGGGACGACGAGCCACGGTTTCGAGAGGTACCTGCAAGTAATATAATCATAATATTTTATATAGCACAAATATATACCATTCTTAAGTATATAAAGGTACATTATGTTATACTAAAAATGTAACCATGGCTTTCTTTATACCAGGGAGTGTTCCAAAGAACTGATTGTAACAATTCCTACCGCGGAACTTCAGCTCCATTCAACAGGACAGAGCTTCATACTCCACCCCATCTTGACCTTGTGGAATGGTCTCAGGACTGCAGCGCATATGCAGTTCCTCAGGTGTTCCGGATGTTCATGGACATCGATTACTCAACATCGGGTTGAGTTAGTTAGGGTTATTACTAGTATCAGTGATAATCAGGTATGAGAAGTATCAAAGCAAGTAAGGAAGCCTGCAGCATTTTGTGCGGATTTTGTTCCCTCAATTCCCCATTTTACCTGACTGTATGAGGGTAATGTTTTTCGCGTGTATGCGTGTACCTCTTAACTTTAACGGCTCGACTAATTCTGGAGAGTGAGGTCTCATCCTTTCTTCTTTTCAGCCTACAGTCGTCTACGCAATCCTCTTCCAATTGACTCGTAACTTTGACCAGGTCATCAGTCCATCTTGTGGCGAGCCATTCGTTCATTCTAGTACCTTACGGTCCTATCGGCGATCCGTTCTGCGCGCAATGTGTTCGGCCCATTGCCAGTTAAGGTTTGCAATTCTTCGGGCAATGTGGGTTACCTTGGTTCTACTGCGGATCACATCATTTCTGATGCGATCATGCAGAGAGACTCCGAGCATTGCCCTCTCTATTGCCCTTTGAATGACCTTGATTTCAAGTAAGGTTTTTTTAGTTTTTTAAATAAATGTTGTTTTAGTTTTATGCGCTATTGTTTATACAGGCTCCTCTCTTACTTACCTTAGTTGTTTAGTTGTAATTGCCATGATAAGCACTAAGAGAACAACAGCGAGTATCCCTATCGCTGCCGACACCACTCTGCCCAAAACACTCGATAGTAAGTCCAATAATGAAGAACGCCCTGAAAATAAGATAAAAACACTAAAACAAAATTTAGAAAATTATAACAGTAGAGCCAGTAAAAACGACATCTGTTACAGAGCTGTATCGACCGGTGAAATACCACGACCTCACAGAAGACAAGCGTCAAGTAGAAGTATTCTGAGATTCGTCTGATGAGTGAGGCGCTGGAGGCCTAAGTACTGATCTTTTCATCTATTTCTAATACGAAAGGGATGGGAGGGGATGGAGGATTCGATGGGGGAAGGGATGTATAGGAAAAGGAAGTATCCTTTTTTCTATTTATTCCCTCTGTCATTAAAGGTAGATAACGCATCTGCAACTCATTAGCTTGTTGCACATGCAACTCGGGTGAACCTCTTGCTCATTTGCCAGCTTATATAAAAATATCCAGTAAGTAACTTTAAAAAACATATGAATTTAAAATAACAAACATCGAGCTCGATATTTAAATATAATTTGAATAATTATTGAGTCATTGTAATTTTAAACAATATTGACATTTTATAGTTAACTAATAAGGTATTCTTTGTATACCTTGTTCCATTGCAAGATATGATTGTTGTAAACAAACAAACGTCATTTACCATACATGGCGGCCATTACACTTTTTATACTTACATCGGAAAAATTGTAATTTTAAGGAAATCGTGAGATAAAGTGAAGTGAAATTGTGTAATATGGAATGCTAATATTATAAGGTAATATGAAAAAAAAATATTTTAGTAAATATTTTGACGTTAATGTAAAAAACTTTGTTTACAAAAATCCCATCTTGCTGTGACAAGGTATAGTTCTTTACTTATCTATTATTATAGAAGAAAAACATACAATTATAATTTAAAGTGTCTTAATACAGATTTAAGTCGTTGTTACAGTTTGTAATAACTGACTTACTATATCCTACAACCCACAAATAGTAAGCGACCGTGAGCAGTGCGCACGCGCCGACCGCGGCGTCCACCGCCTGCGACACCGCCGCCGAGTACGTCACCAGGAACAGGTTCAAATAATCGAAATACACTACTTGCGTAGGTTGTACCTGGAATTGTATGAATTGAAAATCCTATCTTTAAAAAATATAAAACATAGTCGTTTCCAATTAAAATAATGTACTATTTAATTGTATATCTTGTAAAGACTTACAAGAAATCCTCGTCAGCATATACCTTTCTACAATCTCAACATTTTTCTACCAAATTAATAGTCGAATGGCGGATCCGAGCCCACGATCGTGTTGTACATTCCCAGTCCCTCTAACCATTGAGCTATCGCTTATCTATTTATTAAGTAATATTAAATCCACCTTGTTTTCTAAATCCTCTGTGTTGGCAAGTTCTTTGACCAGATTTAAGAGCATATTGCCCGCGTTTTGTATAACACCATCCAATATTAATTCCGGTCTATCATTTCTTGTGTGATACACGTTGCCCCATTTTACAAACGCTATATCCATACCTGAAATATATTAATTACATTATATATCTTAAAAACAAGGTTTCAACAACAAGCCTTCATAGACACATTCCTCCTCACTACTGTACCTGTAGCCCCATTCATTTTATATCCCGCATTCACTCGTCGTTCAAAAAAAACATATATAAAAAACATATTCACCGTGTATGTCACCGAAGTCTCTCCAGATCCTGAAGTCCGTATCGGATGGTATAATACCAGTTTTGAACATGAACTCACCGAAGCCCTGGGCGTTCGGTCTCGACACTACTCGTTGATATGCCGATATCATTCTAGGGTCTGACACCTTTAATATAAAAATATTTTCATTCATTTAAAAAATCAGAAGTGGCCCAGTTATAGGCGTCGCGGGTTCGAACCCAGGCAGGCGCGTTACTTTGCGTTATTTATTTCATCGCCACAATGAAGGAAAACATCGTGAGGAAACCAGCATGTTTTTGAACCACTAAATTCGAAGACATGTGACATCTAACAACCCGCACTGGGCCAGCGTGGTGGATTACGGCCCCTTCCCTCTCTCGGAGAGGAGGCCTGCGTCCCTGCAGTGGGGAAACATAAAAAAACGGTGATTTATTATAAAATGGTAAATGGAGGGTAATGTATTTAACGGGTTTGTAGCCTAAATGGATTGACCGGTGAAATACCACGACCTCCCAGAAGCCAGGTGCGAAATAGAAGTATTCTGCGTTTCGACTGATGATGAGTGAGGTGCTTACCCAATCTGATTCCATTTTCCATCCTCTACTTCTTTTCTTTATTTATCCTTTACAAAGACTGGCAGCGCTGTACCTCTTGATAGTAGAGGTGAATCACTTGCTCTTTTACTGCATTACAATAAACAACTCACTTGAAACACAGCCGGTTTCCCATTCATCCCGGCCGCGTCTAAGTTCACCACATTGGTTATGCCTCGAGACCACGGGTGTTGGAGGAAGCCGTGGCTACCCTGAAATAGAAACCAGAGGCAGATTAAAGAGGTAAATTCTATCTAACCACAGAGTATGGAATGAAGGGCCAACACA
Organism: Papilio glaucus; assembly: GCA_000931545.1. Lineage (NCBI taxonomy): Eukaryota > Metazoa > Arthropoda > Insecta > Lepidoptera > Papilionidae > Papilio > Papilio glaucus. Next base: position 12,779 of record JWHW01039726.1, read on the forward strand.
CCTTAAAAAGTACTAAATTAGTACGTGATATATCTATATTATTCGTTTAAATACTTCGTTTGTTTGTATTTTCATATGAAAAAAATCTATCAATTTTTTAAATTATTTTAACAATAGAGAGATCTTTTAAGACCCGAGTGGAGCCGGGGTGACTTGCTAGTGACATATGTGTATATATTTTAACTATTTTAAAACTATATATTTGGTGGTCTGTCAATATACGAATTCAATTCTTTAATGTCGGACTATGACTGTGATACCTGCAATGGATTTTCTTCAGCGCCGTTAAAAAGAAATATAACATTATGTTTGAACTTCTGTTTCCTTCTTGACAATTTGCTGAGTGTTTCTAGCATCACCGCACAAAACACTCCATTGTCTGAAGCACCTGGAAATTGTTTAAAAAAATATATAATGGAATAACGTTACATAGCGTCAGATAATTAAGTAATTCATTTATGTAGACTTAAAAAGTGAAACCTTTATATATAAAAACTGTTTATAACGACACTCGATTTAACGAAAAATTCCTTAAAACGTTAAAATTACTTGACATACAACGACGTACTCTATGTAGCATTACGCTCACTCTAAGTAACGACAAAGAAAAAGATGAAATAGACGATCCTGCGCCTCCAGCAAGCATCAAACATGTACTTGATGCAGCAAAGTTACTTGATTTTTTACTATACAATCAAATTGCTACATCCTAAGATATAAGCAAAATATATAAAAAGAGGAACAAAAACGCCAGATTAAAATAAAAGACTATCTATACAATAAGCATCGATATTAACTTGTTTTTACATTTGTAAAATTTGCACTATATTAGTAAATAAATATTAAAATAGAATAAAATAATATCAATTTTGTTTTAACTCAAATTAACGACAAGTCTTTATAACGCCAACTCTCTATAACGACAAAAAATGCACAGCCCCTTAAGAGTCGTTATACAGAGTTTACACTATATATAATTCTTTAGTATTTTTCTACATATATGAAATAAATATTGCTAATTGAATGTAAAATTCTGCTAAGTGCGGATCTTACCGATAGCAAACGGTACGGAGTCATAATGGCAGTTGACGAGAAGGGATGTGCCTATCGTGCCGTTAGCATCGAACCCACTCTCCCCTTCCAGCACGGCGACAATGTTGGACAGGTTCCGGTAACAGTTGACATGCGGGATTTTAAACTCCAAGAAATAGTCACCTGCAATCAAATGTATTACAAACTATCATCATTATTGAGATTACAAATGAAGTTGGCCAACTAACTTAACATTATTATCAGCATATATCAGGCCACTGTTGGACTTAGGCCTTCCCTAATGCCTTCTATAATACCGCATTCAGAGACTTCCTACCGTTCCCAGGCGGTCATAGATCTACCTGGAAGGAAGGTGCATCACACTTCTGGTCCCCATCCGTAGTCTATTCCAAGATTTTCCTCCCCAACTGACGTCACTAGCTCGATAGAATAGACCAGCCCATTGCCACTTCAGTCTACTGGCTTTAAAAACTATGTCGTCTACTTTAGTTCTCTGACGAATTTCTTCTTATTTGAACATTTCTTTAACTAAGTTATAAAATAAATAAGTTTAATCAATTTAGCTACTCCAGAATAAAGTGTATCAAATTTACTTGTTGGTCACACTTCTGTTACTTAGAATAGACCATGGTGACCTTTACTCTTACACCTGGAGTTTCACTGGATAAAAAAATTATCACACAATTAGTGTCCCAAGAAGTTGTTGAAATTTTATTTTAAAGTTATTCAATATTTTTTTTTAGTATATGACACTGAACCGAGGGGTATGGATGCGTTGCTGGGCTTTTCCTTGGGTAGATTGGCGAGTGAATACGAAAAAAACCGGCCAAGTGCGAGTCGGACTCGCACACGAAGGGTTCTGTATCATTATCTATAAAAATCACGTTTGTTGTATGGGAGCCCCCTTTATTCTGTTTTTTTGTATTCGTTGTTATAGCGGCAACAGAAATACATCATCTGTGAAAATTTCAACTGTCTAACTAACACGGTTCATGAGATACAGCCTAGCGACAGACAGACTGAGATTCCCTTCTCATCGGAATGGAACCTTCAAAAGGAGAAGGGATGAGAAGGGAATAGTTATTACTTGCGACACTGCCATAGCTGAGAATACTGTACGAACCTGATACGAATTGCCAGTCTGTCCTCACTGGTATGCTAGCTTGGTCGGCTATAGAGTCAAGCAATGTCTTCAGGTCTCTTGTCTTGTGGTAATGGTACTCCATGCCTGCTACCCTGGGTTTGTTGCCTAGTACCTGGTGAAGGTATCTCTTGGCTGATTCTTCGCTGAATGTATCCGCATCCTGAAAACATAATTAGATAGCGTGTAGTTTAAATTTTGAAAGGTCACCTGCTTTGTATGTTTATGGGTTAGTTTTTTCTAAAATAGATAAAAGGTAAAAGATAAAAAATAAAAGTCCCATCCATCCATCCCCTGTCCGTTCAAATACTCTTCCCCATTTCCGTCCCATCCTAAATAAGAAAGGATGGGAAAGGGAGGATGACTGAAATTGGGGCTTCGGCACCTCACTCATCAGTCCAAACGCAGAAGCATACTTCTACTTGACGCCTGGTTTCTGGAAGGTCGTGGTATTTCACCAGTCGAGCTGGTCCATTCGTGCAACAGGCAACCAGTATACCCACATTATGCTGCACATCCCTGTCGAAGACAACCTTGGGCATGTCATCCTCAATGAGTTGCGTCAGGTAGCCCAAGGTGAGGTAGATGCCTAACACTAGCAGTATTGCGATATTCGGCACCTGAAAACATAGAAATCATATCCAGAATATTCAAACATAACATATATAAATTTTATAGTGCTGATATAGTTTTTAAATATAAAATTGTAGTATGTTTTTCCAATGTAGGTATTGTTATATGTATGTATATATGTCCTTTCTGATTATAATTTTCCTAACACTTAATTATCAAAAACCAACAAAAGTCCTGTTGATATAATTGCGACCACACTTTACAATATTACCTACTGGCCTATTCGATGAAGGAATTGGCTTAACCATTTTCGAGTCCTTAGGGAATATATGTACATACATAGTAGAGATATAGTTCACTTTTAAGAATAACTTATTACCCGCTATTAAAATGATATGTATTCTAAATTCAATTATTAGTTAAACTATTTACTAAAGATGTCTAATTGCACATATTATAAATAGAATATTACTAATCAATCAAAGTTCTACCGATAAAGTATTATTCAGAAATTAAAACATTTGTGAGTCCCACTTTTTGACATAGCAATGTTAAACATAAGAAGTAATTACCCAAAAAAATAAAAGGATTAATATAATAAAGCTAAAGAGTTTGGTTTGAACACGCCAATCTCAGTAGCTAGCAATCGTATTTGAAAAGCTGTTTTTGCATTTGGCAGCCGAATAAGTACAGAAGGTATTAGGCTATATAAAATCACGCTACAAACGTTAGGAGCCTATACAAAAGAAAAAGAACACTAAGCGAGAAGGATAGCGCCAACGAATCCGTGGGGCACTACTAGTATGTTAAGATAATAAAATATTCTGCTTCTTTGAAGTTTGTTAAAAATTAAAATAATGTTAAGAACCCCATTTATATATAGACTCACAGATGTCAGTGATTTGTTAGAACTGGATCTGTTCTTCCTGATTTGCTTTAATATCTAGAAATAGACAAATTAGTTTTAACAATTGTTGATAATAAAAAAGGACTTGTATATAATTGTCTCAGGTATATGTATATGTCATATGTATCTTTGAACATATTTCAAACTATGTTTAAAGATTGAAATCTAGTACTATGTGGCAAATTTCAAATCTTTTATGGCAGATATTGATTAATTAATTGATTACTATAACACCTATTTATAATTACTTTATTTAACAGAGATAAATGGTAATAAATTAGTTTTCTTTATTAATTTAAACATTTACTTCTTTCAGTTGATTATACCAAAAGGCTTTTACAACTTTAAGAAATTGCCATAGCGAGTGAGCTGTTGTGGGACACCTGGCAGATGTGAAACATCTATTATATATATAAAATTTGCAAAGTTAGAAAAACATAGTATATGAAATGAAATGAATATGGCATAATCAAAGTAATACATTAAGTTTTTTTTTTAAAGAATCATAAGATTTAATATAAATATTAATAATAATTAAGGTTTTTATGTTTGTCAACCCCGCTGCATTAGATGTTTTACATAAATATTGAATTTCAATAGTATGTATTTCATTGACGATAAGGTACTAACACGCTGCCATGGTTTTTCATCTCTTTCATCATCAACGTTGAATAAGGACAATTCAGGTAGATCTCTTCGTTGGCCCTGGAAAATAATTGTTATAAGATTTAATATTACTAACTTTGCTCTGCGTTGTGATCAAGTCATAATGTTTTTTACAAAGTTGTAAAGTATTTGAACATTGACATCCTAACCTAACCTAACCATAACCACAAATTTTGAAAGGTTAACACTGTGGTTAACAAAGGTTAACACATAAGATGATTGACCACAAGACAGACCAAAGGTCAAGGTTCTGGGAGTCCACTATATGAAGGTGACTAGGTATTGATCTTTGTAACAATCAATGAAGGAGGTCCACATTAGAATTTATGTCAAAGAACCACTTGCTTATCCTATTTCGTTAAAAATACATTAAAAGCATTAATATTAAGGAAAAATACAATTTCTACATACCAAAGGTTCATTTATTCTTCTTCTATAGCTGTCCAATTGATCAATATTCATTTTAACCTAATGTTTATAACACTCTACTAAAGTACTTCAAATACTTGTACATAATACATAAAATAAATTAGAAATACACAGCTACCTAATTATGAAGCCACATAAATGTCATAGTTTAGGTCTAAAAGTACCATGGTATATGATGTCTCCTAGATCAGGGAATGTATACGAGGGATTTGGGAAGCTTTAGCTAATTTGATGTAAATTCAACCAAAAGATAAAGAACTATCCTTGATAAGTAAACACAAAAAGGGGTTACTGAAAATTTTACTTATATGAGGACATACAGTTTGATTCGTTGGATTACTATTTTCTTTGTATCGTATCATGTATATCTGTTTATTTTATGATTATGTTATCTTTACATGGAAAATATCATTATATATTAGTTGAAAAGCAAAATCACTTAGAAAATTTATATTAATCAATATTATTCTATTTACTGTGTAAACAGTACAGTCAGTAATTGCATCAATGAAAGTAAAATAAATTCAAATTGATAAAAAAATGCATCTGAAAAGTTTAAAAATACTTGATCTTGAGAGTGTCACTGTCACATTGACATGCTAATTGCCACTGACATAAATTTAAGGCTGCGTTCCACTGAGCGTTCACAACTCCCAAAATGGTCCTTTAGCCGTTCCACTTGACGAGCATGATCGTTATGGTCGCGACGAAAAGGTTACTATTTTTTTTCATAATGGTTTTTTATGTTAACGCGAATACTATACATTGGAATTAAGCTAATTTTAAGGATTTTATGCATTACCTAAAATAAATTTCAGACTGGAGTTAGTGGCTGATAACGCTTTAGCCTTCCTAGACGTTTTAGTAATCCGGAATCCTAATAAATACTGTGTTTAGAAAAAAGACCCATACCGATAGATATTTAAACGGTGAATCACACCACAATCCATCACAGTTAGCTACTGTGGCAAAATCTCTGTTTCAGATACCACGAGGGAACTGTGTCAAAAAACCTCTAGCAGCGGAGTTAAAACTTTTTAAGGGAGTACCGCCTGACAACAACCTCCACATCCCATGCCCACGTCGCAGTGACTGAGTGAAGCCCACCACAGTTGAACGAGTGCCTGCTGTTTTACCATGTGTCAGAGGAGTCACAGACAAGATTAGCCACATCCTGAAGAAGGCTTCAATAAAAACAACCTTTAAGCCACCTGGGAAGATTAGTAAGCTTTTACCATCTGTCAAGTGCACTCTACAGGAGTGATTGATTGTGAGTGTGGACTCTATTATATAGGAAAAACAAATAGACCCATCAAAACCCGGGTAAAAGAACACATAGCTGACTTAAAACACCAACGCTCCAAGAAGTCTGCAGTTTGTGATAATGTTTTAAACGGCCCCCGCCTTTATATAAGATTTGATAAACCACAAGTCCTCGCAAAAAAACACCGCCACACTTTTGACGTTGACATGTCTAACACGTAAAGTACTCGAAACGTTGGGAACCAAAAATATAAAATAAACGCGATAAAACCCGTAAAAGTTATATTCCAATGTCATCATTTTCGCTCGCGTCAAGCTCACAACGATCCATCTCAATATGTGGGTCTTTATATGTGTTGTCAAATTTCGCGCCAATTTTAAAACTTAAAGTAATAAAGAGCACTTTATAGACTGTTTATAGAGCATTCATTATAGTGGCGCAAAAATGCCACATATCCTACTATCGCCGTATAAGAAATTTATATTATATATGTTTTTATAAAAAAAATAATAAACAAAATTATTTTTCAATACAAATCGAGTTAATCAAGACCGCAATTATTTCTCCCTTAAAAATGACATCGAAAATTTATGAATTGTCAACAACATACAAATTTAAATTCATATCTTAATGATGTTTAAACTATTCAAAAATAATTGACAGAAACAGGTGTAAAATGTGAAAATGTAAATAAGAATTAAAATATGTATAACAAAAATTCTCCTTCGAGCCGGATTTGAACCAGCGACCTATGGATGTCAATCGAAGAATACAGCTACAGTCCACCGCTCTACCAACTGAGCTATCGAAGGGTTATGTGACGTATTGAAATTAAGATATAAAAAAAACCTGTAGATTACATTTTTTCTATTTCTTTAATTTTAAATTTGTCCAGCTCTAGAATTAATTTATGTTGTGTCACCTTATCACCTGTATCAATTTTTTATTGATTTCTGGAGGGGTTACATTCGCGTTCCCTTTATTGAAAGCAAAGCACATTGAGCTTGAACACAAGGGGCGACAGTGTTCGCATCAAGCGCACAGTCTCGACATCTATGTGAGAACAGAGCTTGATTGGATTTTCGTGCCCATTAGTTTATACTTTGTAATAACTCCTGAGATAATTATTTAAATTATGTGCTGTAAAAGATTATCACATCACAGACAGCGGAAGCCACTTTGTTTTATGCCATGCAAAGATGCGCTTTCGTCCATAACCCAGATTTGGGGCGATCCTGGCCACCACTCCCTCTTCTTCTACATACATACATCAACGCACGCATTATCTACTCGTTATATCGGCTTTTTAGTATTAATGTTGTATTAATTGCTGGATTTGTTTCATTCGAATCGATTCCCTTCATTGAATTCCATTGAGCGAGGTAAGATAAAAAAACAATAAATATTTATTATTATATTTACTGTTTTTTTTTGTCCATTTATACGCACAAACAATAATATAAATAAAAATAACTATACAGTTACCATTTGTAATATGTCATTTAATCTATACTAATATTATAAAGAGGAAAGATTTGATTGTTTGTTTGCACTGAACAAGCTCCGAAACTACTGGACCGATTTGAAAAATTCTTTCACCATTAGAATTCTACATTATCCCTGATGAAGATAGGCGATAGAATATTTTATTTACAATGTTTGAAAATTTTGTTAAATACCCGTGCGACGCCGGGGCGGGCCGCTAGTCAGAGATAAGTTCGCATAGGAAAAATATATAAGTAAACGCATTTTCTTGTTTTTTTTTGTGATTATTTTCATATTTTTTATTAGTTATTCTGCTATTCGGGGCGGAGACTAATCCTGTTTGATTTATTCAAAGATCAAAAAATACAGATTCCTGTTTTTACATTTTGCTTTGCTTTGATCGGTGTTATAAAATCACATTAACAATATTATTTCCTGCATTCACTCGTTGTTCAAAATCTTTAACGTGCTTACCATCTCTACTAAACATACATCCCAAATACACGAAATCATCCACCTGTTCCACTTCTTTGCCGTTGACATGTATTTCAATTACTGTCTTACTTTGTTTTGTCTACATTCATCTTGATACCTCTACCTTCCAATGAATCATTCACTACATTCAGCATAAGTTGTAAGTTCTCCACCGATGACGCAATCACCAAACACCTGGTCATCGGCAATCAACAATCAATGGCGTCAATGGAGTCAATCATCCATAAAGAGATAGAACAGCCACGTGGATGCTGCACAGCTCTGCCTACCTTTATTGATGCTAAACCAGTCTAAGTAGACCCTGTTAATCCTAGTAGACTCTTTATAAAGATATTTTAACGCTTGCTTTAGATCACTGCTCAATCTAAACACAATCAAGGTTGCCCACAGATCATCTCTTTTAACTTTATCATAGGCCTTTTCTAGATCTACGAAGGCACCGAAAACTCTTTGGTTTACAGCCAGAAACTTTTCTGTGATGTACGTGATGAAATGATACGTAAAGAAAAGATCTGATCCATGCAACCCATTCCTTTCCTAAAACCAACTTGCACATCCCACATTCTTTCATCTGTTTTTTTATGACTCTTTCAGTCAGTACTTTGTACATAAATTTTTCCTCATTGCTAAGAAGACAGGTTCCTTGATAATTTCCCCCTATCAAGTATCGTCTAACGCGGCTAAAGAAGTTTTCAGTTCAAAATAGAATCAAATCTAGCGCATTAGGTTATACAAAAACACAGGAAGAAGTCAACTTTTCTTCTTCAAGTCAACTTTTACGACTTCCATTCATAAGCCGGAGTAAGAGGAAATTTTGTTGTTGTACGAGTGGGACTGCGAGATCGGGGAAATCCACGACTACGTAGAATATTAGCGTGATGTAGGTGTATGAGTTTCGTCTGATGAGTGAGGTGCCACAGGGCTCATCTATTTCCCATCCTTTTCCCCTTTCATTCCCTATCCATTCTGATATAGAAAAGGCTGGCAACAAATCTTACTCTTGACAGTTTCTCCTGAAGTTGTCGTCGATGTCAAATATAAAAAAGGAGTGATGGCATATCAAAAAAAGTATATATCATAATGACTAGAAAGTTCAATCAATATCAATTTTAATTACAAGGATGGACAACTTTGACTAAACTATAGCGAGTGGTAAATGACTGGCTTAAAAGGGCAAGAACCCAGAGCCAATAAAATTATATAAAAAAAAAAACTACAGAGATGGTTAAAACTAACAGGGTTTGAATAACAAAGTGACATTAGGTACTCAATTTTTATTTATATAATGCTCACAATCTAAATACAGTGTATAGATTTAGCTATCAAATAAATTAGACATCTGATAATTTCTATGAAATAACACGACACCCATTTTTGACCAAAAATATATATGAAAATGTTATATGGCAAGCTGTATTTGACCCGAATAGAAAAGTCACGACGATTATAATTCAACACAGATTAAAGTGAATAACAGGGAAAACAAATAAACAGTACAAAATTTTTCCCTAAGTGTTCTTTAAAATGGTTTTACAAAGGGTAGAATTCTTTCGAGAGATTTTATTATGTTTGTCTAATCGTGAAACAGCGATTTTTTATAATATAAGGTTGTGCTGTAAAGCTATTGAGTAGCTAAAAATATTTTACAACTAAAAGGTAAATTCATTTTGTTGAATAAACAGATACCTAATAAAATGACTGGCTGCTTGTTACACATAATTTACTAATTAAAGTTATAATTATATTTATAATAAGCCTAGATAACTCGTATCTATTTATAATAAATTTATACAATATTATTTACAAGAAAATGTATATACATCGAAAACCAGATCTTAGTAAATGTATATATATAACCTACCAAAAGGATAAAACCAATTAAGTACATTTTAATAGTAAACATATAACTAATGGTAAACATCACATAAAATAGCAAATAAATTGTTTTAAGTCGCGTCATTATTAACAATTTGTGCATTTGTAATTTCAACAATAAAAAAAGTTATATTTCTTTTAGTGAATTTCTAAACTGATACATAGATGATAGATAAAACTATTTGACAAAATGTCACGTCGAAGTTTTTAATTTTGACATTCAGTAAAGAAATATAACCTCAAAAGTATTATAAGTAAAACTTTGCAACAATAAAACTATTACTGACAAGAGGAAGTCGGGAAATACATTTGAATATAGAATTATATATTTGCCGACACGACTTATAAGGAAAATTCTTACCCATAAATACTTGGCAAGATATTTCTTAATTACATTTATTTAAATCTTTGCACTATCCCATGCCTCTCACTTGCATGTTCCATTAGTATAGAACCAACACAAATATTTGATTGAACGAAAACACTGAACAACAAGTAAATAAAAAGTTTTAAAGTAGAATAATTCTGTACATTACATTGTTTCTTAGAACACAAAATATGATTCAAAATTATAGCCAACCTTTCAAAACATCATGTTAGGTTCGATCACATCACTTAGCGTTTAAATGTTGGTATTTCGCGCTTTATTGCAACTTGACATTGACAGTTCGCGTGCGCTTACGTTCGGAAACGTCGTCCGTCCCTTTCCAATGGGATTGATTAGGTGAGACGGCACTAGGGTGATGGGGGAAGGCTGTCGTCACTCTCCAGGTATGTGACGTAGTTGTCCTCGCCTCCCTGAGGACGCGGCGGAGGCAGCGAAGGAACGTCGTAGCCGTGCATCTGGAAGGAATAATTAATCATATAAAACATTCTACACGGGCATTGAATTTTACAGTTCACAAAAGTACCTTCCTCTCCCTGGTATCCCCAGGGAGCGTAGGTAAGGAATGAAAAGAATGGAATGAGATAGAGCTTGCGGCACACTCATTGGATCAAATCCAGAAGCATGACGTTTATTTCACATTTGTATTCTGAAGTAATACCTTCCCGTTCAATTCGTAGAATTGGTTCAGCAGCTGCTGATGGTACTAATACTGTTTTATAAGTCAGTCAGTTACCTGACTGACGAGATGCTGGAAGGCGGCGCTGTGGTGCGGTGCTCGGTCTAGGTCGGCGTGCAGCGCGAAGTCCGACAGCGCCTTCCAGGGTGGCTGGTAGGCGGTCACCTCGAGCGGCAGCGGGCCCGCCTCGTGCCGCACCGGCGACCCAGCCACTAGTGGTACTCCCAGTGACATGTATCCCAGCCTACGGCCTTCCTGTTCGTAATACAAAGATAGTTTTAATTTGATGCCAATAATACTCTACTGCTTAAAGATGGTTCACCTCTGTACAGGGTGTCCGTAAATGACGTATAAATACATTCGCTTTTTTTTGTATAATGAATAAGTTAGCGCTTGCCCACAATCCCACCTAGTGCTAAGTGGTGATCTGGTCGAAATATGGAACGCTTCTAGTTTAGAAATAGCCTATTCTCTCTTCTCTTGAAGGAACCCACGTCATAGAAGGAAATACAAACGCTGGCAACTCATTCCAATCCTTTGTCGGCCAAAATACTTGTTGTTTACCTTTGCACAGAATTTGTGATAGATCGCATAGAGATAGCCATCATGGAAGTGTTAATAAGAGATGTCGCGTAAATCTACAACAATCTTTACGCACAAAGCGCTTGTCACAGCGTTCTATTGACTTGTTAAAACAATATGTACGATGTACTTTACCTGTTGTGACTTACAGCAATGTATAAATAACATCACAAAAATTTAATTTAGTTTATTCGAGTACCTTTTTTGTAAAAATAGGTAAGTTTTTTCTTTACCTTGGCAACACTGCCGTCCAAAAACAAAATATAAAACTAGCTACATTATTAAGAAATACTTTTTGACGTTGACTGACGGAAACTTGTACTTTTGATGCGTTGTGTATAGTCTGTTAACAGATATTAAAGAAGATATACCAAAGGATAAATTACCACCTTCTCCTGCTGCATTTGCATTTTAAGCTGTATGGTTTTCTTCTTGTCCTTGCAGCGCTTGTTTTGGAACCAAACCCTGATGACGCGAGGACTGAGGCCCGTCATCTCGACCAGTTGTTCCTTCATCAGCGCGTCAGGCCTCGGGTTGGCAGCGTAGCATGTCCTGGTAAAAACCGATATTTATTTATTTTAAATAAAAAATAGCACAAGAACAGTTTTATTCTCGTCTGTGTAAGCATTTTTAACAGAATGCTTATATGTTACAAAAATTGACTAACATTTTTATATGTTTTCCAGAGCTCCAACGCACTAGAGCATGATCTACAAATTAAGTGGCCTGGTGCAGGTAGGGGTCGGAAGACTGGGGAGGGGTAGTCTACGGCAAAGTTTCTCAGCGCATAATATACCTCTGTGGCAAATAGTCTCTGACAACAACTTGTGATTTGACGTCCACAATCCACACAAACTTGCCATCTACAATCGCCAATGCCAAGTTTCACAAAGGTTCCACATAATTTAGTAGTCAAAGTTTAACAGTGTGAGTGTCCACTTGTGATTTATCAATGCGCATATAATCTAGGTCCCGATTAAATTACAGATGGGGGTATAAATGTATTATGCCGTAGGTCTAGCTAGCTTTAATTAACTTACCTCAGCGTATGCAGTTGCTTCTCATTTAGCACGGTCCGCACTCGGGTCGGTTTCCCGTCCGCGGCGTTGGCGGTGCGCGCGCGCCCGCTCTTGTGCGAACCCGACTCACTACCGGAATCTGGCAACACAAGTGAAACATACTATTTATTATCTGTACCAAACATAAGATGTGATTAGAGCAGTATTTTTGTAGCAATTTTGTTCTTACAAAGGCTTCGCTCTGCGTTGTCCTTTTATGTAAGATCGTGTTTTTTTAAATATAGCGCCATCTACCAAAAATATGAGGTATCAATAAGTTATCCCTTGACATCGCTCCAACAACAGATAATGCAAATATCTATCAAAAGATGGCGCACTTTAATTATTAATAAACATTTTTTGACGTTTTTATGGACAAAACACCTATATCGATGAATTAAAAAGTAAAAACCGAATCTATATTTAATTCTTGTATATATTATACAAGAATTTATCGTTTAAACGTATTAGATTTTCATATCTTTAAGCTCTTAATATCAGAAACTTCCACGTCATCCATACATTATTAGTAAAAAAGTGTCTTTTTAAAATGATATACAAAAGGAAGTAATTTCTATTAATTTCCTGGTATTTGTGAACCATTTTGATTTTTTTGTACAAATATGCGTATGTACTGAATTGTTTGAATGTAACTTATTTGTTTTGGTTTATATCAAAGCGTTTTGTAATAGAGTTTGACTGACCCTTCCGTTAGGGTCAGTTGATGATGATTGAGGATTAAAGGCCGGCGCATAAATCCACTGATCCGCACTTCACACCTTTGTTAATCCTTCGGACGTTGGCTTATGGCAACCCTTTTGTAAATTTCTAATGGCGGGCATAATTACACAGATAATTTTACATTGATTATTAAAGGCGACATAATAACTTAATTTGAAGTTTTCTAAAGATCTAAAATCAATGTTTGAAAAAATCTGATAATTTAAAGATAAAATTAGTGTTCGATCGAAACAGAATTTTCTATTAAAATCATAACAAAAACTTGTTTTTCTCCTTGCCCTTTTCCCACTTTCTCATGTGAGGTCGTTACAGTACAATCGTAGTCCATACTGTAATAGGTTTTGGCTATAGTTTTAACGGCCGCCTGTCTGACGCCAACCCTACTCGTACATATGTAATATTAGTAGATTATTTAAACAATTTACTAATATCTCTTTTAACCATTCCCAACCAAGCTTAGACTTGTTTGAAAATGGTTCACGACACTAGTCGAATGAAGGATTCGAAGCCACGACCTCATGTTCGGAAGTCGGTACACTTAAGCATATATATTAAATTTACATACCTATGGTGGTATATCAGCCTGTCACTTGTAATAATTTATTAATCTTAACATGGCATAATTAAGACATTTCTAAATTAAAGCTGTAACCTGATACTCTGTGACTAATAACATAAAAGTTAATCTTGTACCATAGACAACATCGCTGTAATCTCGATATCTTGATATCGATTTGGTTTATCTGTGGAATCACAACAATTTTGATTTGAAAGATAAAGGAAATCTTTGTTTACAACAATTATATATTATAGCCTCTGCAATTGCGACTTCTTTCTAGAGAAGGTACCTTAAACCGCTCCTAACAGGAGAGATCAGGGGCTGATCATCTACCATAGAACTCTTAGAGCTGCAACACAGGGTCAAACGGAAACAGAGGCCTCTCGAGGAGGAGACAAGGGCCTTAGAGTAATTTGGTTTAGGTAGCGCCCTAAGTACTGTTAGGCCAGAGCAATATAAACTCACGGAGCGACCTTAGTTTCAATCATTTGGCGTACGCAGATCAAACGCAAGAATCATAAACAGAAGGTTCGAGACTAGTAATGTCTTAACGTACAAGAGTATAATGGAAATACTTGAATTAAATCGTATAATTCATTTTTTTTGTATAGTAGAAGGTGGCAAAGGAGCAAGCGGCTCACCCGATATCAAGTGATACGCTACCCAGAGACATCTGGAACAAGCTAATGAGCTCAATGGACAGAGGAGGGGTTAAACAGAAAATGGTTATTCCCCTTTCCTAATCATACCCTCCATCGTCAAGGCCTCCTCCCCTTCCCACCCTCTTTTTATTAGCAAAGGATGGGAAGGTAAAGAGGACTAGAATTAGGCCTCCAGCACCTCACTCATGAGACGAAACGCAGAATACTCTACTTCAGGCCTGTCTTCTGAGAGGTCGTGATAATTCACCGGTCGAGCCGGCACATTCGTGCAACAGATGTTATTGCGGGACTCCACCACTGTAAAACTCCTAACGTTTAAAACTGATAGGCTGTCCACTTGCGGCTCTGCTCAAGACTGTTTAGGTAGTAGACAAGGTTGGTGTATGAATTTGAATAACTAATAATCATTTAAATTAGTGATTGGTGGCGGTAGACGAGTAGTCGAGTCCTACGAACTTTTAAAATATATAATAACTACAAAAGACCTAAGGATTTCTGTTCACCAAATATTTTCTTTTGTTGTCGAGGTGTCGTAGGCTCGAGCCAGTCATTTTTTTTTCATCACCATCAATGAGATTAATTAGATAAAAAAGGCCCGTCCACTTCAGTTTTCGCGGCCAATTTAAAGCGGCGTCCGCTTTGTCGGCACTCATCAAAGGCCGATAGATAATTTACGGTGAGCGACGCAAGTTCAGATACGGTTTAACGCGAACGCACTGATTTTTAGATTCATTATTTAGGTATAAAGGTGAACTATAGGCAGCCTAATTTTATAGATCTATAGTCGAATTAGCATGAAAGTACTTAAACATTTTTTTAAATCGAAAGGTTGTGCAATTTGTATTTGTTTTATAGAGACCTTAGGCATCTGCTAGAAGCTGCAGATGTGGTGCTTTAACGGACAGATGATAAACAGAGAAAAGGATATTTCCTTTTCCTAGCCATCCTCTATACCCCGTCAAATCTTTTTCCTCTCCCTAACTTTTTCCAAAAGGGAAAAAGGACTAGGGTTAGGTCTCCACTGTAGATACTACTGTTGACTAATGCGAAGCGCTTCATCTAGTAACTGACCGACTGACTTGTCAAGTCCGTATAGGTAGATTTTTTTTCTTATCGAATAGATAAATAGTGGACCGCTGAATCATTTATTCGGTTCATCTAAAACTTTCTTTGATATTTACATTAAAAATTCTATTGAGTTGTCTAAGGAGTTTTTATATCTTGGTGTATGTTTTATGTGCTTACTGGCCGTTTTGTGTTTTAAGAGAAAAATATATAAAAACTCCTAGACGTCTTTCGCATTGTATTTGGGCGGGTGTACCAGTAATCTGTGTTGAATTGGGAATCGATGTGTACACACTCCAAGTTCGGCTTTGATAAGATAGGAGCGCTAATTATGAGTGTACCCGATAACAGATTGCCGAGGTTTTTTTTGGAAATTGTGAGACGGAGAGATCCGTAGATTCATGCAATTGTCGGAGACAGGCTTCTCTAAGGTCACTTAAGGGATTGTTCCTTCCTTTTTTCCGGTTTAAAAGACAGAAAACAATGAGGAGGTATATCAAAACCATCTCACTATGCTCCATTAGGGATAAACAGTGTTGAGCTAATAGTAACTTAATTTCTCTGCAGACCTCCAGTGGTGTGCGGTGGAGGTCTGCGAACACAAGCGAGACCAATCGAGCGACTGGTTTTCTTGGATCTTGTACCGGTTCGATGCCACGTGTTGTGTGGGTTCCTCTACACTCACTACAATTCCACGGCTGAAGACCGTGGCCAAGACAAAGAGAACCCTATCACAGTTCCCTTCTTACTCCCAGCGTAAGGAGTTGATCATTTATTCATCGGTCACCATAAAAGAGAGATTTAAGTAAAGTGGCTCTAGTACGAACTTGGGTAACACTCACCGGACATGGAGCCGAGCTCGTGCGGATGGTGGGAGTTGTTGTTGCTTAAGGTCGTGTTGTTGTTGCTCTCCGCGTTGGCGCCACTGCTGCCGCTTGTGTTTGCACTCTATAAACACATTTAAAAATAAACATATGATTTTCAAATGTTACGAAGAAAATGGATCAGTCTTGGTATATAATATATAAAGGGTATATAAAGGGCTCCCAAGTGAAGATGTAAGTTATTTGACAATAATGAAAAGGATAAAAATGTGGACATAGATAAAGGAAAGATCTGGGTTTTTTTAGACAGGCCTCCATTATACTATTTAGCTGTATATATACATATATATAGCCCGAGATATATATTAGCGCTCTTCACCCTTACTCCACAAACAGTCAAATTCAACTTTCACTACCCCTTTCTCCATGTTTGTCATGGAATCACCAAGAACCTTACTTATAAACTGGTTTAAATAAAACCGTAAATCGTAAGGTCTTTTTATACACACTGACATGTCGTAGAAAAAATAAAAAAAACCTTTTCTAACACATCGTGGTCTTCTCTGCAGTATAAAGCGCCTCCCTCTCTCAACGCGAACTCGTCCCCTGTAACAAAACCCTTTGTGAATTACTGAAACTAAAACTACCTCCATGATAATCATTATCTCAATGAAATACAATTATAATAATAATATAATAAATCAGCCTTTTTTAGAATGTTCCCTACAGGGAACAGGCCTCCTCTCCGAGAGAGGGAAGGGGCCGTAATCCACTACGCTGGCCCAGTGCGGGTTGGTGGATGTCACATGTCTTCGAATTTAGTTTCCTCACGATGTTTTCCTTCACCGAAATACAATTAATCTAAGATCTAAAAATACGTATGTTTCCCATAAACACTGTCATAAAACTAGTTTTACAAGCACTTCTTGTCACAGCTACAATATCTCTGTTCAATTCAGGTATAGTCAATGATTTTTTTGATAATGTGACGCATACAAAATCGCCAGTCAATGTTCCATAGACGGTGCCACTCAATACACGGCGAATGGTGTAAAAAGGACAGATAGCGTAATGAAAATACTAAGAAAAAAGAGGATAGCTAGTGCTTCTCCCTTCCGACTCGTCGCCCTATGTGACATGAACTGAAAAAAAAAACGTTCTAATTTGGACGTTTGCGTGTCTTCACTTTTTACCCGCTTATAATATATCTGCTACTTTTTTATTGTTGGTGCGTGGTCTACTACCTACCTGGTATAAGTTGTCGTGCGCAGGCGCAGCATCTGAAGCAGTCGATGTGGTATATCTTCGTCTTGGCGCGCATCACGAAGTCGTTCTTGCTGAAGGACGCCCCGCACTTGTCACATTTCGTGCCGAATAGTCTAACAACAAGAAATATAACGTTAAAACAATAAAAATACCAGCCCCGCCTCACACCGCTCGTCCGAGCTCTTACATAATTCTCGCCGAGCGTTCATCTTCATTTTGTTCGGCTCCTTAGGGTCACAGCGTGATGTTTCATAGCTTATAACCTTACTTAATAATTGGGCTATCAAATACAAAAATAATTTTTCAAATACGATCGGTAGTTCTTCAGATTAACGCGTTCAAACAAACAAACTCCACAGCTTTATTATTATTAAGTATAGATAAACTCTCGCTTCTTTTGTCAAAGTTATATATGATATAAAAAGGACATTAACTGATGGTATATGACATCTCATCTCCCCCGATGCCTTTCTAATCGTCTCTCTCTCTCTACTCATACATGGTCACATAACTCTTATATTTCAATGGTGTGACAAATCTATGAAACAATTGATCTATGATAGATCATTCCACAACGCGGCTGTACGAGGCAGGAAAGTAGTATACCAATTAAGAATCTTTTGTGCCACATTTGTTTTTGAAGAATTGGGGGCAGGAGAGCTTCGACTTCCACCTTCTTCCATAAGAAAACAGAAGTCGAAACAAGGTTATTAAAAATACTACCGTTACATCTCTCTATCATACTCTTTGCCAACAAGAAAGTCATGTTAACCGACACAAATCTCACGTTATACGAATACTAGAATAGAATCTAGAAGAGGCATCGTTTACCGCCAAACAAGATAATGATAAACGAGTCATATATAGGTCTGAATTAACTCTGAATAATTAAGTATTTACTTGTAACATAAACCCTTACTAGGTACAGCCGGCATGCGTTGCTATTTGCAATGCCACGTGAAGTAGACGTGTTTGAAGTATCTTTAAATATTAAAGGAATACGCAAAAAGTTTATTTAAAAGCTATAACTTTTAACTACAGAGTTAATTGTAAGATGACGAAAGAGGGGATGGGTGGGAAAAGGAAATATTCTTTTGTCTGGTACTCCCTCCTCTGTCCATTAAAGATGGGCAACGCATCTGCAACTCATTAGCTTCGTCACTTAGTCACCAATTGCTCGTTGGCTACCTTCACAATATTTTTTTTTCACTTATTTTGATATATATCTCAAAGTGTTCTACAAAAAGTTTCATAAAAGTCAAAAATAATTTTTTTAAATAGATTTTTTAAGCCATAATCCTTTTCGGGTTTACTCAGGACACGCTGATAATTCGTCATAATCTAATCTATGGTTTAGGAACGTATAGAGGTCGCACACA
>JWHW01039726.1:43802-56273 GCA_000931545.1 Papilio glaucus
CCCCACTTTAATGTATGGTAGTGAGAGCTGGGTTTGGCAGGAAAAGCATGCTAGTAGAGTTAATGCCGTTGAGATGCGATCCTTAAGAAGTATGTTATGTGTGACATTGAATGATAGGATTAAAAATAGCGATAAAAAGAAAAGGTGTGGCTTAAAAGTGGATATTGTGACTAGAATTGAGAAAGGTATGCTTCGGTGGTTCGGACATGTTGAAAGGATGAATGAAGAGAGAATATCGAAACAAATTTATGTAGCAAAAGTGAGTGGCAGTGTTGGTAGGGGACGCCCTAGGAGAACTTATATCGATCAGATTAGTGGCTTAAAGAAGGGCGATATAAGGAGCACCCATAACCGACGAGCTTGACACCCATACACCTACATGTATGTATGTAGAAGAAGCGCGAGAGGTGTGCCAGGATCGAAATCCATAATCTCTGCTTACCCCTCTAGGTTACGGGTGTGCGCGCATATATTTTACAATCTATACTAATATAATAGAAAAAAATTGGTATTTTAAAATTAGAAACAGCTATAATACATTCAGGAAATGCTTGTTGTTTACGAATTAATTAAATAATATCAAGATAGAATTGTAAAATACATATTAAATTAAAAATGGCGGTATATTATATGTTTATATTATTGTCAACAAGTAATATCGCAATAGTTCAGCGGTTAGAATGATAAATGTAGAGATTTGCGGGTTCAATTCTGATTAGTTAGTACTTACGTGACGTTCGATAAATAAAATACAGATTTATAATTTTATAATAAAAATATTTAAAATGATTGAGGTGAGCACAACCCTAAAATCAATAATCGAAGTCCGCGGCGCGGCAAAGAGCCTCACAAAGACACCGCTACAAGCATCCCGGCTTATCTTCACGACGATTACCATCGGGGGTAGCCGCGGTGAAATACACGCGGCAGAACTTCGGAACCTGCGCTCTTTAAGGGCACATGTACACAGGGATTGTGTGGGATTTAAAAGTGGATACCGCGACTATTTGCAATATTTTAAACTAGTTGTTCCCCGCGGTTTCACGCGCCCAGAAATTATGTTTAAACGAAACGATATTAGCTACTTAACAGTACTATATTTTGTAGCATTTTTTGTCGAACAAATGTTGACAAAAAATGCTACAAAATATAGTAAGGTTGGTAAATTTTTAATTTATAAACCGGTTGAGATAAAACAAACACTAAATGTTAAGTGAAGCTTACCACAATACATTACTGAATACCACACCCAAATCGGTTAAGCCGTTTCTGAGATTAGCGGTAACAAACGCACAGACAAACAGACAAAACTTCTAATAATTATTGTTTTGGGTTTTATTGTGTTTATGATATGAAGACCCCCAATAATAGTTTTTCTCAAATATCTTCCATGTACAGACAGCGATCAGTTACATTTTTATTATATGCATAGATATTATGAAACGAGATAGATATTCGATATGCCAAGATACCTTTAGAAGGGTTGTCACTCCGAAGTGAACTGGGGTCATTTTATTATACCAAACAATACGATCTTGTCTATGGAATAGAAGACGGAATTTATTAAATTAGAATTCATTCACCTATGAAATCCAGCTCCTTGCAATTCTAATGTAGGTCACTTAACGACCAGAGACAATGTTCTCTAGGGAGCCATCGATCTTAATATTTATTAGCTCTTTCCTTCGCTCTTCCACCATCACCAACACTACAGACCTGTGCACTCGTAGATGCCTCCTCAAGGCAAACAGCGTGAGGCTTATAAGCAGTGCAACTCATCTGTGCACTTCCCTGGAATTAAATCTTCGATCCCGATGCGATTTTATAATATTAGGAGGAAATATGCTAAGTATTATTTAAAATAAACACTACCAATACGTTTTTATATAAAATACCGTTGGAATGACGTCACAGTGCGAGGTGCATAGTGACGTCACACGGGTTACAATGACGTTGTTGCGAGCGTTGATTATGTCTAGGAACTTTGCTTTGCCTTTACATCTATATATAAAAGAACAAACTGACTGCCTATATCAACGCACAGCCTAGATATTTAAGGACGAAATTTTCTATATTCTAAAAAATCTAGTTTGTGTGAAAAAATAATTTTAATGGCAATAACCTCAGATCTGTATGGTCAATCATATTGATTAGGGTTCAGCTTAGGCTGGACAATAGTGGGCTATATTAAATTGCATGGCGTGTGAAACCGCGTGCCACAGCGTGGCTTGTATAAAGCAAATGCCAAATGGGATTAGAATCCACGTCCCACAGATTCGTATCCGGCGTTCTGTTTGTATAATTTTATGTAATATTACGAAACTTTTGCACAAAAAACATTCCGATTCATCGATAATTCTTTAAATATGCAACCGATAAACATCTCTAAACAAAATGTCGCGGATTTAAATAAATAAAATAATAAAGTTTGAATATTTTAAAATTAAATAAACATCAAATATGATGCGATTTGTCTGTATGTCGCAGCAGTGTTTATTAAATAATACTAAATTAAATGATTTTATGGTCTCTATAAATATTCATATTATTTGTTATCTCTGCCTAACCCCTCTATGATATCGATGTGAGGTGTAACTTGTGATGTTTGGGAATTCGAATAGCAGAGAGTTGTAGTTTTTTTTTAATATTTATTAATGAACAATTTAATTAATACTAAAAAATAATATTAGTAAATTAAAAGAATAAAGAATTATTTTTTAAAGATATAGAGATAATAATAGATATAATAGGTTTGTAGGAAGCAAGCGTCGTGTGAACAGGTTTGTAGCTGCGCTGCGCATTACATTGAAAAATATTTATTAGAATACTTCATTAATTGAGTAACACATTAATAACAGTCTAGAACATCAACCAGAACGAATTGAGGCTTATATTTCAAATGTCCTCGACTTGCGCTTTACCTAATGTAAAGGGGGGCAAGGCAGGCAATTTGATTTATTGCATTAACGTTATAAAGTACAATAGTAGGTAACAGACGGACGGAAATGGAAGCGATAGCCTTAGCAGCTTACTAGATAATAACTAGTGACCCGCCCCGGCTGCGCCCGGTTAGTATGTTGATCCGATCATAGGAAAACCCTGAGCAAATCTGAATGTTTCGTGAAAATTTCTATGTCTAGCTGTTTCGGAGTCTATATCGAACAAACATACATACATCTCCTTTTACATATAGATATACCAAGTTAACTTGCACCACTATTATTTGGTTTAATTGAATTAAAGACAAAGAGACCTTAAGACTATTTGAGTTAAGTTACTTTTTGAAGTTATTTAAGTTAAGTTATTTAAGTTAACTTAAGTTCTAAGACATGCCGGTTTCCTCACGATGTTTTCCTTCACCGTATTTGGAGCAGTGGTGATGAAATAAATTAACACAAAGTAAAGCGCCTGCCTGAGTTCGAACCCGCGACCGTACGTAAGTCAGGGCCTAAACCACTGAGGCACCACTGCACCTGTTAATTAGACAATGTGAACTGTTAATTATCTGTCGACCACGGTTATGCCACGACCTGAGGAGATTAGTACTATTCGTATTTATTTCATTCAGCCACTCCAACAATTCGACAGGACAAAGTAATTTGTTCAAACTGGGACCCGTAGCCCTTTCACGACGAATAAAACTTCGAAAACCATCGTGCTAATATCTCGACAAATATATTCATTTGAACCTTCGTATACGATAAGATCGAAAATCGTTTGACAAAGTTTATCAACGAGCCAGCAGAACGTGCGCGTGATTTTAAATCTTGACACGCGGTTATCGCCCGTGTGTTAGATCTTGTTGGTTTAACTCTGTTTGTTAAGGACGGCAGTTTGAAATTAGCGAGTCCTACCGCGGCACGGTTAAAGACAACCTTCTGAAGGATAATAGTTTAGTTAAATAATGATAATAATAATAAAAAGTTAAGGAACATCGCCACGGCGTTGCCTTGCTGAGGTTGTTTGCGGACAGTTAGCGGGTGCGGGACTAAGTAACGTCTAGTGAGGTCCAGCATTCGATCTCTGACGAGATCATTTGCCGCTTGACCACTAGTTGCCTTCATATTGTTAACATCATAACTGTCTGACTTGACTGTTTGTCTAAACGTCCTGACGATGTATTTACGGACAGTGTACAACTGTTTACGTAAATGGTAATTAGAAGTAATTTTTAAAGTCTCAGGTTCGATTTCAAGCAGGAGCGAAAGTCACACACATAAGAGAAAGAGGGAGACAGAGAAAGAACTAAACAAAAATTGTAGGGTAAAGAGAAGAGGCTCACTTGATGTTGCTTTAAGCTTGATACTGGATACCACGCTTTGAGTCTTCTTGTTCTTAATGTGACTTAATGTGCTGGACTTAGGCGTCCCCATGAGTCACACAAAAAATCTGAAAATTTTTTGCGGGAAGCCTAATTATCGTGAATCATCCTATACATTTTTTGTCATGTTCAAGGGCGGCGGTGATCACTTATATTACGCGACTCATTGCTCGTTTGCCCCTTTATGATATATAAAAAAATCAGTCAGGACTTGAAGCTAAGATAACTTAGGAAGACTTTTCGCTATTATCCTTATGGAGGGGAGACCTGCAAAAGCTAAATGTTTCATTTATCAACGTACGCTAAGTCAAAATCGATAAGCCTTGCAGCAGAGAGAGCTGATCACGTAACCTCAAAAGTTTGTAAGATCAGTAATTGCATAAGATTTAGTTAAAAATCGAAACTCGATTCGAATCTCCGTCTGTCCGTATCTGTGACGTCACTGCACCAGTACCGACGCTACGTAGGTGGACACGTGGAAACCAGTTTGGATAAAAAAACTGTATTAATGTCTATGGCACGCTACGGGTCGCCGTCTAAATGTCAAGTATCAGTTATTTGTATAACTTCATTTAGGTTATGGCCTATACTAGAATAGAAATTTAGAAAATAGAACACGGGTTTGAAAACCATTCGGTATGATCCTGGCATACCTCTCTTCCTTCTACATCCATTATCTTGATTCCATATATAAATATAAATAAATATTTATATATCTAATCAAGATATATCCGGATATATCTAGATTCCATTTATATCCGGATATATCTTGATTTGATATCGCCTTAACTATATACTTGGTTAAAAATAAAGTTTGAAGAATATGTTAAGTGACGCCGACATTTATATAGAAAAGAGGAGTGCTTAGGTAGGCAAGAGTAAGGTAGATAATAGAGTATCTTATAATGTCATATGCCAGACAAAACACAAACTCATTGTTGAATAAATTTTACATAGTGTCTGGGCATGTTGAAAGGATGAATGAAGAGAGAGTAACGAAACAAATTTATGTAGCAAAAGTGAGTGGCAGTGTTGGTAGGGGACGCCCTAGGAGACCTTATAATGATCAGATTAGTGACTTACTAAAGAAGGGCGATATAAGGAGCACCCATAACCGACGAGCTTGTATGCGTAGATGTATGGATGTAGAAGAAGAGAGAGAGGTGTGCCTGAATCGCGCCAAATGGAATTGGATAATCTCTACATATCCCTCTGGGATATGGGCGTAAGCGCATATTCATATTTTTTTTCGGTGAGGTTGTGATACTTCCCCGGACGAGTTGGAATACTAACACAAGTATATTTTCTTCGTTCACAGATGATCGAAAGATATAATTTGACTTTTAATATAATATTTATATTGGATTTTCGTCACAAATTAATATATGTAATTTGATATTTGACACGTGCACTTGACGCGTGTAAACTTAAACAAAACTTTAATAAGTTACTAAAACTCAATTAAAACAATTAATTATAAAAGAACGAATATAGTTAATATGCAGATTACAAATAAATGGTATTGGAACATTCCAGAGCTTTCCTCTTTTAAGTCTTCTGTTGAAAGTATCGATTCTTTTGGTGCAACCAATAAAGTGAATTTGTGGGGTGTGGGGTAAAGACCTTAGGTTTTTTCTGTACCAAATTACTTAATTGTCTACTTTTCAATCTATATTTTTTTTACAGAAGAAAACGTTCACCCGATAATAAAGGACCCCTGTCCATAGGCATCTCCAAGATAAACAGAAAAAATGATATTTCCTTTTCCTACCCATCCCCTCCCGCGTCAAATCCTCTTCCCCCTTCCCATTCTTTCCTTGTTAGGAACGGATAGGAAGGAGAAAAGGACTAGGATTACGACTTTGGCACCTCACTCATCGGGCGAAATGGAGACATATTTCTGCTTCACGACTGTCTTCTGTGCGTGTACACATTTACGGGTGTTTTTACTTAATTTACGCAACTCTATTGTTGTTCTTTGTTTATGATCACAGAATGTTTGCTAGACGGAATACTTATTCGCATATTATACATTTCGTGTTGGTTTATACTTACATCATAATATTAACTAAAATAAAATAAAAGCTCCACTATATTTAATGCCACAATTATATGTCCAAATTAATTATCTGTAATGGCAGTATAACACGCAACTAGAGCGTCGACGATAAAATTAAAAAAAACTTTGACGTATCAGGCAAAAGCACACGCGGCATTCTGCCAACTTGAAGGAGCCAACGTACGCTGTGTTTGATTCAATACATCCAGTACAAACATTTTTAGGACCATTATTGGAATAAAAAGCCTAAAAACTCTGAACTTTTTATGGCACAAAGGTTGTCAGTAAACAGTGGCCTGGCGAGGTTGCCGCGGCCCGCTTTGGCGGTGCGTAAAAGAACCTCTACAAAAAAACCCCGCGTCTATTGGCTTAACCGGACCGAGTTGACTATGGCCTCTCTTTTTAGTGGTAGTTCAAGTTTTTATGGCCTCTAAGGAGCTGATTTTAACGTACTCAACAATAAAACCTACAGATAATATTTACGTACTTTATCTTCTATGAATGACTTAGTGTGACTTTAATTTTTTTATAGAAAATAATCCCATATTTGTGCATATGTGTGAAAATAAAATAATTAAAATGTGTGTAGATGTTTGAATGTAGAAGCGAAACAAAGGCAGTTACATATAAGAACTACTGACAGAAGTGACAACATAAAAAACGTCTTCTCACCTGAAGACGCGACAATAGTTCAAAAATAAATAAATAATCGGAAACAAAAATTTAAAACAAACCTGATAAAATCCATAAAATAAGTTTTATACCAAATTATTCGCGTAAATATAGAAAATCATTAAATAAATAAATTAAATAAATAACCGACCATTAATTAAATTATTAGACCATTAATTAAATAAATAACCAACAATAATAAACTAATATGAATTTTATGAGTTTCAATGTTCCACAACATTGAAACTCAAAAAAAAAACGAAAAAAAGTTCATCGAAACTGTTCCAAATTCAAATAAGCATATTGCTGACGCGTATATTGACCATGTTCACGCGAACCTATAAGATTTTCCCCTAGCAAATATCGTCTAACGCAGCTTAAGAATTGACAACTTATTTTTATTTAATTAGACATAGATTATAGATAGAAAATATTTAATCTGTGGCTGTAGTTACGCGTGTAGTGCGACTGGCAGCTCCGACATGATTCCGTGACTTACACGGCTGCTGCCGTGAGAAGGAAATATTACAAGTCATTAGGCACTGTATCACATTTAATATCTATATTACCGATTCGAAGCTACCGTACTTTTTGTGGCCAGCGAGCGAGCGGAGACCCGAGCGCTAGCGGGAGCGTTAAATCTATTATATATGTATAAAAATGCGTCCCTATATTTCATTATAAATCACTGAGTAACTGTGATTGTCGGTGGTTGTAGCTTCAAAGTCCCCAAGTGTCACAGTGGTTGAATGTGGATGCAGGAATGCAATAACGGTATAATTAGAAAACTGCATCTAGTATATCATAAAAGGTTATAATTGTTCTAACAATAATTTCCAGCATGTCTATCATTTAACTGCTGGAGGCCTTCTCTTATACCTGTACTATAATTACGTTGTTTTCCTCTTGCTGCATCTATTTCCTAACTACTACCTTCCTGCAAACATAGGTCCATCGGAGGACCCCCATAATTTTTCTTCTCATACATGTACTAGACATCTCATACAACAACGGCCACGTACAGGTCGTTGCAGCATATGTAGGCCTCTCACTAGATGGACTGATGATCTGTCAAAGTCAGGAGCCCACTGGATGAGAGTAGGGGATCGAACTCTGTGACGATTAATAGGGGAGGCCTGCGTCCAGCAGGGAACGAATATTGGCCGAAACGAAGGAAATTTCTACCGCACTGCGGAGTGCGTCAGCAAAATTTCATTACGTAGATACCAATCTATAGAAAACTTGAATTAATTAGCCCGGTAATCCTAAAAGACAATATTCTTAATAGAGTGTATATTAAAAGTATAATTTTGTAGTTATTCAAGTCTAATGTAACTAGTCTCATTATTCTATTATTTTCAATTACATTGTGCTACTTCCTGGCCCAACACAAATCAAGATAAACCTCCATTCTGCGGCGATTTGACGTCTGTATCCACGTATCGGGCGCCATCTTGATTTAGACAAAAAAAGGTGGCGTCTTCATACGTGTCAAATGATCGAAGATTACGCGCGAAGGCGCGCGGTGGGAAAAAATAATCGATGAATCATTAGTTAATAACATTACATGGCTATTTGTTGTTAGAATTCTTGTAAAATTAAATAAGACATCGACTACAAACACACATATATACAGTACCTATGCTAATGAAGATCAGTTAGAACTAAAAATGTATATAATGGTATTTTTACAAAGATATAATAAAAAAATGTAGCAGATATGTCATTAGCAGTCACATATTTGCTACTTTTGGTATTATAACATCACTAGCGACCCGCCCCGGCTTCGTAGGTTCGATAGTTTCTTTTTACACACGTTCATCCCCGACTTAGATAATCGCGCCAAATGTCAAACCACTGACAGTTATGCCAATGTTACCTACATTAGAAAAGTTAATACGGTCTTTAAGTTTTCCCAAATAATTTCTTCTTTCATAGAAACCTTCTCCAGACAATATACAAAAAAAAAGTGGCGAAATCGGTCCAGTCGTTCATGCGTGATGTCGTGACTAAGGGAAATAGGGATTCATTTTTATATATATAGATAAATCGAAACTAAATGTTGACTGACTATGATAAGCCACTTTTACATCTTTGTCTTTGTCAACAAATTTGATCTCCAATTACATTTAAAACTACAGTAGGTTCGTCAGCGTGCTGTTCCTTGAGTCAGCTCCCTTCTTTAGATTCTACGCATAATAATCATGTATCTATTTTGTAGTAGATGTCAAAATATTCTTCAATTTACCATATTACCGAAATCAACGAGTAAAGTCATAGACTAAACGTCTTTGGGATAAAAGGAGTATTATAGATTCTACTTCATCATAAAGTTTACAGTAGTAAACCATAATTAAAAGATTTAAGAAAGAGCCAAGCGAATTTGAACCCTAATCTATAACCGTGTACTTGTAAAGATGGACTATATTTGCACTGAACTTACAGTTGTTTTCGTGAGATATAACATTTAAGTACTTCATATGTCGGATTATAGGGAGCTAAGTCGGGATTGGGTAAGGTTGCTGGTACACCGAGGTAAATGTTTAAATATAGGTTGACATATTAAAAGATATGAAAAAAAATAATTTTCTAAAGTATTAAAATACAACTATACGTACCATATTTATACATGACAAAAGAAAGGAAGGAAAAGATAGAAGTCAGCTCAAAAACAAAATCGGTAAAAAACCGTCCTGAAAGTACTTTTGATGAGTCGAAGTGTTCTGCATTATGAACGTAGTCCACTGTATAAGTTTTGGGTAAAGTTTTTACAGCCGGCCGCCTGCCTGAAGCCAACCCTCCTCGGGAATAATTGGTTGTATTTTAATTCTATTTTTCACGTGTGATCAAAGACTTACTGTACCGTTGCCGGGATATACAAATTTCGGAAAACTGTTATTGGTCGGGCGCAAACCTTATCATCAGGTTTTCCGTTACTGAACACTACGTAGTACGTACCCATTGTTGAGCGGTATTTATTAATTCTGCGTTAAAGTAATCCAGCGTAATTTTAATAATTATAAAGGTGATGTCAATCTGAAAAAACTGACATTTTTAGAACATAATTCCGAATTTCACTTAAATAATTAGGACAAGATACTGGATTCAAAGTCAAGATATGTCATTGTATAGATGTAAGCTCGATGTGTCACTAGCTTTATAGAAATAAAAAAGTCGATTTGACAGATCGGAGCTACCGGGAGGGTTTATGACGACGCGAATGATGGCTCGGGATGGCGGCAGAGTAAACAAAAAAACTACCTTGTAACCCGATTCTACGGTTGGCTGTAATGTAATAAAACCTTTGCCTTCTGTTTTGGAAGAAAAAAACTTACATATCTGACACTTAGGAAAAAGAATGTCAATTCATAAAAAAGGTACTAATACTTGCTCGATGAAGTAATAACGGTCTTTTCGCAAAGATGATATCGAAAATTCCGGCATATACAAATAGGTACCTTTAACCAGCGACCTATGGATGTCAATTATTGTTTGCAGCTACAGTTCATCACTCCACCAACTTAGGTATCAAAGGGATGTGAAATTTGTTGATACTACGATTTATAATAAACTAGCCACCCGCCCTTCGCACGGGCGATTTATCCATACAAACTTTCATGCCGTACTTTAGGCCTTTGGGCGATAAAAAAGCCCAAAGTAATTACGTTGAAAAGCGACTAAAGATTGTTATATTTCTGTCTACACCTCTTGGTTAGTATATATTTTCGAATTTTGTTATTTAAAATAGTTTTAGGCAGTAATTTAAAGTTGAATCTAAATATAGAGTGCGTAAATATCAAAAAAAATTGTTGGTTCTGTAGTAATTTCGAAATATTTGGATAAAATGTTGGCGGGAATTTAATACGCTTCGATAAGATAGCTTGAATATATATCTGTTAATATAACGAAATCTTTGGACGTTACTTTTATCAAATTCAAAATGTCAAACTATTTTTAATTTGACAATTTGACATTTTGAAGTTGAATTCTGCATCTATTTACATTTATTAAGGATCGAGAAACAAGCCATTTAGTTGGAAAATAAAAAAATATAATTTACTAACAGAAGCTTGCCTTCATTTCGGTAGTAGTAATAAAACAGTAGGAAAGCAAATTACCTAAACGTCCGATCACAGGGGCGGATCTACTATGGGTAGTCCAGGGCCCCGTGGATTTAAAGAGTCACCAAGTTCGAAACGATTACTCCCTTGAGTACTCAACAATGCAATATAGGATGCCGAAATAGTTAGCATCCGTTATTTTTGTTGTCCGAATATATTCTAGACTGGTACACACTAAAGATCTTGGATTAGATAGACCCCGAGTAGTACCCCAGAAACTCACGGTCCGGCCCTGTCCGATCATAGATTTATGAAAACCTACTACAATGGAAGTCTATAAGCTGATAAATAAATGTACTGACATATACCACGTGTACTTTTTTGCGAAACAAACATGTTTTCTTTCATTCTTTCACTGGCGCCTTGCTCGATGGAATTCAGCAAAGCAATGATATTGACAGTTCCTACATAACCAGAGACTATTGACCATAGAATATTGACCATAGACTATTGACCACAGATAAACATCACGTATTGAAATACGTGTGATGGAATTTAATCGACAAACATATAATTGATATACAATACCTATTATCGACGACGATCGACGATATCGACTAATATTTGGAAGTCGCACTGAAGTCAACACTCGCTTTGGATTAGGTTACCAATTGGTGTGAATACAGCAATAATGTAATATCAAATATCTCAGTTATACCTGTTTTATACAACACTAGTTGAAGCCTGCGGCGTTGCTTGTATTACTTAACTTAGTTTAGAGCAGGGTTGTTCAAGCGGTCAATCGCAAGGCCGATAGCGAGCGGTTTTTGATTCGATCTCTAGAAAAAATATCCAACTTAGAATCACGCAATTTATTTTGGTTGATCCACAATTGGACAGAATAAAGATAAATTAGTAAGAGAAAGTGACGAGGCGCTTTCTTTTACCTAATAACTCTCTATTAGCTCGTCTACGGTGCTTGTAAATTGAATTAAATTAATAATACAACGTCCCAAAGTAACTTTCGCCAACAAGCCACGATACACCAAAACTGAGAGACGAGAATCCTGCTTCACATATTTCCACCACGACAGACTCGATTGATCAGTGCCTAAAGGTGCATCCACACCGCAGTTACTTTTTGTGTAGCAACAGAATGCAAAACGATAACATTAGGTAACATCACTACGACTGCTTGCGACAAATATGTTTTTTTATCGGATTTTGCCTAGTGGGTACAAAAATGTAACTGTGGTGTGGCTGCACTTTAACAATATTGAGGTAGATCGCTAGTCGTTTAAGTTAGAGTTTAGACAGATATGGACTCAATTTTGTATAGCATACGAGGGCCAAACTGA
>JWHW01039726.1:59092-69511 GCA_000931545.1 Papilio glaucus
ACATAATTAGCGTACAAAAATTTTATAAATCTGGTAAACACAGATAAAGTTCTGAAATTTGTACCGAAACAGAATCTCAAGGCGCCAATCTTGTCTCGATTTGAACAAAATAATGGCAAATATTTTAACAATACGTCACTAAGAATTTTGCGCTCGTCAGACGGCTGAATGAAAAAAACAATCCATTGTCATCGGTCAAAATAGACGATGCAAAAAAATTATGAAGTTGTCAGTTTTATTTGACAGGTGTCAAAAAGGCGTTGGCGTTGTCTGTGGGCAGCGGTGATTGACTGTCTTTTGAAAATATTTTGGGGCAATTTTCATGTTACTTTTTTGCTTAATCATTTTAAATAATTATATAGACAGTGGAAATCCTTTACTTTTGCCATTGTTTGTTATTTATTGTACCTATTTTTATTCCATTTGTTAGCAGAATTTGTAAATATATTTTTATTTTTAATATGTATTATTTGAAACTTATTAATTATTTATATAATAATACAATTAATAACGATTTTCTAATGTTTTATAAGGTAAAAGTTTATAGACATTAATCCTAAAATATCAAACATTTAGTTTGGTTAGCTATAGTCCTGTAATATTGAATTGCAAAAAGTCAACGACATAAACAATCCAGGACCAATCGAGGTTTTAAAAACTTTAATCAATTCGACCGAAGAATCATTTTTAAAACACGACTTTTATAATCTACATGCGAGGAGCCAAAAATAAAAATAATTACAGGCCGATATCGAAAACGTCCGAAATCCTCCAATACGACTAAGATTACTTTACGAACGGGTTGCCTTTGCTATCGGGCTATATAAAAAAATAATCTCTCGGCTTTATCGAGTGTCCCCCCATAAAAGAACTATAACGCCAGAGACAAAAAAAAAACAAAAGAAATGTTCGGGAAAAAATTCCCGCGTTATCTGTGGCCGGCGCCAGTGGCAGAGCGCGAGGCGGTCCGTTGTCTTTGTTTCTTTGTTTTTTTTTTCTCTCCCGAAGCGAAAATCTTCCGAGACTCCGTTCCGAGTTCGTTCTCGACGTTCGTAATTGACAGAATTTACGCGTCCGATAAGGTTTATATTATTATCTATACAGAGCCGGTTAATTTTCCGCGGCGATCTTACGAACCCTAAACATCCTCGTATTGCCAATGTTTCTTGACTTTACCGACGCTTGTGCCTCTAAACTACTTTGTAAAAAGTTTAATATTTGGTACGAAATACGCAGTTTCTAAACGAGGACGTTTCCTGTTGGTCTATGTTCTTGTGGCGTTACCTATACGATTAAAAAGTTTCAAATCCTTAACACTTTACTCCGTAAACTTGAGAATTAGTTGGTCTGTTTCTTTAATCAAGTAGTTTGTCTGCTAAACCACGGTTCCACCGGTTGTTAAGGGCAATGTGATAAAAAGATGATCCACTAATTCTTTTAAGTAGCCACGACAGCTTGCTCTAATCTTTTGCTACGCTGCATTCGTATGTGAGGTACAAAACGCATGCTACCCGTTGACTAGTCGTGTCTAAACGTCCGATGGTAGAATGGAGATGGGAGAATCAATTTAAACAGTCCCTGTGCATTCTCCTCAGAATGTAAACTCTAAAACATCATTTTACATCTGGCTAACTGAACGTGAAAAGCCGAGACGGGTCGCTAGTGTTTGACCTTCGTCTGACCACGATTCCAACTGGTGTTAAACACTGGTCGAAATATGACGAAGTCTTAAAGAGAAGAATGAATAGGTTGATGCGGGACTCATGCTGAAAGTATACATAAGAAACAACGTCCACGCGAAAATGCAATCTCAGTTGAATGTCGTAGGATGGGTGAATTATTTATTCAAATTATCAGATTGGATAATTACTTAGGTATGTTAATTAAATACAATAATTATTCACCCGAAAACCCTTCGGACGGTTAACAAGTCCGATGGCGGTCGATAGTGCGCGGCGCGCTTTGCCGGCCGATATCTCAGCATCTTTGGGACTTCCGTAAAGCGACGCGAGGCGCCGACTCTGGGTAATTTATGTCTAATTAACTGGACGCTGGATGGATGTGGCCGAGCTTTTTGGATTTGAGTGTATAGGTTGGTGGTGGATATAATTGATATTGGGTTAATGTACAATTCGAAGGTAAAAAGAGTTTTAAATGTCTGAAATCAATCTGTCTCTTTAAAAATTTAAGTGTAAAATTTTAAAAGTACAAATATACATAAGTCGTCGTCGTTTCAGCCCACGGTTGCCCACTACTGGACATAGGCCCACGTCGGTTCCCTGCCCCACTCATTCAGTGGGTTTGTGAAACCATGACCAAACCAGGCTGTCGTGTGGGAGGCCTACCTTCGCTGCGTCGACCTGTACGTAGTTCTCTACGGTCTCATCAGCCGTCCGTTCTGCGAGCAATGTGCCCGGACTACTGCCACTTATAATTTTGACCAATAGATAAAGTATTTCTTGAGAAATATTTTGGTACATAGCTCTTTATGGTTTTGTGTAAATTGAGTGAAATATGAGGATTGTTTATGAAGATGTCACAATGACGGTACGATATTGCGACAGGAAATACTGTTGGCGTGTTTGTTTAATTGTCTTTGTGTAGCTAGGGCAGGTCAATACTAGCGACCCGCCCCGGCTTCGCACGGCTAGTTTCTCTATACAAACATCGTCCTTTTAGATTAGATTTAGATTCTTGAATTGAAAAATCACTTTTAGTGCTCGTCTCCGTACAACAGAAATCTCTGCAAACTTTCAAGTCTAGGTCCAGTAGTTTGGTCTGTGCGTGCATCAGTCAGTCAGTTTATTCTTTTATATGCATATATAGAAGAAACCAGTTATTAAAGATAAATACCTAAGTATACGTGGCTTCTTCCACTATTTATTATTTAATAAGCCTCGTTGTCGACATTGTAACTGAGATTGGTATTCAGGAGCGGGTCGTACTGAGCAGGTGGTTCAACCGCCACGCGCACTTACCTCGTAAAGTTACCGTTTAACAGGTAGAGATAATTTCGCGTTCAGGTCCACAGTTTAGTACCGGGGCATGTTTGACTTAGATAAGGCGGTATCTGTACATGTGTATGCATTAGCGATGGCAACTTCGATTCCTATGTTAATGTTGCGACTTGTTGTTGTTGCGTTTAAGATATCATTTAGGACGCTTCGCTGACTATGAGGGATGATGGGGATAAAGTTGGTTTTATTGAGCGGCAAACGAAACGATCCACTGCTGGGAATGAATTAATAGTAATAAAAACTAAAAAAACACGCTAAGTTCCATAACATATCGGAACAAATTATTAAAATTTAAATAACTTTTATTTTAACACATAGATGGCGTTATTCTCAATCTTAAAAAAATCAAAAATCCTGAAGATCCTGGTAACGATAATGAGACTAACTATTTAAATTATTGCATCTTCATGGGTCCTTGACAAGTGTGCAACATTTCAAATATATCCGACGTTTTCAAGGGGTTCAAAAAGACGTTCAAAGATTCCGTTACAAGCAGATAAACAAACATACACACCAAGCTAATAAGAGTGTTAAAAAGGGGGACTGACCATACATACCTAACAAGATGAAATTCAAGACTTCCTACTTGTTCCTCTGTCTTTCAGATATTATAAATAGCTAGCGATCAGCCCCGGCTTCACACGGGTAGCTCTAAAATAAGAACTAACTTTTAAGTTAGACGAAAGTACACATAGTGACCACATTTCAAAGTAAACAATATTTTAGGTTATTTTTCTACACCTTGGGTTACATTATTGGAGTTTTAGTAAGGATCCCTAATTCTTTTGAAAATATAATATAGCCTATGTCACCAGGGGATTGCTTAGCTTCCCGATAGTGAAAGAATTATTCAAATCGGTCCAGTAGTTTCGGAGCTAATTCAATGCAAACAAACAAACAAATCTTTCCTCTTTATGATATTATATTATTACAGTATAGATATTCCTATGACTATATGTAGGTTATAAAGTATACGACAAAGTTTGAAAATTTGCGTCCCATATTTAAATTATAATTGCCTTCAAATATATCGTCTTGTCGACTTCACTATGAACAAACACCGCCTTTTAAAATGCATATGAAACGTGACACAAGCGTTCCTGTTGAAACCGTCTCAAGGTTACGAAGGCACGTCCTACGTTCGTCATAAAATGAAGAATTACCTCCATAAAGCTCAGTGAATTAGTAATGCGGTAACCATTGGTGCCGACACGCGCTAGATGTTCTACTGCTGCTTTTTGTGTCGACAGTCATTTACTTTTTTATATTTTCTTCAAGACAACTGCAGTTGGTCAGGTTGCCAGTATCGGTTGCCTTGTATCGTCAAATAATATATAAATTATTATTTTGGAATTTAATTATGATAAAATGTTAGCTTTGTCACATCTCCATAGTTTCTATGATGGATTTAACTTTTGGTTCTCTCCGAGAGGAGGCCTGTGCCCCTGCAGTGGGGAACATTCTAGAAAAGGCTGATTTATTATTATTTATTAATATTATTTGAAAAGTTTTATAGAAAATGGAATACAACTAACCTTTTACAAACCCTTAAACGAATTCAAACATTCTAGATATACAAAATTACACGGTTGGTTGCACAAATATTTGTAGTTGTTTCGGCACCAGTGGACAACAACCACTCGGTAGGTGCGAGACGCTGACAGCTTCCGAGTTCGCGTCGCCATAAAACTAAGCTCGGTGGTCCGCCACCTTTGTAAATAACTTAAGCTAGAGGCAGCTTACCGGTAAGTTACGTCTTCTGATTTCTGATCCATATGAATTCGTAAACATTTTTATATCCAAAGCTAGTACTTAGGTAGTAATTGATACTTTTGTATTTATAACTAGCGACCTGCCTCCACTTTGTACGGATAACAGAGCATTTTTTTTCTGTCATAAGGCCTGTCATAATGGATCTGAGTGCTGGGCTGTTAAAGGAACGGATGAAATGAGAGTGCATGCGGCAGAAATGAGAATGTTGAGATGGATGTGTGGAGTAACACGAATGGATAAGGTACGAAACGAGTGTATTAGGACACGCCTGAAACTAGCACCGAGAGTGTAAAAGTTAAGAAGCAAAAGGTTAGCATGGTATGGTCATGTTATGAGGAGGGAAGAATGGCATGTGACAAAGAGAGTTTTAAATGTGAACGTGAAGAGGTAGGCCTATGAAAAGATGGATGGATTGCGTAAAAGCTAACGACTAAAATGACGGATGACAGATCGAATGTGGAAATCGAAAAATAGTTATGCCCACCCCGCAAAAAGCGAGAAAAAGGCAGGGAGATGATTTTCTTCTGTCGTAATGTAACAATTACGTATTTAAAAAAATAGTCACATCATCGTCATCGTCAACCAACTTATACAAAATGTTATTGATTTATATACCTAAATCTCACTCATGTGTCTGTCTATGAGTACAAGTTGAATGATAAATCCGTTCAGTGGTTTCAAAGTCTTCATGAAGTAGGCAAGGAGGGTACTTCGTTATATGTATAGGTATATGTAGTGCCAGATTAGTGAAGGGCTGATATCGTTTGCTACCACAAAGAAAAAAAAAGTAGATATGGTTGACCCATTCAAGAAGTCAAAAAGATCCAATGCGAGAACTGGAGACTGTCTTATCAACAAAAGCAAAAATGTTCTTAAATTTGTGATAAAATTGAGCGAATAGTGAACAGCTAGATTGATACACAAAGGATATGAGAGCTTATTCCTTAGTTAATATCCATATATAAATACTAAGATCGATGTTAGAGGTGTAACAGAAACATACGAGGCGCCCGCCGCTACCAGTCCGTGTGTTTACTTTGTTTCACCTTAGGTTTGCGGACGAGCACTAAGTGTTTGCACAAACACAGCTCCGTCTTGCACCTGAGGATGGTAAAACTTGCGAAATATTTATATAAAATCTCCAGACATATCGGCGGATTATTTCTAGACTAGCTTTCGATCGCCGCTTCTCTCGCAATTTACTGTACGGCCGGCCGCCAGCCTGACGCCAACCCTCCTCGGGAATCAGTTACTCCAGTATGTTATAATCTCAAAAACTATAGCACGGATTTTCAAACGGTTTTTACCAATAGACGGTGTGGTTCTTAAGGAAGTTTAGGTTTTATGTAAATTGACTAAAATATGAAGATTAGAACGGACAAAAGCCTAAAATCATTCCTAACAGGCACTTCTATACCGTTCCATATTGTTGTTCAATCTATAAATTTGTCAAACCGCTCAAACATTCTTAATTCTGATCTTATTACCCTCTCTTATAAGTGAAAATTTTCTTCATCTACACTAATATTATAAATGTGATAGTTTGTATGTATGGATGTTTGTTACTCTTTTACAAACGGCTATACAGATAGATTCTGAAGATAGGTAAATCCCTTTCGATTCCGAAACGGCTACCCGGGCGAAGCCGGGGCGGATCACTAGTGATATAATATACCAGACTTAGAGAGGTCCAGTCTGGTGATGTGGTTAGCCGTTTTGGAATCTATACGGAACTCACATACATACACACATCGTCTTTTATATACATATGCACATGTAAAAACAAAAAAAAAATATCCTACGGGAACCGTACATTTTTTCGGGATAAAAAGTAGCCTATGTACTCTTCCAGACTATAATCTATCTCTGTGCCAAATTTAATCCAGATCCATTCAGCTGTTTTTGCGTGAAAGAGTAACAAACATACAAACTTTGGTATTTTAGTATATAGATAAATCAGATGTATTATTAAAAAAAGCGGTATTTTTTCAGGTTGACTAGTGATTGTACGGCAACATGATTTAGGTGCGTTCAATTATAATAAGAATCACAACAGCAATTTCCGTGGAGTCGAATCGACATAAAAACGTGGATCGATCTGAGACCTTCACCTCTCGACATTTTTCATTGTTAATGTATAGGATTAGACTTGAGATTTTTTCACGTCCATATCGCTTTGTATTTCCGTGTTCGTTCCCTTATCGGTATAGCGTGATAGTTGGAGTCGTTGACTAATGGCGTGCGATCAATTATTTTTTGTCTTGTTATTTTTTTATTTACTTTGGATTTGCAACCTCCATATATTTCATTGTTCTTACACAATATGTACACTTGGTCCACTTTCTATTTCTTATTGCGGATTGAACAATGTACTCTACGAGATTGGTCGAACTTTTATTTACGACTAGCTATTGTCTGCGGTGTCGCGCGCATTCGTTTCTTCGCTTTGAATTTTTGTATATTGATTTCTGGTATAACTTGGAGTGTATATGTCAAAAAGTTTTTATTTGTTTCCATCGTATGTAATGTAACAATGTCAAAAAGATATTATACCCTTGTCATACAACATGTTATTAGGTTTTATTTTCCTATCCCTCGGGAAGTCCTCTCCTACGTTCTTTTCTGTACCCCTGACAATGTGCAAAATTTCATGATAATTTATAAGATTACGCGTGGAAGCGTAAAAAACAGTTCCTTAAAATTCATCGGAATCGGTCCAGCCGTTTCCAGTCTTCAGAGAACATACAGACACACATCCCTTTATATATATGTAGTTAGTATGATTATTAGTTATTGTCCTATTTTTCCAACATCCCTTGATAACTAGCTAAGTCGCCAAAAAAATGTTTATTTTGGTTACCTTTTTTATTAGTTTGTAAAAAATCAATTTAAATTTTATTATTTTGTTAATAGAATTTAAATTGATGAATATGGCTGAAAACCTAGGTACCCTTACTAAAAGAACATTCAAAATGTATGTCTTCTCTTCTCTTTGTAAGTTTCGGCATCACCATCATCTCCCTTCCCCTTTCTTACTTGTCGGTACAGTCGGTCGGTACAGTATGACCTTAGTCTATACTGTATTAGTTTTGGCTAACGTTTTTACAGCCGCCTGCCTGACGCTAACCCTCAGGTGATCTGCTTGCTTGTATGCCACCTTCATCCATAAAAAAGACAATTTCGTTGCTGAGATAGTCAAATGTCGCGAGGCTTGTTATTGGTCGGATCCCTTCTCGTCAGGTTCATCAGTAGCTGATCGGCATTCATCTCTTTGGTGATGATAAAACAGCGTTCATTTACATTCCGGTGGAATTAGCGCCCTGTTCCGTCTTCATGGAGTTCCATTAGTAACTCTTACCCTTTCTTAATCCATCACGCGTTCATTTTTATTATTTTCGAGCTAATCAATTTAGAACAAGGCCATTCAACTTTTTCTCTTTTTTAAGTTTGACATAATTGAACACCATTTCTGATGCGCAAACATAACTAACTGCATGCTAGTGTATGGCGTGCCTAGGTTTTTAAGCGTCCTATTTTTCGCAAAGAATGACAGGAAAGTTATTTACATATATATTTCATTTTTGGTTACATATGTATATATATTATGTGTTTATGTCCGTTGCGACCTCTTGCAGAGGTTTTCTGTTGACCGCGAAGTTTCACTAGATTGCTATTCTTCCCCGGAGTGTTATAGATAATTAAGTCGGTTTTTTTCTTGTTTTTTTTTTTTAATTTTCTATGACTCGTTACATAATCTGTGTTTTGTGGAACGTTTACGTGGAACAATGTAAGACCAAGAAAACCCAAACACAACAATGATGCATTGGAAATACTTTAAGCACCGGAAACCACGTCTATAGATAAAATCGTACAAACATACAATATTTAAAGGCTTGTTTATAATTTATATTTTAAGCTTAGACTTAAAATAAATAGCATAATTGTTGGAGTACAATACATTCTGATATAAGATCTCTAATATAAAATGGATGATCTATACAACTTAAATCTCTCTTCGTACCACGTACTACGTTTTCAATACCAGAAGATGGCAAACATATTTCAAACAAAGATATTTCCTTTTTCTATTGTTTTTTTTTATCTAAAAAACTATCTATCCATTCCCCGGTCAAGTCCTCTTCTCCCTCCCATCCTTACCTTATTAGAAAATGATAAGGACTGGAGGATTGGAATTAGATCTCCGGTCTCATCATCAGACGAAATGCAGAAAACTTGTCTTTTGTGAGGTCGTGGTATTTCACCGGTCGAGCCGGCCCACTCGTGCAACAGATGTTGTTGTTGCGGGCTCTACCACTGTCCAAACGCGAAGTTAAAGTGCGACCTACATGTTACGGACGTGAAATACACAAATAATACGGGATGTAAGCAACTTATAAGAGCCTGAATATGAAAAAAATAAATCTACCGTATTAAACTAAGAAATCAAAGGCAAGTAAGTTAGTTTAACAGTAGTAGAGCCTGCAACAATACCTAACGACCGTGAAATACCACGACCTCACAAAAGACACGCGTAGAAGTAAGAAGTAGAAGTATTCTGCGTTTCGTCTGATGAGTAAATCTCTAAATGTTTATCTATCTTTAAATCCCTCCTTTGTCTTTAAAAGTGGGCAACGAATCTGCGACGACTTGCTTGTTGCGGCTGTCTATGGGTAGCGTTCACTTAACATCAGGTGATCCGCTAGCTCGTTTGCCACCTTCTTCCATAAAAAAATAAGAAGCTAGATCATAATATTTTTATATCAAAAATCGAATTCATGAATCCTTTTTCGATAAGTAAAAACATTCTTAAAATCACTTTGAATCCCAACCCGACTCAACTCGGCAAATAAATCTAGTAACCCTCTAATGGCCGGTTTCGCTTGCATTAGCAGAAATAACGGGACGGGGTAGATTTAACCCCTAGCAATTTATAAATCAATCGAACAACCCCCTTTACTTAGTTACTTATTGGTTAAACTTGCTGCGACATTACGCGGAGTTGCGAGATTCGATTACCGGAGTTTGTCCACGCAAATTGTGTTTGGTCTTCGCTGCCAGATACCTTCCTTTGCTTTCGTCCGTTTCTATATTACATTTTTATATTCTATAAACCATTTAAAACCGGTCTTCTCGGCGCATCTGTACGCCAGATTTCATACACAAGGTGATTAATAAGGAATGTTCAGGTATGTAATTCTTGAATAGGGTTTAAGCCATGTGAAGCCCTGTGGGTCGCCAGCTCGCTCACTGACACACATCACGATACCTATCTCCAAATAAATAAACCCAACTGCATCCGCTAACAACACAACCAAATCATCCAAAATATAGTTTAATAAACAAATGAATATCTAAGTGTACACACCGGAAACCCCAGGGGATAGTTGGAAATTATGGTTCCATAACCCATGATCCTGGCACACCTCTCTCTCTTCTGTATCCATACATCACAAACGTGCTCGGTAAGTTTGTGACTAATCTGGCAACATTTCGTCTAGAATGTCCTCTACCAACACTGTCGCTTTTTTATTTATTTCAACATGCCCAAGCCAGTCAAGCTTCCCCTTTTCTGATATGGAAGGGATGGGAAGGGGGAGGGGTTTTAACGGCGGAGGGAATCAATAGGAAT
>JWHW01039726.1:69522-82177 GCA_000931545.1 Papilio glaucus
CCGCCTCTGTCCATTAAATGCAGGCAACGCGTCCGTTTGCCACACAAGAAAAAACTTTGAATGTAGTATCCTCAGTTATTAAGGATCTTAACTGGAAAGGTTTTTGCCCACTAGGGGCTGTTCACGCGGACATTTGGATGGAAAATAAACTTATAATTTAAATTCAATAAGAATAATTGCCTGTTCGTGTACATAAACAACGAAAGAGTTATTAATTTAACTATAGATGTCAAATATAAATATTGCGTGTCAACCGTTAGTTAAAGTTAACTGCAGTTAATGTAATTTGTATTCCTCTAGCTTTGAACTACGTTTAAGGGAAATCAAACGTATTATTATACAAGTTAACTATTGTTTAAAGTAATGCAAGTTTATTATTTTCTACAAGGATTTTGGGAGGTCAATTTTTATGCTCGACTGCCAGGGAGTATTCCATTGTGACTTTAATTACTCTAAATTGATTTTGAAGAGAGAGACGACATTAGATTTGTTTTCTCCCCAAAGTATCAGAGGGATACAGTTAATAGGGTTTAATATGGTTTCGTAAATACATAGGTATTTGGTCTGTTAGTGGCTAATACGTATTACCTATGTAATATCTCAGTACCTAGCCATGACAGACCAGAGAAGCCACTTCACAATAAGAGTAATATGATTAGATTGTAGTCTGTGCGCGTGTTGTGTCCCAAGGGAATAGAGGTGACTAAGAGAAACCCACCCGTATTAAGGATCTGGGACGACTGATGGAGGGATAACCATTAATAGGCTGTCTAGGCGAAATGCCAAGCAGAATTAGAATAATATGCCCTCACGTTCGCAACCGAGAGGGGTAGGCAGAGATCATGAATTTTCATGGCGTGATACTGGTACACCTCTCTCGCTTCTTCTACAATCAAACATGTTCGTAGGTTATGGGTGCTCCTTATATCGCTCTTTAGTAAGCCACTAATCTGATCAATATAAGTTCTCCGTGAGCGTCCCCTACCAACTTTGCCACTCACTTTTGCTACATAAATTTGTTTCGTTATTCTCTCTTCATTCAACCTTTCAACATGCCCGAACCACCGAAGCATACCTTTCTCAATTCTAGTCACAACATCTACTTTTAAGTAATTTTCACGGAATAATTTTTTCGACAAAACCAAATTATCTAACCGTTTCTTCCGTTCTATTCCGTTTACCAACGGATTAATAAAATTATAAAAAATGATATTTTATTTGTTCCATAACTTTTGTAACATCATCTTTGATACGTAACAGAGACGAACACAAATTTTGATATCAAAAATATATATTTTTTTATTTTAATCGATGTTAACTTATATTTTTCCAGGATAATTATGGCCAGTACCTAATTATTTATCAATTCATGATTTTATACTTCTGTTTTGGTGAAGTAAGAATTAACGAAGGTCTGCCATATTTAAATGAAAGCTTTTAGCGTCAAAGTTGTAGTAATTCGAAGCGGTAGAAAATATTAATATCTAATAATAATTTAATCACATTAAAACTACAAGAGACCGACTTCAATTTTTACTCTTGTAAAAATCGAATATTGCTCTTTGTAAGAACTTAATTTCTAAGTAATTTTAATGTTTTTATACTAACTGGGCATCATTTCTACGTGCGATGATGTGTCCATGATGGTGTGATGATGGAGCATGTCCGGTGGGGACTGCACCAGCCCGCCACCGCCGCCGCTGGCCATCACCATCACTGATGATGATGTCGAACCTGACAGTCCCTATCACTGGTGATGATGTCGACCCTGAGAGTTTCTATCACTCAAAATGATCGTGATAATGTCGACAGCCAAGCCTCAACTGATATCTCAATAGTAACAAGGATTTAATAAACAATTTATATTTATAATGTTAAAGTTCTACAATCACAATTATTAATTTCACTTTTAAAGCGATACAACACTTTCGGTCCGTAGGCACTTCGACATTTTTTTTCTAGCCGTACAAAAGTTCAACAATACGGACGTCCTCTCACGGCGACGGCCGAGCCAATACTGCCGTATTATATGTATAATTGTATGGATCGGCGCCAAAGCGCATGAGTGGACCTACCCACAACCCCATTGGTGGGATATTCGAACGCCTTTTTGAATGGT
Organism: Papilio glaucus; assembly: GCA_000931545.1. Taxonomy (NCBI): domain Eukaryota; kingdom Metazoa; phylum Arthropoda; class Insecta; order Lepidoptera; family Papilionidae; genus Papilio; species Papilio glaucus. The sequence continues at coordinate 71,642 of JWHW01039726.1, forward strand.
GCATTATGATTGGTGGTCGGTGAACAATTTTCCCGCCCAAAGCGACTGTACCCTTCAAGATGGCGCTCCCCTCGCAGCCTTCGGTTGCTTTTTTGAACATTTTCTCGCGTAAAAAATAATCCTGTTGGAATATAATGAGCATGATTTATGTTTTGGATCCGCGCTTCGGTTTTCTTTTTATTTTTTAATCTGTTCATGTTAATCTTCGGTGTCGGTGATTGTGGTCGTTTTTTTTGATAGATCGCGGCTTTGATCTTGTGCGGGAAAATTTTTGTTTTTTTATTATATATATAACTCTGTAAGTTGGCGGTTTTATTTAGGTTTCCGATATACGTTTGCTAAGGTTTTATAAATTACTTTATAACACTGATGGTTCAACTAATTGTAGCTTAAAATCGATGGTTGCTTAATTATTCTTAGGTTCGAATCCTATCAATATAGTGACAATGAATTTTCGTTCCTAGATGCATAGTTCTGGGTACAGACAAGACTTTAGCTATTACGACAAATTGCTACAAGTATTGTGTAAGGCGTAGCAGAAGATGTTTTTCCTGTCCATCTCTATTAGTTAAGATGGCGTGAATGTTGCGTTCCTTTAATTTTAACTATCAAATTGAATGTTACTTTTGAATTTGGATCTGGTCAAAGTTGCTGGAGTCACTAAATGACTCTGCAGAGAGGCCTACGCCCAGTTGTAGACCTTTTTGCTGATGGTTTTTATGATAAGATGGATCAATTAAAATCTAAAAATGAATATATCAATATCCGATCGGGATACGAACTGGGATGGACAGGATCACTAGTTATTCACCTTACTATAAAATACCACCTAAGGATATACAGGAGACAAATCTTAACAACACTAGGTATCTACTTACCACAAGGGCCTTTGCACATGTTTTTGCGCGCGTAGAAGACGCGCGTTATCGGCGCGTTGAGTGATACAAAGTCACAACGCGTCGACGATCTTGCGTTTGCTAGGCGTCTTAATCGCGTAAAACGCGCGTAGTTAGCGCGCTCACAAAACGTATGCACAGGCTCTAAGAATAAGAAAAACGGTAATATTTAGAAAATTAAAGATATAATAATAATTAATATTATCAGAAAATCTTAATTAGAATTTTGTGCTACAATTAATATACAAAACGTATCTGTCGACAAACTTCTTCGAATAAATTCACAATTTCTACCAACAGATGGCGTTAGATGCGTTGCAATAGCAGCATTTGGTGTCGACATTGAACAGGTCTGGGTTTTTATAGAACAAGGTTGCAAACGAGCAAGCGCATTAAATTGATGTTAAATGACTTAAGGAAGGCATACGTCTTGTCTACCTTTGGACAGAGAAGGCGATAGACAAGAATAACATATCCTTTTCTATCCAATTAATCCCCTCTCCGTCCAATCGCCTTCCTTTTCCCAACCTATCGTTATTAGGAAAGAATGGAAATTGTAAGAGGACTAAAATTAGCATAGCCCGAACTACTAGACGTACAGACTTGAAAATTTGTACAGAGATTTCTGTTATTGAATTTCTAAATTGATTCCCTAAATGTCTAAACATAGACAAAGTTTTAATAGAGGAGAGGAACCCATACGAAGACGGAATGGGTAGAAAATAAATATTTTTTCTACCTAATATTAAGTGATTGCTATCCATAGACATCAGCAACAAGCTAATAAGTTGCAGATGCGTTGCCTACCTTTAAAGAATAGAGGATGGAAAAAAAGGATGTCAAATTTTCCTATCCATCCCTTCCCCCATCAAATCCTCTTCTTCTTCCCGTATTTTCCTTATTAGAAATGGATGAGAAGTAGAAGAGGACTGGATTAGTCAGGCACCTGACTCATCAAATGAAACGCAGAATACTTCTACTTGACCCCTGTCTTCTGTGACGTCCGCTCGTACAACAGACGTTGTTGTTGCTCTACCAAGGAAAGTTATTTATGAAAAATATTTAAATAAAAAAATAATATAAATTTGTTTATTTCACATCTAATCAATTATCCCTAATTAATGTTTATAGTTATCATTATATCTCTAACATTTGTGACATATCACATGAAGCGTGTGATCAGGCCGACATAGTTTATTTGTTGACAAGTCTCGTTAATTTATAAAACACGAATCGATCATAAAAAAAACGATGCAAAGATCAAAGTAAACTTGCCGCTATCTATATGTTGATAAAACATAACATATAGTTGATAATAATTGTTTAGTCACAATACATGAAACTCTTTTTGTCCGTCTCATAGAATAATTCCTAATGATTGTAGACACAATAACATAAACAGCTGAGCGACATCTATTGGACGGGGCCGGCTTTAAGGGGAAATACCACGACCTCAAAGAAGACAGGTGGACTTCCACCTGTCTTCTTTGAGGTCTGAGAAGTATGCGTTCTGCGTTTCTTCTGCTGAGTAAAAGATCTTTACATCCTTTACATTTCTCCTTCGTCTTATCCTTTCCTTGTCTTACCTAAAAAAGGAAAGGTATGTATTCCTAACACACCTGATTTTAGCACTGGTCGGTCCTAGAACACCAGAGATCAAAAGGCACTAAAACTCCTCAAGGGCAAGATCTTCGAGATCTCTTATGAAACGAACCATCGTGCACCTATAAGTTAAGGGTATAAACTTTGGCCACTTTTAGGTATGGAGCGCCATTAGATAAAGGTGAGGACTAACGAGCCTTAAGTAGTGGGTTCGAATGCTCCATGCGACTATTCTGAACCTTTAGCAAGCTTTAGCGAAGTTGGAATGGTAAAATTAAATATTAGTAAATTGTTTCGGTAATCTACTAATATTTAAAAAAAAACATTCTGTCAAGAAATCCGGATGACATGAAAGACAACTTCAAGATGTTAAAGTTATAAAAGTTACTAATAATTCTTGAGATAACTTTGAAATCTTGTTTTCGATTTGTTGATTCACATCTGTAATTACACTGACGTTAAATGTGACTTATTTTGTAATGATTCTTAAGACAGATAGATCACTTGGTTCTTTATCGCACACCCTGCGCAACTGACGTCATCTGGTAGGTACTTTAATTCTACCAGACATTCTCACTATCTTTCCTTTTTTGTACCAGTATTCGCAGCTGCTTTAACTTTTTAAAGGACCCTTGCGAACTTCCTTCCTTAACGAAGGAGATATTTTAATTTATCTAACACTCTTATTCCCTTTACTTAAAGGCTAAAATGTAATTCTAATTATCAAGACATCTGTTAAAAATGCGAGACACTTTATCGTCTGTGAGACGGTGCTTTATCTATGGTATGGCAGCTTTAACTGCTTTTGGCGCGAACATTTGGCGCCAATTTTTTGTTTTGTTTTTTTCATCCGTCATAGACAACCTCACACGTCGTTGACAATGTAATTAGTGAAGAATTTATAGTCTGTGACGTTTACGGCTTTCTCTTCTCTATGGACGGTTCATTAGCGACGTTGTGTGATGATAATCAGGTTGCTTGGTGAGTCAAAGTTCCTACCTTCAGTGATTAAGAACTCTGAGACTTTTGCTGACCTACGAAGTAAATTAATTATCATTTGATGGTTTTATACGTAATTTTTTGATGTATTTCTACTTGTTGTTTGCGATTTCATCCGCATCAAATAACTTTTGGCGCCAATGACTTGGGCAGTATCGAAGCAGAAGTTTATTTAATTTAATTTATTATTAATGTAAACCATTGTGTATTTTAATTTTAGCTTTCTCTGGTTGTCCGCCATGGAAATATCCCACACATCCCTGCACTCGCAATATTATAAAAATGGTTTCTAAAGTTCTATATGGATCACTACAGACTCTCTATGACATTTCGTAAAAGGACAAAGAAATTAATATCCCCATTCGGCAAACAGTTCCGAATGCGAACCGGAAGTAGGGGTCCCGAGGGAAGCTACCGGAAGCCGCTGACCGGAAGGAAGCTTCCGTAGCGCCATCTTATTGATTGCGGCTAATTCATTTGCCCCGTCAATGCTGTCAGGACTGATGAAATGTATTGTGTTGTATCAATACTTTTGGCGAAAGTTTTCAAGTAGATGTATTTAAAGATCATTGTTTTGAAGAGATTAGCAAAAAAATCTATCCGGTCAAGGTTGGGAGTCCATTGTATGCGGTGGAGGACCGTTCATTGTGGCGATCGGTGGTCCTCCCATTGATCGCATTAGACGACTTCCAGGAACGGAAAGACAGTAGTAATGATCGTTGAATAGGTTTTTTTTATAATGAATAAACTAGCGCTTGACCACAATCCCACCTGATGTTTAGCAACAGCCTATTCACCTCATAATTGGAGCTTTCAAATTTGAGAGTATAGTTGAACTGTCAAACATTACATGAATATACAAAATGTTTATTACATGGCCTTAAGTCAGATGAGATATTTGACTTCACTTATTATAAAAAATATTTATTCACCCAAACTATAAGATATTTTCCGTCTATGACTTTCTATGTGTGTTCGTCTGTTTGTTCGTTAACAATTACATATGTATGTTAAGGTACAATTGTTAATTAGCTGTTAAATGAACTAATAACACAAAAGTAATAAAATTTCTTCAAGAAATGTGTTGGTTATTTTATTTACATTAAATACATACCTAATAATAAAGGTGATTCAGTGTGTTCACATTTTACGACGTCTCGCAGGCTATGATATTAGCATTAAGCCCCCCCCGCCGCGAGCCCCTCGATGTAAAGACAGAGCGAGACGGCGACACGCTGTACTGTGCTAACGCGGAGGGCTGTCTCTCGGGCCCTTGTAGGTTGTACTTTGATGGAGCAAAGTCGAGACCAGAGCGCATGTCTGTGATTTAATAACTTGGCGTGCGGTGAATTTAACATCTTAAATTCATATTTAACTTATATATTACTTGTATATTATATACAATTAAGTCGCATACGGTAACTTCAAATTCGGACTTTTACACATGAAATTGACATTACAATATCCAAAATTGTTTTATAAACCCCAATTTAATGAGCATAATAAAAAAAATGTTGCAATATACCAGTAGTTATTCTTATACATTTAAAAATAATAGTGATCCGCCCGGCTTTGATCGGAAAGCGTAAAGTGATCCGATCGCTACCAAACTTTACAGGAACATTTGGTCTAGCCATTTCGGAGTCTGTAGGGAACATACACACATCTCCTTTTATATATAGATAGATACTAAAAAACTAATCCTCTCGTGTTATATGACATTACCATGGCAACCTATTTGATGTCTTATTTTCCTATCCCTCGGGCAGTATTTTTTTCGAGTTAAAAGGTTTACTTTATTTGCTGTTACCCGGAAATTGTGTGTGCAAAATGTCATAATCATCGGTTGTTTTAAGGTGTTAAACAAACACACATTCTCATCTGTATAATATAAGTTTGGATTGACTAATTGATAGACATAATTTCGAATGATAGGATAAGAAATAGCGTTGCTAGGGAATAGTCGACGGTCGAGAAAGGGTCGGCGGTTCGGCCATGTTGAAAGTATGAATGAAAGATAATTGTGAAGAGAAAATGTTGCAAAAGCAATTACGTCACTAAACAAAGGCAGTATTAAGAGTAACCATAACCTACGAGCATGTACGCGTAGTATGAATGTAGCGAGAGAGGTGTGCCAGGAACGTGCCGAGTTGAAAACTGTAATCTCTGCTTACAACTCTACGTTAAGGGTGTGATTATTTTTCTTCATTTAATTTAAATTGAAACAACTTCTGTAAGAGTTTTCTGTTGAAATGTTTCTTTTCATGCTTAATGTAATTAAGACGTCCTCTCACTTCAGGATCTAATTAATAAGGCAACGCTTCCGCTGAGAACTCTATCACGCTTCACTCTAAACACAAACCTGTCTGTTGACGTTTGCACTTTGACACACTTGAGAGCGCGGGCTGCACTTTAAAGTGCCCTAATTAACTTACAGCCTCCTCGAAACAATTAGCACGGACACGTCGTCTGTACGGGCGCAGTCTCAGACCAGGTGGACCATAAGTTTCTTGGCGATTTGATATTGAACGCCTCATGGCGCCAAGAGCTGAGGTAACGGGTTGTTCCCACTATGTTAAATCACGCAATGTTTCAAATTAAATTACCTCTATTTTGAATGTTTTGTGTGTTTTACAGGAATGCAAATGTTTAATATCCATATCCATTTTATCCATTTATACTCAAAAAATCTTTTTTTCTGCATGGACGTCCGAATGTCTGTGTGCTATGTCGGATTGTTATTTGCTCACAGCTGTAGTAATTAAAAGTTTCTTTGTCTTTTCTATCTGTCAAATCCAGCCTGTTATTTCTGACAGGTATCGGTGGAATTTAATAGAAACAAGAGAAATGAAAGAAAAAGCCTTTTCACAGCAATAGCATTTTGGAGGTTAAAAAAAGAATTAATTATCTCAAAGCCATTTATCATTTACAAAAATCTTGACGAAGGTGATGCGTGTGCGTCACAAAATGGCGCCAATCGATGTGTTAAACGCGCCCTGTATTTTGACAAAAGAGGTTTTAATATAATCTTCTTATTTTTTTTTACTTTTTTTTTTCAACGACAAAAGTACTCTATCATTCGGCCGGTTCCTTTGTCGGTGGCATATAATGTTATGTTATTTTGTGATCTGTTAGCGAAAAAAAATCTATTGTGAGGTGGACGAATGTGAAAATAAGTTGTCCTTTACGTCGCTAGTGACAGAATAATGTTTTGCCGCCGCGTCGACCATTTTGTTTGGTCGAGAATTGTGAGTGATAGTGTCGTGCGAATAAAAGAGGACACGTACTGTATACCTTATTTTTTGTTGCAATTTTTTGTACTAATTCCTATTACGTAAGTTGCTGCGGCTTGAAGTATTTTTTTTGATGTTTGTTTGTTTGAACCCGATGAAGTGAATATAGCTTTGCTCCCCGTTTTACTCGATATTGAAGCATTTTGTATAGTTTTACGTGTACACTGGTGTATAATTGTAATTGGGTGGTAAGGGCTAGAAACAACGAAGGTATTTTAGTTGATAATTTACTGATGATTATGATAGAAGTTAAAATTATTATACATTTAATTTTAACGGCCGGCTCGACTGATGAAACAACGTTACAGAAGACAGGCGTGAAGTAGAAGTTTTCTGCCATTTGTGACGAGATACCTGAGGCCTTAATTTTTTATCTCTATCCGTTATCCTTTTCTAATAAGGAAAGCATGGGAAGAAGAAGAGGATTTGACGGAGAAGGGGATGGATGGGAAAAGGAAATAACTTTTTTTTCTGTTTATCCTCTGCTCATTAAAGGTAAGCAACGCATCTGCAACTCATTTGCTTGTTATGGATACCTATGGGTAGCGGTCACTTAACATCAGGTGAAACGCTTGCTCGTCAGCCACGTTGTTCCGTAAAAAAATACTAAAAAATTTCCAACAGCAACGATCATCGCCCTTTATGAGTTTTATTAATTTAATTCAATCACGACACCCAATACTTTATGAAGTTTTTGTATGCATCATCGAGATATGTAACAAAAGCCCCTCACACACGGCACGGCGCGCATTTCACGCTCGACGCGTGATGTGATTACGTCCTAATCTGATCCGCCGCCTCAGGCGGTGTTGTGTTGCCCTTTCGAGGAATGTTTTGAGCCACTGTTGCAATGCTCTCAAATGCTTCCAGTGTTGCTATTTTAAAAATTTAATGTCTTAAATGCAATTGCTATATTTTTTTAATCTTGTTATACATCATATTAAACTTTTACGGGTCCGGCGAATTAAGATGGAAATTAAACAATAGTTAATTCTTTAAATTGAGAAAAAACTGTGAATAACTGCAGGCCTTAGTCATTTTGCGTTAAAAGACTACCTCCATTTTTTGTATTTGGAGAAATCTTTTAAGATATACCTCTCGGTTTCGAAACTAATTTATAAAAATGTTCTTGTTAAGGTGGCTCTCTGACTAGCGGCGGTTGGCAATCAGTTCACCATTTTTTTCCACCCACCCACCAGTATTAAGAAGAGTTTGATTAAACTTTTTTATAACAGGATAAAAAACCTACCCTCCTACTTTATACAATCACTTAGTGTTATGAACTGTTTTCAGCAATCCATCCAGGTCAGAGACTATCATAGTAGACCGTATTCGTCATTATTGGAACGAATTTTCGGACTTTTTATCTATTTTTTACTCTGTATTGTTAATATGATATAAGGTTACTTATAAAAAAAAACCTTAAACTACTTTTTCTCAGCTAAAATCCGACGTTTTTTCCATGCTACCGAAGTAATCCTAAAGCCCCTTACACACTAATGCGCTCGAGCATTAGGGCCGGGTCGCACTGGGCTTTTGTGCCGCGGTGATAATCGCCCCACATTAGGGCGATGCTCTTTTCCTCGAGTTCTTATAGTTACGTGCTCGGAATTCATTCGATGTCTTTGAGAGTCGGCAGAGTGGAAAATCGTTGTAAGGTTATTGTTACAGAGAGATCTGTTAATGCTTCCATTACAGTAAGACGAGGTAGAGGTATGAAGAATCGACTGAAACAGTGCCAAAATATTATTACAGTACTGAGCAAATGTTACCACAGATAAGTTATAGTGTGATAGATGTTGCCAGCAAATTTGTCCAGATAAAAAATAGTTAATTTGCATCAAGTAGATAAAATATTTTTTTAGCGCAATAACCTCTACAATGGTCTCTTTCAGGTACCGTTTTATCTACACGTTTCTCCTGTACTTTACCATTTACAAACTTTCCATTTAACATCATTCTCGACGACCTGATGTTAAGTCGGAACTACAATTTCAGTCCTTTTCCCCCTCCCATTCTTTACTAATTATGGATAGGATGGAAAGGGGAAGAGGATTGGACGGGCGAGAGGATCAATAGGAAATATCTTTCTTTACTGTCTCTCCCATTCTCAGATTGACACAGCATAGCATTAGAGAGCAGCCCAGTGGTATAGGCCCCGACTTACGTTCTGTAGGACGCGGGCTTAAGCAGGCGCTTTACTTTGTGTAATTTAATGATTTCTTATATCTCTATATCTTATACGCGGATACTACTCATTGGCATAAAACCTATTTTGCATTTCATTTCAGTCAGCTACACACAAACAAACCATTCAATGTATCAATTTATCTGTCGAGCTGAAACGCTGAATGAAACCACACTGTTGCCAGCTGATAAGGCGAGTTCACACACTTGAAGTTTTCAGAACAATATCGTCTCTGTGAACTGTACAGACTGTCGATATCTTTATACACTCTTAACGTTATTGAGATTTCATACTTATATGTAATACATTTAAGGTCTATATTGATTGTACACGAAATGAATAGGAAGGCGACATTGGTGCCAGTAACGGAGAAGCATGTATGCATAGATGTATAAAGAGGAAGCGAGAGAGTGTGCCAGGACCTTGCAGAACCTTGCTGTTTACCCCTCTGGGTTACGGGCGTGAGTGCATTTCATATAATTACTATATCACATTTATTACTTTGTACGTACTGCAAGGAATATTATAATCACCATGTTTTCAGTAAGGGTGGTAGATGTATGAGGTTGTGTGTTTCATGGATCAGAACACTGGAATCAAATATTATTGTACTTATAATGCTACAGTCCTAACATAACCTAATAGTACAAGATCCGGCATAAGGAATTTGTTCCATCATCTGTTATTTGATCAGGACCTAGATTATATGTTAGATATGTACATTGATAAGTCACAAGTTACATAGCTAAATTTGAAGCCAACACTATTAATCGTAGAAACCAATTATCATTGAACCCTTGTGTAACGCGCTGTTGGTGATGGGAGAGCTCAAGTTTATGTGGACATAAAATAGAACCTCACATTCCGTTGTTCGCCCCCGTCCACCTGGATATAAATTCCTTTAACTATTTTTCCTTCCAGCTAGGCTCAATAGCATAATGAAAGATCGTAACGTACAGCTTGATACTGACGAAATTTATAAATATCTGTAAACGCTGTACCTATAACAAAGTCTTCCATCAGTACTCCTCGCCCATTAACAGGGCGGCGCACCAAAACCACTCGGCGTCGGAGATAAGGCTGTGTTTACAAAACGATCCCAGTCTATTATCGTCGTGACTGCCGCATTATCAGCGAGAGACAGTGTGCGCGCCGCCTTATCAATACGATACTAACCCAACCAGTGTACCTTGACATCGTATTCACGCTAAAATGAACTCTATGTTGTTGGCGTAAGGTTCAGAGTGAATGCAATTGTGGGTTCGTTTGGTGCATTGAAAGGTTTTGTGTAGAGGTGGATTATCTCGGAGTACTTTCGATTCGGTTTGTTATTCCGATGCAAAGTCGTAGATTAAAACATACAGCGTTAATTATAACTCGCTGTGGTGTAGAGCGAGGTGATACGGAACCCTAATTCGATGTATGGAGTTCGTATACGACAAACTAGACTTCCAATACTAGTATCATTTCGGCAAGGCAGATGTAGGGATTCCATTGTGTTGTAATAATTGTTATATGCCCTATAAAATAGACATTAATGCGCTCAAGCCCAAAACCC
>JWHW01039726.1:82545-100257 GCA_000931545.1 Papilio glaucus
ATTCTCTCTTAATTCCCTTTTACGACGAACTAGTAAGTTTTTATAAGTAGAGATAAATGGCTTATTTTGCTTGTTTTTACTGTTAACATTTTTAAGTAGAATTTACAAAGGAGTTTAAAACTTATAAAATAAATTATATAGAAGGAATAATTAAATATCGTTTTTGCATTGTTTTTTTTTTAAGTTTAGTAAAAGGAAATTCCAGATAATACCAGTATGCGACTGTCATGAAAATTTGTAATGTTTTAAAAAGTTCATAAGAGAGTTTCTTGATAGTATATCTCCTAATTAATGATGTGGTTATAAATCGAGCATTTAAAATATTCTCGTCGAAAAATTGCATGTCACAGGTAGTGGTGATCACTTAACTAAGTCAACTGTAAGTTTAAGTTACCATTACTACTCTGATAAAGAAAAAAACAATACTTGAAGTTGAATTTAGTTTGAAGTACCATGACCTGAAATACAACAACATCCGCAGCTACCATATGGCCAAGAGGTAGCCCATAAAGATACGGCTAATGCGATGCTTTTACCGTTCTGTTTGTACAGACGGACGCACTGACAAGCGAATTATTATATCTGATAAACGCTATCTCTATTGCGCTATTGTACGCCGCTGTTCCTGGATCGTGTAGGCGGCGCCGGGCGATGTGGCTAGTGCATCTGGATTATGGCGATAATGAAAAAAAAAATATGGATTTATAGTTATCTGAAAAGTCACCAGTTTTTTTATAATAGAAGGTGGCAAAAGACCAAGCGGTCTACTCGACTCCAAGCGACCGCCACCTATAAGCCTTTCCAAAAAGGTAAAGGTTTGCATGCGTTGCGTACCTTTAAAGTCTAAGGCTCGAGGAAATAAAAGATTTTGCAGAAAAACAAACGGGCTCCATTTTCTAATGTTTTTGTTCTAAACACGTTCCTGGAGGTAAATTAAACTATGAATATTTATTTACAACGATAGATGTGCAAGAAATAAGCTCGTTAAAAGAAATCCTTTCTTTTTCATTCCCCATAACAATCCACTATCACACGGCACAAGTCATAAATCTCGCGGCGCGTGTCTGCTTCAGTTTTTGTTTGACGCAGACATTCCGTACGGCGCTCGAGTGCGTCAGGAATAGCGGCAAAAAATTATTGCAAAATCGAACCGGAAATAGACTTTCAACTGATAAGTTTTAAGTGCAAGGGAAAAACGTAGGTACTTCACCATTTTTTTTCATAAATGAAATTAAGTGATCCTCTACAGCTTATTACGCTTCTGCTTGCTGGTTTCTCTTCACTCTCTCTTCTAGATCCTATCACCTTATATTGTTCCTTGCCAACTTCTCGGGTAGTAAAAATTGGAAAAGCCAAGGTATTCTCTGTCGGAAGAGATTTCCATTGATTAAAGACTCTACAACTTTCTGATTGTTGTAGTTTAAGTAGAACATTAGCTAATGGGATATATTTAAACAGCGGCAGAGCCCGCAACAACAACATCTGTTGTACGAATGGGCCGGCTCGGCCTGTGAACTACCACGACCTCACAGAACCGTGAAGTTGAATTATTCTGCGTTTTGTCCGGAGTCCTCCGTCCCTCCGGAGTCCGGAGTGCCAAATCTAGTCCTCTTACCCTTCCCATCTTCTTATTAGAAGGAAGCGGAAGAGGATTTGACGGAGGAGGGCATAGAAAATAACCTTTTACCTGTCTAACCCCTCCTCTGTCAATAAAAGGCTAGGCAACGCACTCATTAGTTTGTTGCAGATGTCTGTGGGTAGCGGTCAGTTAGTATCAAGTGATCCGCTTGCTCGTTTGATACCTACTCCCTTAAAAATACTACGTAACATTAAGAAACTATTGAAATAAGAATCTAATTTATTGTCAATTGTTAACATTTGATCTCCATTCTATGATTATAAATACAGTATCCACTCTTTTGTTCTTGATATATCTCGCGTATGAACAAACAGATTTGATTAGTTTATTGTACGTACAGCAAAGGATTGGAAAGTTGCCAGTCTCAGTATTTCCATGTACCTTCGAGGTTAGACTAATGCCAAATCAGCGCGTACCATCCTTCAACTATATCGACACTTAACTGATGATAACCAGATCACAATCCTGCTTGTTATGATTGTGATCTGGTAGTAGTTTCATCAACATCTTCCTGTCCTTTTCCCACTAGTGTGGGGTCCACACGATAGGTATTTCTCTTCCAAATCCTTCTTCTATCATATCTGAATTCACAGTCTTCTTACACATATCATCTTTCACTCAGTCCATACTTCCTTCGGTCTTCCTCTGATATTGTAGCTAGTTTATTAATGGAAAATAATATCTTCGTCTGTTAAAAGGTATAAACTGGTCACCTCCGTACCACCACGACACCTTTAACTAGCGGGTGACGAATAATATTAAAAAAAAACTAATTAAGGCAACGTTCAGACGGACGACATTCCTGACCGGCGTCCGAGTTATCGCGCGTATAAATTTAGCTTGGCGCTCGCCTTCATCCCGTCGGGGTTAAAAAGATTCTCATAAAACATGATGCTTGTGTTCGAGACAAAGGATGACGTGTCCGAGTCGTTGATTGTAAGGTTTAAATGCTAGTAACGTCACATAATGCCTTGGAATGGTGTTGATAATAAAAAATATTTAAAAAAAAACAACGAAGCCTTTCTCATTACTTATATAAATTAAATTGTAAAATAAAAAAGTTATGGAATTGTTGTTTTATGAATTCTTAACAAGTGTGTGAATTTTTTAATTAATTGTATATCATGAATACATGCTTCTTCTTCTCCCTGCCCTTTTTTATGTGGGGTCGGCACAGTACGACCGTCCGTACAGTAATAAGTTTTGGCTATAGTTTCTTAAACAGCCGGCCTCCTGCCCGACGCCAACCCTCCATGGACATGTATATGAAATATTAGTAGATTATCGAAATCATTTACTAATATTTATTTTAACCATGAACATAACCAACCTGAAAATTGTTTGGAACAATTCACGACAATAGTCGAAAAGCAGATTCGAACCCATTACCATGATGTACATTCTGGCTCCTTGCTGTGCTTTTTTATGGAAGAAGGTGGCAAACGAGCATGCGGATCACCAGATGTTAAGTGAACGCTACCCATAGACATCCGCAACAAGCAAATATGTTGCAGATGCGTTGCCTACCTTTAATGGACAGAGGAGAAAGATAATGAAGAGGGCATAGACAGGAATAAGGATATTTCCTTTTCCCCGTTAACCCCCTCCCCATCCAATGCTCTTCCCGTTCCCATCCTATCCTTATGAGGAAAGGGTGGAAAGGGGAAGAGGATTGAAATTAGGGCTCCGGCACCTCACTCATCAGATGAAACGCAGAGTACTTCTAATTCACGCCTGTTTTCTGTGAGGTCGTGGTATTTCACCGGTCGAGCCGGCCCATTCGTGCAACAGATGTTGTTGCGGGCTCTGCCATTGCATGTAGCTCCATTTATATTATATCTCGATTTATTCTTTCTTCTATATCTTTCACCTACCATCCATCTGCTGAAAATGCATCGCAAGTATCAAATTCATTCAACATATACACACAAACCAATTAATACACATATTCATAGTAAATATACAAATTCAAAATAAGTATCTAGTAAAAAGTAGCACAACATCTGTATGTTGGTTCACTTTAAACAGATCATGCCGCAAAAAACATCGTGACTCACACATATCGTGCCATCATTTATTTCAATTTAGTCGAACTTTTTATTCCATAACAGTCTATTGTTCGCGCGACGCGCTATCCATCATTTGTTTCAATTTAAATATGTATCGATGACAGCTAACATCTGCTGTCTCGCTCGCACGCATCGTATCTTTAATTCAATGAAGTAACATAAGCCTTTAGAAATGGAATGCTAGACTCCGGAGTTAAGCGCACTGAAGAAGCTAGAGAGGTGTGCCGTGACAGTGCCAAATAGAAATCCATTATAAATAATTTAACAGTGGTAGAGTCCGCAACATCTGTTGCACGAGTGTGTCTACCGGTGAAATACCACGACCTCACAGAAGACAACCGGGATCTTTGACGGCTCTAAACTGGCTGGAGAACGGGTCTTAGAAAATCAAAAAAGATACTTGAAGAATACTAAAGCTGACACGGAATGGTCATACCTCTTGATACTTTTATGTATGAAATTAGGCTATGTTTGGAATAATCAATCTCCTGTGCTAACATTACCTAACTCTATTCTCTATTAACTCGTTTTTAAATTATTGTTTTTTATAAACCTAATGTTTGTGAACGCATTCATAAAGAACAGACATATCACGAGTTTAGACAAAAAGAATTTAATTTTTTTCCTGTGTAACGTATCCAGTTAATAATATATTTTTATTACTTGAATAAGCCCTCAAATCACGCTGAATAGACCTCTTCAATATTTTTTGCATACGCTTCTATTATTTGATAATTAAATAAAAATATGCAAAATGCACAACACGGCAACACACGTTCAATGGGCGGCCATATTTAGTGAGTTATAGTAATAATTAATATTCAGGGCTATTGAGGTGATTTTCTTTTTAGTTGTCCATCATACAACCCCACGAGCTCGCGAGACACGCTGTCATGTAACGCGACCGCAACCTCTTGATATTTGATATAATATTAATATTTTTTTACACATTATATTATTTTATCATTTTCATGTATAAAATAGTAGTGCATAGTCAGGCGGTCGCAAAAATATGAGTAAACAATTTATTATAGTCCTGTTTGTAGACATTCGTTCATTTTTCAAATTTGAGTTTCTGGCGCCAATAAGTTTTGGGGTACCGATTATTTTGAAATATTTTTTAAATTCGCTTAACAATTCAATTAACTTTATTTATAGGTATAACTTTATGTAAGTTATCTGTGGTCTTCCATTATACACGTAATTTCCAGAAACTCTGTATAATTATGTAATGCAACAAAGATCAAGTATTAAGATTATCCAGTCGTTATGAACAGAACTGAATGGCATATGCGCGCACAGTGCAGTGCTGTCGGTAGCTTAGCACGGCTCATTGCGCGCTTTGTGCCACAGTGTCGGACACTCTGTTAGATTACACTTCAATATGTACAAGCGATCCTCCATGCTTGAAGCTTTTGGGTTTATAATGTGTTGATACTTGACGAAACTTTTATATATGACTTAATTGGTATTAGTAAAGTAGAAGTCGCAGGCAAATAGCAAGTTTTACTTTACTGCCAAGCCCTTTAACAAGCCACATAATTGCGTGACCACTCAGCACACAAATCAAGTAATCTTCAGATTCCGTAGCGTTCGTCTACTGATTGACTTCTTGATATGAGCGTTGTGTAATTATCTCGTCTGCCAAACACTATCCCTTAGCTCACAGGACTGAATATGCATGAGTTGATTAATACAGAACTCACTCATGAACTATTGATTAACTAGCTTGACGTAAATGTCAAGGGTTGCCAGTACCTACGTAATTATTAACTTTTTAATACAGATTAAAGTAACAAAAAATTTAAATGAAGTTGAGTGTTCGTGTAAACTTAATGTGATAAATATAATGGGAATAATAATGATGGCAGGTTCGTTAACATGATGTTATGTGAACGCGTTTCTCCTAGTCGCAACAGCAATTGGAACGTATGCTGTGTCTGGCGAGCAACCTTAAACTATAGCAATAAAATAAAAAAAAAACAACCGTACGGTTAGCCACAGTGGGGGCGTTGCGAGTGACGGAAGCTGGCTGCCGGCAGCCGCATCGAAGTGCTTACGAGAACTGTTTTTTTATACATATCTTTGACTCGGTCCACTGGACTGCTGCCTGCATAATGTATACGAGCTCTTAAACAACTCTACTTCACGCCAGACTCCTATAACATCATGTAGAAGTCGGTCTGCAACGCAACGACTATCGCCACTTAGAATCTCTACCACTGTTCTGGTCAGACCCCTCAATTAACAGACAACAAGTAATTTTTATTATTCCATAATACGCAGCATATTCCCGATCGTGGTTGTTATGGAAATAAAATATCAAATAGTATATTTTATAGCTTCGTAATATTTATTCCCCAAACAAAGGCAACGCAATCACAGCTCGGCGTATCGGCGTCATCGGTCCCCGTGGCATAATTATTGACACAAACAATTTCCGTGATTGTCCTTTGATTGAACGCATACAAAAACTTTGATATGGCTCGCTTTTTGTTATATTTTCTGTCGCTTCATTATCGATATGGGAAAGTGTATCCCCCAGTTGTTTGGATTTCACACCTACTACTTTTTTTTGATTAAAACTAACGTTTTAATGGGTAGGGTGTACGGCAAGGGTGCGACTTGGGTCCCACATACATATACATTTAATTTTTCAGCTTTTCGTATGTCTAATTATATTCCAAATCATCGCAGTTGATCTACTAATTGTCCTAGTATAATATTTATGAACAAAATTCTAAATATGTCAACAATAATCTCGTATGTAACTTTACTCTACTTAACTAAAATAAAATAAAAATAAACCAGTAAGATGATAATGAACGCGTTAAATTATTGTAATCAATTTTATAAATCTTCTTTTAGCTGTGAACCTATTACAAAACTAGCTGTGCCCCGCGGTTTCACCCGCCCTGCAATTTTACTCAAACGAAATCATATTACCTACTTAATAGTACTTAATTTATAATAATCTATATAATAGAACTCTATTTTATAGCAAATTTATCAGGCAAATGTTTGACATTTGACATTCTTTAAATTGAAATAACTTTTTATTTATAAATCGGTTGTGATAAAACAAACACAAAATTTTAAGAGAAGCTAACCACAATACATTAGTGAAAACCGCACCCAAATCGGTTAAGCCGTTTTTGCGATTAGCGCGCACAAACGCACAGACAAAAATTCTAATAACCATTGTTTTGAATTTTATTGCGTTTATGAAGGCTCCTTTTTTTGGTTTCGGGGGGGAAATATTAACCAAAATACCCTGCTTCTAGGGGAAAGACAGGGTTATGTGAGGTTTTACTCACTAAAACCCCCTCGGTGGCCATCCTAGAATGCGTTTTCGGGGGCTCCGGGATCTCCAGTGGATCGCAACCCTGTACTGAGCTTTCGCGCGCCTCTAATAATAGTTTTTCACCAATATCTTCCATGTACAGACAGCAATCAGTTACATTTTTATTATATGTGTAGATTAAACCTATTCTACAATAACATTGATCTTAAATCATAATCAGTTTTCACTTCGGGAATGGGATACTACGAACCACCTTTGCTCCTTTCTGAATCTTTACATTATAAAAAAATATGTATGACGGGTGCCAAGCAATATCTGCCACGTGTCAAGGTTATTGTCCCTCGGGGAGACTCGCCCCACACGTGGGAAGATACTGTACACGGAATCGTTGTGAAAAGGAATTCGACGTATAAAAACACAGTCATAAGGACTGCCTACAGAAGGGAAAACTCAAAACTCGCCTTCCCACCTGAGGCGCAAAAATAGTTTAAAAATAAAAAATAATCAACATAAACTCTTGTATCTTAACACTAAAATTCAAAATTAAATACAAGAAAAATAAATGAAAAAAGAAGAAAGTTCGTCAAATCCTTGCCAAATCAATCCATTTTCGTCTAACGCGGCTAAAGAAGTTTTCGCTTCAATAATTCGTGAGACAGTGAGCAATGGTGGCCCAGTGGGATAGCCTGACTTACATACTGTAGGGCGCGAGTTCGAACCCAGGCAGGGATTTACATTGCATAATTTATTTCATCACCACGGCTCTAAAAACGATGAAGGAAGAAGGAAACTGGAATGTAGAACCACCAAATTCAAACACATGTGACATCCACCAACCCGCACACGGCCAGCGTGGTGGATTACGGCCTCTCTCTCTCTGTCTCTCGGAGAGAAGGCCTATGTCCCTGCAGTGGAAACGTACTAAAAAGGCTGATTATTATTTAATGCCTGAGATTAAGTGCATTGCTAGTTTTTGTGCAAAGAGTAGACGAGGTATTCAAGTTAAAGACCCCTTCTCATTAACTTGCGAACACGAATAGATTTAATTATATTCCTAGGGCGAAAGGAATAGTAAACCTCTATTATACCACGGTTTTAAGGTCTGATAATTGTTTGGTATAAGTCTATCAGTACAATATACAACATTTAAAATGAGTTAGAGTACAAACTAAAGCAAATTTGTTGTTGATTTAAATATATTCTGTATTTTGAACAGATACAAAAAAATATAGTTGTTCCGTACTAAAGTACTCATGCAGATTTATGAAAGGAACTTTCAAACAAATAAAAATTAGTCCGTCATTCATCAACGGAAACACTAGAGCAATACGTGGATCGCAACAACGAAAAAATGATTTCCCGACGCGCCCAAAAACTTCCGACGAATATAATTCAAGTTTTGTAAACCGAAAAAGACCGCACATTAATCTAATCAACACAAAACATCGTAATGACTGTCAAAAGTCATCCGCCATCTTGCCGCGTGGCGCGCGCGTGGCGCCGCGTGCCGCCAAATGGACGCTATTGTTTCGGATGCGTTCCTTATTTTATTACTTTACATCAAGCTATATTGTACATTATTTAAATGTACGAAGGTTTGTTTTTGAACGATTAAGAATTATCTAAATTAATTTGGGAAAGTTAAAATTCAAAGGCATACATTTTAAATGATTTTACTATTTTATTTCAAGGCAAAAAAACTTGATTGCGAACGAAGGTTTGTTTTTGAAGCATTTAGAATTTACTATATATAAATAGAAATAGATTCGCGGCTGTTCTTTTATTTTTAAATACTCTAAAGAGAACTCAGGGACTCACAATACAGGTTTAAAATTGTGTTCTTCAAGTTTTAACCCAGCATACATTGCTAGAAATTGCAAGACACTCCCACTATATTCTGTACCATACAAGGCACCACCAACACCTTTGTTTCGGATATCTCTTAGTGGCTGTAGCGATTTTATTTGCCTCGTTTTTCTATAAAAATGCTGATTATTTATACAACAACCATTCTTTTAAGTTTTAATGATGATGATTTGGATAGTTTTAATATATCTAATTTCTCTAATGATCAAAAGTTAAGTTTAAAAAAACGATCAACCTAATTTTATCCTTCTGTCCTTGCAATAAAGCTCAAAACGAAGAACATGTGTTTTCATATTAGGGCTGTCAGCGAGGGCTATAAAAATGACATATCGGAGCCCATTGTAAAATTAACCATATTGTTGTCTCTAATGGCGGCGGAAGTGCGAATTGTAGCCAGCAATTCTCACTTTGATCGAGCAATTTTATTGTACGAGCGTGCACACACGGTTCATTTATAAAGTTCCTACTTGCTCTTGGACCCTTTACGATGTTAAATTATATCAGAATTTATTATTTTGTGAGGTTTAATTTAAGAAGAACCTAACACCTGATCTACAAAGTTATGCTTACAATATTTCTTCTACTTGAACTTTTAAGAAAAAATATTTTTCGGACATACAAATCGAACCAGGCCATAAAAACTTTATTTAAAAAAAAAACAAATCGAGCCTTTTTTATTTTAAAATTTAGTTTGAATGGAACGCAAGTTTTTAAAAAATAATTTAGGTATTTATGCTTAGTTGGAATAATGTGAAAAAATAATTGGTATTTGCTAAACTTGCGCTGAACAATATTTTTGTTATAGAAGACGTTTCAAAATCGCAGTCCATTCGCTAATCGAAAAATTGTTAACGATGTAATTCTAGTCAATTAAAAATATATTTTAGGTAAAGAAGGTAGGTAGGAAGGTAGGTAAACGCAATTGTCATTAGCTGTTACAATTGGTTATGTAAATTCGGCATTTCAGAATGCAATTGAAAAGATTTCTGACAAATATTTGAATACATAACGACCTAAGTGGAGGATAAACTCCCAAAAGCATCAATCTCTTCCCCCCATTACAAGCGGAAGTATCGGCGCGACGATTTATCATGTTTCCAATAAAAAAGCGCGGTAAAAGCCGCCATTTTGCACCGCCGGAAGTGATCGAGACAATATGGCGGTGACACGTGCCGATCTGTACTGATAACTGGAGAAGTTTTTTTTAATTTTTTTAAACTGTTCAAGAATTAAATTAACGACTCAAATTCTTAAAAAAAGACTGTAAATTGTAGGACACGAATGACTTTTTAACCGAAATGTAAGGTTGTATCAATTTGCAATATCAAAATAAAATAGCCAGGAAGTTTAAATGTAATTTATATATTTATAATTAATTTTTAGTTATCAAATCTTACTTATTGTTATCCCTGCATACTTTTTATTACTTTATCATGGATCACAGACCGTACAGACTTTAGTCGTGGGGTAAATTGACAAAATAATATATTTGCATTTAATTTTTTAGGTGATAAGTTAGGTTAGGTTAGCCAATGTTATATGAGAGTGGTGTCACGAATTAAAACAACCGTATAGCGTAATACTAATAGATTGCGGTATGTTCTAATGCAATGCAGCCGGGGAGTCGAACCCACGAGAGGATTACAGCCGATACGTCATCCGCCCGCGCACTTTACTGATTCACGTTATACTTGATCGGATCAGGAGAATGTTTTGAGGTTATGCAATAAACAGATAAAACTATTGTTAATTTGTAATGTGCTATTTTTATCTATAGTATGTATAAAACAAGAAACTGTCAGATATACTAACGAAAGCCCAAACTACTTTCATCCCACGAAGGTCTAAAGTGGGGATGAAAGTTTGTATAGAAAAACTACCCGTGCGAAGCAGGGTGGGTCGCTTGTTTTATTATTTTTTTATAGCTAAAGGCGATAACCGTCCACGCGGGTCACGATGTTATGTGACAACGATATTGTAAGCACAAGTATGTACCTTGTTACACAGCAAGATGGGATTTTTGTAAACAAGTAAATGTCATTTGCCATTCATGGAAGCCGTTACACTTTTTATACTTTCGTTGGACGTGTTGTAATTTTGTGGAAATCTTGAGATAAAGTGAAGTGAAAATTGTATATTAATATGGATAGCTAATATGATTTGAGAAAATGTTTTTTATTTCGAAAATATATCGAAATAAACGAATTATTACGTAAAAACCTTTGTTTACGAAAATTCCATCTTGCTGTGAAACAAGGTTGACAACACCTGTGTATCTATGCCCGAAATTCTCAAAAATTATTTAAATGATATATATTATTGCCTTGTTTTTTAAATCCAAGAATGTAGTATTCCTAGTTGCTTCATAGTGTTGTACTGCATAACGCTATCCAATAACATCGATATGGGGTGGTTAAAATAAATAAACTCATGTATATTTAATAGTTGCGTTGATTCGTGCAATGCGTCGCGCACAATGCGGTGTACAACTAACCGCGCGCCGCAGACGGTGCATTAGGGAAATTGCTTGTAAGCAAACATTGCGACGTCGCACAGAGACGGATTCAACTTTTTATAAGGGCTGATTTTTTTTTGGGAAATAATAATTGCTCGCAAAATAATTAACCTTGTCTTCAGTGATTACACCCACGATCATATCCGAAACTCCAAAAGACGTATCGATTAGAAAATATTAAAAATAGGAAACAGTTCACTGCGTTTTGAAATTTGCGCAAAAAGTGTACACACTTATCAAAATTGGTGTTGTGACTATTTTTCATTATCGTATACAGTGTGTAATATCCCTTAGTCTGGAAAAAAAAAGGAGACAAGTGTCATGATATTTTGATAAATTCGATCTATGAATAAAAGTTAAAAAAATTATAAAACAAGAACAGTATTCGATACTCTTACCAAATCCTTATTAATCCTACACTTTTATCTTAAGAAAAAATTTTATGCACTAAAAAATGCCACCCAAATCCGTCCCTACTTTGGGGTGCCCACACATCAAATATGTCGGATTATAATGCACCGGCGCATTGCGCGATAACTCCTGATTACCATGGCTTACGACCACCCTTGCGGTGCCTCTATCAAGGGATTTGTATCGATAATTAATTAAATCTTTTCTGTACACATCACTACACTTTTAAAATTTCAACTTAAGTAACCCGGTAGCACTTTGACCGGACTAACGACATCACATTGTAATAACCATTTGCTTAGTTTAAAAATAAGTTTAATGTAACGCCTACTCGTTATCCTAAACTTAACCTGAGAACTTTAAATTTTAAAAAAATATTCTACACAATGGCTGTTAAAATTAAACTACGAACAAACAGCAGAACTATCTTTTAAACATATTAATATAAAATATTTAGAAAAAACGCCACTACATTTGTAGTATTTACACACACACACACACACACAATACAATATATACACATATACGTAGTGCACACATGCAGACATAACTTAGTAACATAAGGACTTAGTTCTGGAGAAGGCACTGTCCCCTGAGATACAGGTCCCCCTAGTTCAGGAGACAGAGCCCTATGAAATTATAAAAGATTTTGGACACATTTTTTTTTTATTACGACACGTAACACTATATTTAAATAACTTTAATGAATTATTTACTACCTTGTAATTCATTTATCTACAATCAAATGAAGCGCCAATAGCCTAATGGTTAATAGATTACGAAATATGAAGTCGTGAGTTCGTCTCCGCCATCTTCTAACAATTTTAATTAATAAACATATATTTTTTGAAATTATTTTCAAATTCGTGTAGCTTTGTTAGGGTCGATGAAAAAATACGATTTGTCAATTTAGATATAACTGAATAGATGAAATCATTGTAAGAGATTGGTGAGAGTGCCCGGAACCGATGAGAAAAGTATGGATGTAGAAGAAGCGAAAAAGGTTTCAGGAACGATTCAATTGGAATCTCTGTCTATCCCTCTGTGTTACGTGTCATGGATGCTTGCTTATCTATATTAAACTAAAAAAGTGTGTTAGTTTTACCACTAAAACACTACTCCGCATGTCCGCGAGTGCAGTCACTCGGCCATGTTGAGCACATCCGGTCATTTCGCCGCAAGACTTTAAAAGTTTCTCCGTGTTCACAGCTAAGTGTGGGCATTGTCTTCTACTTTGAATGGGCGATGGCCGAGTGATGCCACGCTATTGTATAAAAGTAAACTTAGGTATATAATTAACCTGATTGTGTGATCTGTTAGAAGGATCGAAACGTGCCACTCAACTGATTTTAAGTGACCTACTTTACAAGTAAGGAGGGGGGAACAGATAGTGAAAGAGACTGAGGAAGGGATGAGGTTGATTGTGTCTGATTTAAACAATATAAAATTTTATGTACCTACTTTTTATTGTTTCCCTTGTTAAAATCTACCATTAGAAGGTTAAAGCCCCCCACCCTCCCCAAATCTGAATCCTGTATCCGGCACTACTTCAGTAGAATCTATGTACCAAAATACGATATACTAATTAAGTGGCGACTTATTCATTCTTATAGTAGACGAGATGTACATATTCATATATACTATATGTGATAGTATATAGATAAACAGTAGTATGTCAGTACGTGACTGACATACTATGTTTTTAACATGTTTCCTTGACACGTTAATAATAATTATCTAAAGAATATACAATGTCCTATAACTTTGTAGGTACCATTATATAATTATAACAAAAGAAATCGCCGTGTTCTAAAATAGAAGCATTTTCAAGAAAATTATAGTAAAGTCAATATTTTAAATGTATTAGAAATGTAATTACAAGTCACGAGGCGACTGCATTAGTGGCCTGATTTAGTTACCGACGGTAGCTATGGCACGTTCAAACGTACACTCGAGGACAGAATATTGATACCTTTCGTATTTTTTCTCTTTTAGCACTACAAGAATCTGTAAACGGCGTATATCAATTTTTTATTTATTTATTTCATACACATACACATTTATATTCTAACATATACATATATCTGTTAAAATTAAAATAAAAAATCATGTATTTTTGTACCATTCTTACATATATTAACACACGTACATTAGTTAGCACACACACACACACACACAACTTAAAAACACTGTAATCCCTTAGCACATGCTATGTAGCCTATTTAGGAAAGAGTGTAATGGGATCCTAATTTTTGTGAACTCAGTACAGATAGAAATTCAAATCTCTGTGATCTTACTTGAAATAATTTATGTATGTAAGTCATCTAGTTATAAACCTGCCTTTTTTTGTATTTTATACTAGTCTGTAGTGAAGTTATGTGTTTATTAAATTTTATTATTTTTATTTTATTTAAAGACATGTTCCTTAAAATAGGCATACTTTGTCATTTCAACTTATGGAATATTTAACAGTCAATATGTCCATATCAGTAAGTAAGGACGTCCACTGAACGATACGGAGACAAGACTTCAGATATCCTAGGTTAGACGAATTATTTAAAAGCTACACAGACGCTGAAGTGAGACCTAACTCAGCAAATGCGTAAAATTGCAGATAAGTCACATGTTATTTTGCACGAGTAGTATATTTAGTCACGATTTTAAATTTTATCTAAACACAGATAATTCCACACAACAGTAAAACTACAAAAACTGACTTCAATTCATGAATATTCGAATAAGTCTGGAACCTGTTATCGGATCGGGATAAAAATTAAACGGGATCAATATGTAATCAAAAACTATCAATTGCAAAAAGAATTGTCAAAATCTATTCATAAGTTTAGAAGTTATGAAGTAACATACATAAGAAAATACAACGGAACTGGGAACCTCCTTTTTGTGACGGTAGAACCTATCTTTCAGCTTCCAAAAGCTGGAATGCATAATTCCTGTATACGATACCAATAAAACTGGCCAAAAGTATACGTTACAGTCGGGGCGCGCCTCAGACAATTTCCTTAAAAGCCTCGACCGACCCCGCATTAGCTATCAATAGAACGCAACCGAGGCCGCTCCGGATAACTTAACTTAACTTCAACATGACTTGCTCATTTTATATCGAACTTTTATTGCGAATACTGAAAACTCGATTAATTTAATGTATTTCACACTATTACAATAATCGATTAAATCGTGCTAACCCTTTCATATGGAAGAATAAACAACATGCCTCTTGATTTTGCCAACAAATCGTATAACAACTGTTGATTTGATATTTATCTAACCTATCATATCATTTGCTAGCAGTGCGACGACACGAAACCAGTCCGACAGCAATCCAGTTGGTGGTAGAAAAATAGCTGCATAAGTTAAAAGAGAAAATAACACAGTACGACATTCACTTGTAAAACATTCATCAAACGTAATACTCAAAGTCTTAGATCATAATCATCTCCCTGCCGTTCTCCCATGTTAGTT
Source organism: Papilio glaucus (assembly GCA_000931545.1). Classification (NCBI taxonomy): domain Eukaryota; kingdom Metazoa; phylum Arthropoda; class Insecta; order Lepidoptera; family Papilionidae; genus Papilio; species Papilio glaucus. The sequence continues at coordinate 97,830 of JWHW01039726.1, forward strand.
TTCAAACGAGCAAGCGATTTCCCCGATATCAAGTGATACCTACCCATAGACATCTGCAACAAGCTATCATGTTGCAACATGATATGAGTTGCAGATGGGTTGGCCACCTTTAATTGACGGAGGAGGGAAATTACATATAACATAAGGAAAAACCGGCCAAGTGCGAGTCAGACTCGCACACGAAGGGTTTCGTACCATTATCTATAAAAAAATCACGTTTGTTGTATGGGAGACCCCTTAAATATTAATTTTATTCTGTTTTTTAGTATTTGCTGTTATAGCGGCAATATAAATACTTCATCTGTAAAAATTCCAACTATCTAACTATTACGGTTCATGAGACAGCTTGGTCACAGACGGACGAACAACGAAGTTTTAGTAATAGAGTCGTTTTACCCTTTGGGATCCCTAAAAATGATAATTCATTTTCCTATCCAGCCGCGCCTCCTTCAAATCCTCTTCATCCTTTTGTAATAAGAAAAGGGGAAGAAGACCAGAATTAGGCGTCCGGCGCCTTACTTATCATACAAAGCGCAGAAGTACTTCTACTTGATGCCTGCCTTCTGTCATGGTATTTCATTGCATCAGATTGGTGCGGTCTTCACCAACGTGGAGAGCGAGGACTCGTGTGCTGTAGCAGTCGGTTTATGTTCAACAGTGAACAATGAACTAATACACTTATGATGGTGAATCGATTGGATAGGTGAAAATCAAATAGGAAATGTCTCCGTCAACACAAAACGAGTAAAAAGGTGAGAGTATTGTAGTTAAATTCAATTATATGCACGCAGTTTGCTAGAAGTCTGTATGTGACCTTGTCACCATTTCAAGCGATTCCAGCAGCCTTCCTTAATTTGTTTCATCTTTGACGATTTTTCCGTTCAATTCGCCGAGAGCCACGTTATTCAGATCAATTATAAATTTATCTCGAGACATTGTTCTCGGCGATTTTTAACGCTATTGTAAACAATACGGCCGTACTTAAGGCACGTCAGCATCTTGCTTTGCTCCATGTGTGTACGCCTCGTCAACGGATCGTAATCTAAGGTAAGAATTTTGCCTTCGCTTCAATTATTATATGCTATTTCTTGTAATGAAACAAAATTATACTCATACAAACGCTTAAGTCTTTTACCTCTCATCCTGTAGAGTTACTGTAATAGTCCTTACTGGGGAATACAGTAATCGCATCTGGGGAAACCAAATGTAATTTCGCTTTTCATAAAGTTTTAATTCCTAAGGAGGGTTGGCGTCAGGAAGCAGCTGACCGTAAAGACTTTACAGTATGGACTACGGTCGTACTGCACCGATCCCACGTAACGTGGGAGAAGCGAAAGGAGATAATAGAGTTGTCAGTTCCAAAAGTAATAAAGCGTATCGTGAAACAACGGTTACTAAACAAATTTGGGTTCGCTTGAAATTGGAATAGAATTCCAGATAACTAACTGTTGTGTACTGTAAGCTTAGATATTTGAAAATAATTGCAGATGTTTCGCTTCAAACTGTCCGCTATCCTGCTGTCGTTGGTGGCCAGGCTGGGCCTCACAGAACCCAATTACTCCGTCCTGGACGAGAACAGCAACAGGTGGCTTCCTGACGACACAGTCCTCACAGGTCTCAACACTATATACAATAGCTTGTAAGTAATCACATTTAAAATAAATAAACATGTTAATCTTAAGATATTTGTATACAAATACCAAGAATCAGCAAATATAATAAGAAATGATCTAACTTGAACTTGTGAGAAGAAAAATTGTAATTTGATCTCGCTTATAATAATTTCCAATTATAGGTAACATGAGTCCAAAAGTTTTTATTGTCAAAACATGACACGTTACCATGGCAACCGATATTGTAAATGAAGGTTTTATGGTTTCATGTATTTCCCTTTCCATCGGTAACGTTTATTTTCCGGAAAAATGGACCCTTTGTTATCTTTTGTATCCTTGACAATGTAAATGTTAAATTTCATAATGCTCCGTTGAGTAGTTAAGGAGTTTAAGCGGAACATACATTCAAACGAACAAACTCACATTCTTATTATATTTACTCACTCACAATTATTATATTATAAGTATAGGATTATTAAGTTATTTGACAACTTCATCTACCTAGAAGCTTCTATAAGGTATTTTTTTCCTTAGGTCCTCTTCTAGCCTACTAGTTAAGGCAACAACCATTAAATCTGAACTTAACTATACTATTATCTTACGCTACCTACCAGTTACAATTAAACGTGTTACTATTTGTACATCTGCAGTAACTAGAACTGATAGAAATAAATTTCCAGAGAAGATGGATGCTTAATGTTTTGGAAATAAGTGACTCATGGCATAATTTTCTAAGCGAACATGTCAGTAATTCATTGCTGTATGTAAAATAAATAAATAAATAAATATGCGCTTACGCCCGTAACCCAGAGGGA
>JWHW01039730.1:9810-129224 GCA_000931545.1 Papilio glaucus
CTATATATATAACCAACATAAAATAGATTTTTAATAGATGAAGGAGGAAGACTAATAACCTACAGCGCCATGGGTTCATCTGTACAAACTCTCTCTGTTTTCTTTGAATGCAATCTTTTTTTAATTGTCGGTCATAAACGCGTCTTATTACGAACACAATGGTAGTATATGGTAGTAAACTTACCGAGCAGCCAGGTCGCGGTGTACTAATTCGTACGACTCCAAATATTTCATGCCGGCTGCTATCTGGCAGCATATGTGAGTCAAACTGGAATAACTGAAAATATGTTTCGATTATTAATATTAATATTTTTATGATAGTTAATAATTTATTTTTTTCTACAAGTGGTTGTTACTAGAAAACAAGTATATTTAATTAGTATATTTAAGATTTCCTAATCCTACTTTGTTTTTATAGTAATTTATCAAAAGATCAGGGCATAGAAGTTGGATTGGGAGTGTCAAACTAGATTTCACACATTAATATTTTCAACTCGAAGTTAAGTGAGCTGAATTCATAATTTTCATAAATCTTATTCAAACCAACTAAAGTTGTTCTTTGTTATGGATATTAAATTGACTGTCACATATATGGGTCGGATTTATTACTTTGAACATATTGAAGATTGTAAATCTTATGTATATATCATTAATATAATTTTTTATATGATGCTTTTTTCAATATAGACGAAGCGTACAACAGTTGTGGTACGCTTCGTCTATATTACGCAATTCGTCTTGAACCACGGTCACGCAAAGAGTACTTGTGAGTAATTTAATTTTAATAAATATATATAGTAGTTTTGATAGTATTTTTTGTGTGTTTAAGTCGGTCCGGAATGGCGTTGATTCATTTTTGGATCCGGTAGGAGGGGCTACTATCGGGTTCCTGGGGACTTTTTTCAATATTGACTTTTAAAATAACAAAAAACAAAAAGTAAGCTAAATCCACTAAACAACAAACGACAGGCCGATGTTCATGGAAGATAAGGAATGGTTGTAGGTAATACTTTGTTATAATTTATACGTACTTCAATTGCTTCCCCGTTTTCATAATCGTTGGGAGGGGAGCAGCGTCGCCGCGATCGAGGGCTGCACATGGGGGTTCTAGTAGGCTCAAACCAAGCACTCTTGCGAGTTGAGGGTGCTTGAGGCCGGCGCTCCATGTAGCTTCGCGGGCGAACGCCGCTCTGTTACAGAGTTAATCAATTTGCTTTTATTGATTTACTTAAGACAGTGTAGTTGTCATAAAAGTAGTTGTCTACAAGTTGTCCAGAAACTACTTGTACAAAAAACCACAATTTACTCGGCCAACGATATCATAGCTTAGTTAGTTCTTCCTTCCGACTATAAGGCAACTTGAAGCGCGAATAGGCTAATTGCTAAACTAGTGACTATTATCTTATCATCACACTGCCATCTTACATTACATGGCATTGTTCATTATAAAAAATAATCAAAGCATTTGCAGTTCTTTTGGTCTCATCACTTTAATGGGACTGATATGTATAAAGAGGTATATATACTTACTTCACATCGTTATGGCAGCCGCGCCAGAGCGTCTTGACAACAACAAGCCGACGGCGGCGGCGGAGGCCGCCAGTGCTCTGGCATTCGTCGTCGCTCAGTTCTTCGATAGCGTCGGTCTCGCATATCTGGATCTGTAGACAAACGGCGTCTCTTAACAGAATTCTATATTGTTAAAACATTTTTTGCCCCAAATGGTCATCATCGGCAGTCAACCGTTATCCACTGCATGACGTGGGCGTCAAGCGCTGCTCTCATTCAGTAGACTCCCGCCACCTTGGCAACAAATCCTCGGTCTATATTGCGGAAGGTCTACCTTCGCTGCTTTCGATACCATCCGATCTTTGAGCAATGTCAGAGCAATAAGAGAATTAGGAAGGTAGATAAACAAGAGTAAGAAATTGTTGAGCCATTTAGTTGCCTTATTGTTAAAGCAATCTGTACCAGACAACTATTATATTACCGCCGGTTCACCACACTGCCGAAAACATTCACACAAAACATATTGTCATCTCGGTTTTTTTCAGAAAGAAACCCTGTATCGCGACAAGTTTGTGTAAGTGCAAGACAGTGGAAACCCACGCTATATCGATATGGTTTTTTTTTAATTCAAGTTATACTATTATTGATAACCTATTATCGAAATGAATAGTAATATATCATGGAAAAATACATTTTCAACCCACATCAATCAACCCAATCTTTTACATCACTACAACCATCCACATGTAACCACAATAGTGAGTGACGCATGGAGACTTTGAAGCTACAACCACCCACAATCACAAAGACTCTACGATATGTAGTTTTGACTAAATACTATAATATGCACATGCACCCGTAATATTTTATATATACTTATAATAGATAATAGTTACATAGACGTAAAATTAATAAAGTTTGATAAAAGCTGTACGCGCAATGATAATAACACATAGGTAAATATTTACGCGAATACTACACATAGAAATTAAACTACTTTTACGAGTTTTATCGTCGAATTCATCGAAACGTCGATACCAAAAAACATTTGATAAACGCAATAAATTGTTTAACAAATAAGTATTGACGTGATGTGGCATTAATGCAAGAGGTATGCAAGATTTCTTTCAGTAAGATGAAAAAATAATTAAGGGCTTGTAAATTCTATATCACAACCCTGAGCTTAATTTATTTTTGAATTATCAATTTTAAGATGCACATCATAGACGTTAAAGCTTTTCAGTTCTACTTTGTTAAAACAATAATAACATCTAGTACGTGATAATTATTTTTCTTAAAAGTATTGTTCTTTACTGTAAACAGTTCATTAACTTCTTAATTGTGTAAGCCAAGCTTAAAACGATTAGTTAAAAAGTTAACGGCTTTAAAAATACAATAATGGTTTTTAAAATGTACATTCTAGTCTGCGGCATGCCAGAGCATTCCGGCTAAAATAGTTCTTAAGCACGTAAATAGTGAGAAAGGAAGGAAAAAATCCTGTGTATTTCGCAAAAGCCTACATTGGCCCAGTTTCTGAGTTTACCGAGCGTGCAAAATGGTTTTGCGCCTTGCGGATTTACAGACCTTGAGAATAAACCAACTTTACAGTGAAGGTGGGTTGAGTCGCGGACGCTTATGTTCTGAGAAGGTTCGTTACTGCAAAAGGAAATTTATGTCGAGTAACATTTTAGCTGAGATTCCGGCTATTGTGTCATCTTGACTTTTATGTTTTACTGTGCAATGAAAAAAAAAACACAGGGAAAGTTTATGGAAATTATAAGTTATTTAGTATCAAAGAATAAAGCATTGACTTGACTTAACGACAATAATTTTTGAGTTTATTGACAACTTTTCTTATGATTTCATTTCCTAAATATTTTATTATATTTCATGTTATTGTAATATATTTAAAGATGACATTATTTAAATGGTATTTCATTTATGTAATGTTATCTATGCCTTCCCCTCTGAGTGACGAGCGTAAGTTCTTATTTAATTATTAATTTTTCGCTTAAGTATTCAATTTATCAGGTAAAAATGGTTTTAGATGTAATTTTTTTGACAAGTTTGTATTTAAATTTTATTTTATAATAAAGAATGAATTGCACCATTTCAAGTTTCAGTCTGAACCACGTATGCGTATATTTTCATGTGGGTGTTGAGAATATCTTGGAACATAAATTATGCAAAGAGGCAAAGAACTAGCTGTACTCTTTGTAATGGAAACTGGGTCTGATAATGCGATGTGTCGAAAGAGGCATTTAGACAGAATAAATTTGTCCTAGTTATAACTCAGACCATGAAGTTGCTGATAGCAAAAGCTATTTGTTTTTTTCACCGAGCTAAAGAGGTCAAAAATGTGTCCGAGTTTGAGCTTCGATTAGATTTCTTTTAAGATTCCGATTTTTTTAAACTTCACAAATTTATTATATTATTAATAAGTAAATTATAGTTAAAATGCACTTCTCAACAAAGTAAAAAAAGACAAATCTCTAAAAATCCGACAACAGATGGAATTAAAGTTTTGTTTGTTCAGGTGTCCTGTAGGTTTGCGGCTCTCGGGCAAATAACTTCAACAAAATTAGGGCGCGGTATGGTTGCATGAGCCAACTTGACGTAATCTGGACAAAATGTTTGTTTTTTAACCTTTATATTATATGTAGCAAACAGCCTATCTTTGTTAATCTAATAAATAGATCAATGAATACTTAGTAAAACATATTACAATAGAATCGTATATGGTGGTGCTATGCCTCCGTGTAATATTTATAAAAAAACGCAGGCAGTCATAAGGACTGCCGACAGAAGTGAAAATTCAAAACAGGTAGAAAGGTGCGACTATAGTTCAAAAATAAATAAATAGTCAACAAAAATAAATCCTTTTATCTTAACAATCAAATTCAAAATTGAATCCTAGAGAAATTAAGGAAATTTTTTTCGTCGAAACTTCCAAATTCAAATAAGCATGTTGCTGACGCGTGTTGTCCACTCATGTTCAGCATGTTGTTCACGTGAACCTTTAAGATTTTCCGTTACTATGCACCAAATGTTTACGCTTCAAAAAGTTATTTTCAGTAAATTAAATAAGAAAAAGACACGTAAATATCTTATAGTGGTATAATTTTTTGTTTCAATATGTGCTTTGTTTTGAGTATTTTTCTGAGCAATAACGGTAGTGAATTATTACGATAACAGTCAAATAGTGGACTCAAACCTAAGGTTTCGCAATCTGTAACCTTAATGAGTACGCCATGGACAACGCAATATTTTTTTATTAACAAAAATATTGATGGATTATTGGAATAAGTTAATTATATTTCTTTTAAGCAATCACAACAGTCGAATGGCGGATTCGAACCCACATCATGATCGGCAGTCCTTACCCTTAATCATTGGGCTATTGGAGCTTTAATGATTCCTTTCTTTAAACTAAAGTTGTAACTATTATATGGGATTTATTTAACTAAATATTTATGTCGAGAATTTTCTGAAATAAAATATCAAGTTTTTATTTCTAGAAACACACCCTTGTGGCAACAGCTGCTGTGTAAATAAGATTTGTTAGTCGCTACAAGTAATTTTTGATTCTATTCGACACAGCTTTTATAGAATTAGGAATTATAAGCGCCATTCTATTTTTACTCTGCTTAGTACAGGAAGAAGAGAAATGAATTTATTTTAAATATCTATCTAGTTAATATTAACAAGGATAAATATCTATTACAATCATTTAATAAATTGAAATAAGTTTTTTATTAAAATAAAATTAAACTTTTGTGAAATTAGACAGAGTAGCAGTGACGTATATACCAGGAAAATATTTTCATCAGTCGATACAATCACTTTGAGGCTTTCTTGAGTAGCCATAGTTGCAAAATATAAAATTCGGTAAACAATTCACATCATCTATTAGTCCTCTTTCGACACAACGATGTCAGTAAAACTGTAAAAAGACAATTCGCTTTTAAATCTTTACTTTATTGAGTTGATAGCGATCATTTAACTAGATGATGTAAAATTTTTGCGTAAAATCATGTTAATATTAGATATGTGAAGTACTATTTGTTCCTCGAGAGACCTTATGAAATCATTGTGGAGTAACAATATTGAGGTAAAAGTATCTATTTTGTATAATTACCAAAACACTTAGTAACTTTGTGTTATCAAGATTACTCTACAGAAAATAATATCTCTTGGAATTTAATGGATTTATTTCCTCTCTCATTAGAATTAATGTATTCGTACATAAATAAACGATACTGTACAGCCACTGGTTCTATGACATATCTTTTAGAACGACATACTAAAAAGGCAGTATTTAGAGCACTGCATCGTAAAGAAGCGTAACTGCGTCAAAGGAACGTAACAGCGAGATCTCTGTTCCCGATGCTCTGAGGATTTCATTATTCAATTAACAGTTTGCTTTAATTACGAGAGAAAATAGAATAAGGTTGTCTGAACACCATAATCAAAAAGTGAAGCAATATGCATGAAGAACCAAGAGTTTTGCTGTGACTGTGTTAAAGGAACAAAATCATTGCATCTATATGCTACTGAAACTATTTAGTAATAATTAACAAGATAGCCTAAGCTTAGGCTGGTCACGACATAGTTCTTAAAGTCAGTCAGGCTGAAGTGGCAATGGGCCGTTCACATCTGGCGTGGTAGCGACCTCAGATTAGGTAGGAAAATCTTGGAACTGGAATGGAGGCTACGGGAGGGGACCGCTGCTACCAGATGAACCGATGATTTCGTGAGAACGGCGGGAAGTCGCTGGAAGCGGTGTGCGGACGCATACTGTGGAAGATATTGGGTAAGTCCTATGTCCAGCGATGGAAAGTTTCTATTACTGATGAGATCAAATGATGAGATGATGATGATGAGATCAATCAAGTATCTAAGTATCATCTTGTATATTCTTACTTTGGAACATATAAAAAGTAAATGTTAATACATTGTTCAAAACATTGAGTACTGTACTAGCGTTTATTCATTACTTTCCTCTGGCATTAATTTTCAGTGACAAACATTGTGTGCGGCAGCTTCGTCAAAATAATTAATAAAGACTCTTTGTCCGATAAATTTGTATTGGCTCGTTCATTCGCACAATGACAATATTCGTCGTGTTGTTGTCGTTAAAAAATGCAGGCGTCAAACTTTTAATTGATCAAATTATTTTCGAAATTCGTACGGAATTCAGATGTGAAATTCGATGGCGCATTTTGCAAGTGAGTTAATGTACCGTATCTGTAGTGTGAAAATATTACAAAGAAAAATTCTATATTTATTTCTACTAATGACTACAGACACATGATATCATTTTTTTTTTGTAAAAATAGTAATCTCTCTTTTATTCCCACTGGAGTTGACAGAGATAATATTGTTGTCTACATTTCACCAAGGTTATTTGGTTATAAATGTGTCAGGGAAATACGGTATTATCACACACCGGGGACTACACAAAAAATATCTGTAATTTTTGACAAAATGTTGTGTAAAATTTTATTTTAAGTTAGACGATTTCGACTTTTTGATAGCAAATTTTTACGGTTCTTCAATTGATCGTGTACGAAAGAGTGCAAATCAAATTACAATTTAGACTTAGCACTGCGAAAACAAAAGTCTGCATCAGTTATGGCCCTGACTAAAAATATGATACGGACAACGCCTTAAAGATTTCTCTTAGCCGAGAATGGGACAAAATAATACCACATTCGGCAGCGTGTGTTGCAGACGGACTCAATGCCTTAGAGGTAGCTATAACATATTTTTCTTATAAAATGTAACTCTGTAATGGAAATTTATGTACATTAAATATCGATTTTCAATTATATCCTTAGAGATCGGCTTGCTTCGATCTCAATTTAAAAATTATACAGGAAAAACATTGTATTAGCTGGCTATGCTTGGGGTAGCGCAGCGCACCGTCGCAATGTGGGGGACGCGGGGCGTGCGGGGGTAGGCCAGCCGTCGGTAGATTGCATTTCCTTGCTCCGGTCGCTAATCAATTTTTATGACCATTTTTGCAGACCATTTTAACCTCTCTAAGGGATGTACAAACTTACCGGTAGTGGAATACTTATATACCATGAAACGCCCCCACGAAAATTACCCCATCGGGGCTTAAATTCATAAGCTATTGGTTACTTATATTATTTAATGATGGAATGATATGTAATGATACTGAATCGAGGATGCATTTGAAATATTTAAACTATAATTATTAGACATCACGAAGTAACATTCTCTTAGTTTATGGAAGTTATTGCGGTTTTTGTCACTAATTTAATAAAGTCGAAGTTTGTTTGTTCGAACATGCTTATCTCAGGAACTATCAATCGTATTTGACAAATTAAATTTAAATTTGACAGCTCAGTTATTTAGGAATGATATATTTAACGACACGATCCAACCCTTAGGAGCCGAGCAAAAAAAAGAACGCTAAGTGAGGAGAGAAAAGATATGAAATTTCTTAGAAAAAATGTCAGCTGATAATAAGATTTTATTTAAATTAAACGGTCCAGCGAGTGACACCGTGAGCATAGGTAGTTTATTATATGTAGGTTCAAAAGATATTTTGATAGGAAGTCAAAGGCGATGACTATATATATTTTAATTCGGAAATTAAAAACTTCTTCGTAATATAAATCCAATTACTTCAAATAGATTGTAAGTGTGACGGACTTCTCACCGTAAGCCAAGTGACCTCTGATATTGGACAAATTGCTTATTGAAATTAATGCCATTGGAATAGAACTAATGCAATATTAATTAATATTCAAAGCAATCGGATCACATGGAATGCACTTAATATTTTTAAATATTAAAACGATTTCGATTTCGAACTTTAAGAATGAATAAAATGACCTCGTAGGCTGTTCATTACAAACAGTTGTCTTCGGCGCGGTCTTATATTCAAATCCAAACAGATATAATTTACTTGTATATCTTTTTAGTCTGTTAAATTGTCGGCGTATGTATTCTTGGTGGAAACATGCAACAGCATGTTTCCACCAAGAATAAATATTTTAAAATAATATAACGTTAAAAAAAAGAAATAGCAATAACAATTGCTATTTCTTTTTTTTAACGTTATATTACGATATAATCGAACAAAAATAATAAACGAATGGTCTTCTTTACTACAACTAAATCAATGTTAAAACTGGTAAAACCCACTTAAAGTTCTTATAGCTAAAATGAACTTATACACATAGTTGAGATAAAGTATTTAGATGTGTGTTCTTTGGTACTAATTTTATGTTTTCAGAATTTAATTATTGTCACTTTTACGCCACATAATAGTATATATATTTTGAATTCATTGTCATACATTTTATTCTCAAGGGCTAAATTAACATTTGTGGGTAAAATCGACAAGCTTAGTGTGATGCAAGAGGGTAAGAGTGTATGGATACACGACACTACGTCTGTGTCTCAATAGAAGTCAGTGTGGTCAGAATGGAATGTAATCGAATATGTTTTTAAAAAGGATACATAAAAATTCACGTTCAAATTCGGTGACCAATCGACGTGGGAGGTTCGCTATTCAACTCAATGACTATTTTGTGAAATTAACGACAGTATATCAACAGTTACTGTCAGAAAAATCTGTGCCACATTGGTGACCCGTGTCCATGTCTCTGAATGATAGTTGCGAACTACAAATGTGTTTTTTTCTCTGTATAAACTTATTACTAGATATAGTTAGATTACTATAAACCCGTACTATAATGTCTTGATATTTTGTTTATGTCTCGTTCCTAGCACACAGCTCTTCTGTGTATTTGTTGGAAATTTCTTATTTATCGGAAAATTCCTTGCACGAGGAATAACGATTGTAGTTTTCGAAATGCTTGCCTCGAATGCCGTAGGGGTGACAACGAAACTGCATCTGAATAACGAGAATTGGACTCGTCTAAGGACTACAACGACCACTTGTAACTGAAGTACAACACTCGTCTGGCGCCTACGTGAAATGCTTAACATGTAGTTCTAAAATAACAAAAATGTATATGAATATAAACTCATGACTTAAGAAGACAGAGAAAAAGCACTAAGGCTCATAACACAGACTGGTTGGCAGAGTTTCCAGATATATTCACTTAACGTCTTTCTAATTAACCTACTACGTAAGCCCACTTAGTATCCACAGTTCGGAGTATAGTTTGTGTATGTAGGCCGCCGGAAACTCACGCATCAGTAGCTGTAAAGCCTCCTCTAGGCAAACAGTGACCTTACAGTCACAAAAAAAAACACGCATCAGACGAAACGCAGAATATCTGTCTTCTGTGAGGTCGTGGTATTTCATTCGTGCAACGGATATTGTTGTTGCGGGTCACCGTTAACTTTAAGTTAATATCACTATCAACTGCTAAAGATATAGATGCAGCTATATTAAATAGCCTGATACATTAATAAAACCAATGATTCTCAACGCTCAGGATTACGGAGATTGTGAGAAAGTAATAAAGCGTAACTTACGACCTTTTCAAGTAATAAACTGGGGGAGTTTTAATAATGTGTGTGTGATAGCGATGCTATTCGCTTCTATTTGGAATCCCCTCACTTTTAACGTAAGTATTTAAAAATTCCATTTGGCTGTCAATTTGCCGGGTGCTATTTCACACCGGCCCTCTGCGCGATATATGGTTTTTCATTTATATTTAACGTATCGTTTCATTAGAATAAATATTCATGAGAATTTTGCTTGAATAAACAGTACAGTTATGAGTGGTTGTATACTCGGAAAATGTATTTTACGCGTATTATGAGTATCGTAAAATAAATAATTCGAACGGATGGAACAATTTATTCTTAAAATATTATTATACTCCATATTAGATTTAAATATATTATACGGTTACAACTACGAAGAGCGATTCAGTAGTCGTAGTTTGTTGAAGTTTTTAGTGTGTATACTTACCTACATGTATACTTATGCAAATTGTTTTTTTTATACTTTTTGGTTACGATGAATATGAAGTTACAGTTTCAAATTTAAAAAAGGTTCCGATTAGATTATAGAATCAAAACAAGTGATGAAACTTTTCCACATGGTTGTCGAAGAGGAAATTTTACAAGTACAGTTGCGCTCGACATAGGGCCGCTAGGGGCGACACGCTTTCAAAATTGTTCGTTCGCCCCACCCCACTCGACCCCATACCAACCTCAAAACTCCGGTACAAATATTACTTGAACTTTAATAAAGCTTTGTTATAAATTTTAATTATTTCATATTTTACATTCCATGAGTGAGTTCATAATGTACAATTACTCTAATTGGACTAACTCATAGCATAGAGTTTAACCAGTTAGTTACACTACAATAGGTAAAAAGCTTTTACGGCGGTCCTTTGTGAAGTCTGATTCCAAGTTGAGAAAAAATTTGTGCGATTTTTGAAGTGAAAATTAATTAGCCGCGTTGAACGTAGCGTGAACAACATCAGCAATGCGACAACAACAGGATTAGTTGATTTTGGAACAGTTTCGACGAACTTTCAATTTATTTTTCTGGTAATCAATTTTGTATTTTATTGTTAATATGCAATGGTTTATTTCTGTTGATTATAAATTTATTTCAGGACTATTGTTGCGCCTTGCCACTTGGTTCGTGCTTGGGTGAATATAATTTAACTATACATCTCGAGAATATAAGAAACGCATGTTTCGGTGTGATTTTAACTAAAATGTTTGTGTATTTTTGCAACAATCGCGTACAATGTGAATATCAATCTATCAAGTACAAGTTCGATTCCACTCGAACGCCCGCGTCATCCACTCGATTGGAGCGTGTTCACAAGGCGACGAAAGCGTTCTTACTCGTAAACATATGTGTTTCACATATCTGTATAATCCGTACACCCGTCTTTTAAAGGGTGTCTGCAAATCTTTACTATTTGGTTTTTAACTTAGCTATCTATTTTTATTAATATGCTTCGTTTGTTAGATATTGCAACTAGAGTGCCAAATGAAGAAAAAAAATACAGGGAGACATAAGGACAGCCGACAGACATGGCGCGACAATTGTTTTAAAATAATTAAATAAATACTCAACAAAAATAAATTGATGCGTCTTAACACTAAAATTCAAAATTGAAAAGCGAAAATTGAGCGTGTAGCTGACGCGTGTTGCTGACACGCATGATGAGTTGTTGATGCGAACCTATAAAATTTTCCCCTACCGAATATCGTGTAACACGTCTAAAGAAGTTCTCACATCAAAAAATGTTCTGAAATGTCTGTTAATAAATGTTTATTATGCTTACCGATAATGAATTGAATGTTCTACTATTGCAAAACAATATTTCGACATTATCTCCACTTACCTCTAACGGTAGCTGTCAGTTGGCACAATTCAATGGACTTATAAATCTAACTTTGTACTGTTCTGTAGGTTTGTCGTGAAACAGTAACAAACATTTATTCATTATTCATTTAAAACATTAGTAGGACATGGTTAAAATTATTTTTATTTTTTTTTATTTAAATATTATATTTTTTAAAATTAGCACAGTGCTAGCTAATTAAGTCAAATTATTTTTTTCTGATTATTACTTTTTAATTGTTCAGACTACATTGCTCTATCACTGGAGACATCTTGACACAATACGGTAGTTAATGCCTATTTTATATGTTTAGTATAAATATGTGTCCATGAGACCATAAAAAATATTTTAAAAGTAAATATTTGTGAACAAAATTAACGAATATAGTGACCCCTTCAAATATATTTAACGGGCTTAAATCAATCTTGTCAAGATATTAATTGCAAAATAAAAATAATATTGCAAAGTAATTTATTTCGCACGCATGTGATGGTAGCTTTTAAGCGTGCAGGTGACGTGTATTTTAAATATTCATGACGGGTTCATTATAATCGATAAGTTCTAGTGAACATTTTTTGTATACTTGATTTAAAATTCATTTTTTATATATCAGAATCTTAACCGAGTAGTTTCCTTCATTAATAGAAGTCTTTATTTATCTTCCGTAGTTGAGATTGACGTTCTTACACATATAAAAAAGTAATGACTCTTATGTTTTACGTATTATATATACCGAGAAGGGTTGGCGTCAGGGAGGCGGCATAACGTAAAAGCTGTAGCCAAAACCTATACAGTAAGGACTACGGTCATACTGTGCCGACCCCACATAACGTGCGAAAAGGGCAATGGATAATGGGTGATGGTAGTTTTATACAATATGTGCACACAATCAAGATATCTTCGAGCTATGATATTCCAAGTCAGTGACAGATTTATTCATGTAGTGAACGTTCATCTCCCTCCCATCTCTGACTTCACATACACATGTTAGTCAATCGCATTCAACACTTTTTCATTCAATTTAGTATACTTCCCAATTATCAGATCTATAAAATTTATAAAAGTAGGTTAGTAGCAATTATGTATGCTACTAACTTACTTAACTTTATTCAACATCATCTGACTCAGAAATAAGTTTGTCTGAGTTGTATCAAGTTGATTTTGTAGTGGCGATGTTAAAACAAACATCGACACATTATCTTACTGTAAATACACAATTACGCATATTTGTGTTTATCCTAATTAGATCTGGTTAGTTACTCCCCAACTGTTCGAGGTAGACTTGGCAAACAGAGACACGTGCCATTGTTGTATTTTAATTAAGAAAGAACAAACATAGAGAATTTAGTGGAGTGCGGCAACCTGTACAAACTTCCCCTGTTCTACTTATGATATAGTCCTTTGTATATAGATATGGCACAGCTGTTTTATCTTGAGAGAGCAGTATTGTTTGTTATTTACACTGTAAAAACTCTATCGTTTAGGACGGTGGGTGATGACAATCGAATTATCTTTACCTAAGCTATTTGACCATACCAATAATGCATAACAAAATATTTCGATATAATATAATAATTTTATTTATTCTCTGCGCCTCAAATTATTTGTAATGTAACAAACAAGTTCTTCATTAGAGTTTGATTTAAGATTTTCTGCATTAATCTTAGCTTTATTACAGTGTACCATTTTCTTGGTATATTAAAATGGTACTGGTAGTCAATTAAGTGGTATTATAATCACAGTATTATTAAATTCGTATTGAAGTAGCTTCACAAGATAGCTACAATTACATTGAGAATAATGAATGACGATATCAAAACTTTTTGATAGGCTGCTAGAGAATTATAAGATAAAATAATAATTCAAAAATAAAAGTGACAGTAAATTTATGTTCAAATCGAGAAATCAAATAGATTCGAAATTTTCAATAGCCCCAATCATCCTACACAATAATGTTTTAATAGCACAATAGAAATACACAAAAAAAAACATAATGGAGGAGTTTTTCGAGAAAATAAAAAAGAAGCTATCCGTCGACAACATACTCGATCTTATGAAAGATGGAAAACTGAAGGAGGAAATAAAGCAAACTTTAACGGGTAAGAAAAGCGATATGGATGTTCAAGTTTTTGTAGACTTCCAATGATATTATAATACAGTAAGTAGCAGATATGCCATAAGCGCTCAAAAAGTGAAGACTTGAAAGCGTCACAATTGAGTCGCGTTTTCTTTAGCTTACCACATGTTTCATATATGTGTGACTCTTTCTTCTTAATATTTTAATAACAATATCCTTTTTACACCATTGTGTGATGTGTGAATGTTGCTGTCACTGTCTATGAAAAACTTTTGATCGGTAATTGAGTTAAACATAGCTATATTATAAAATATAATTTTTTCAAGTTTTTAAAGTACACACCAGTTAAGTAATCACTAGGTCCTAAGTTTGAATATTTATCCCAGCAAAGCGGATACCAACTAACAAGAATAATTAATCTTATTCATTGATTTCGATACATTTTTAATGGTTTTTCTGGTAGTCGTAGGGCAATAATTTCCATGTATGATATCTTAACAAAATGTTTCATGTTACACTTCTGGGGCGGAATAACTGTTTACTTTTAATTTTGAATTTATTAAAATTTCGAATTTGACTAGACACGAAAAGAAAAACAAACAATAATATCCTTGTACAAGAATTAATTCGATTATTATTTGTCATAAAGATATGCATCGAATATTAAACGCAATTTATTTTCTAATGAGTATTCAACGATACGGTTTTCAAACTACGTTCAATAATAAAAGTAATTTGAAACATTTCTATGGCACCAGTCTCACTGGATTTTACTTTTTATATACTTATTTTTAGTTTTTCATATACTTTAATGTTTTTATTATAGTGAAAAACTTGTTTTTACAGCTACAATTAATTTAAATGAAAGACCTAAGCAAGAAGAAGTAAGGGCTGCTGAAGTATCTAAGAATATAAATAAGGAGCCCATAAATCAAATGACAGTAGAAAATGTACAACACAAAACAACAGAAGATCAAAGTAAGCAAATAAAAGATGAATTTAAAGAAAAACCAGGTGATAAGAGTGGATCTATGAATCATTTTAACATATTGCAGAAGCCTAATGTGCAGCCTGAAGTGGAAAAGAATACATCAAAGAATGATTGATGATAACATATCAACTTGTTCATGATTACTTTAATTAAAATGCACTAAGAACTTGATGTTTAAGTTCAAATATTACCAATAAATGAAAATAGCTTAGAAAATAATCCAGTATTACTATTATAAGAAGTACTAAACACGTATCCTCAGAGAATTATTTAGGATCAAAAGTTAAAGCAATTAAAAAAAAATCAATGTAAAGTTACTTTCATCTACATTTGAAATAAAAGTGAAATTATATTTTTTTACAAGGCTTACTTCAATTATAACCATATAAAACAATCAACTGAAATTTTAATTTCAATATTAGCAAAATAAATAAGTTCACCTAAAAACATAGTGTATAAGTAAGATTTAAATCATTCCAGCGCCTGTCAAGTTAAATGAAACCCTTAATTTGGTAGAAGAAAACGAGATGCAGAAAAAAGCTTCGGGGCCTCATTTGAAAACAGGTGAAATAAAATATACACAAGACCTTAATTACATATGAAAATAGGGATCCATATTTTAAAATATTAATTTGCCTTCTGAAGTAGTTGTAGGTTTATTTATTTATCGCACATTATACGTATAAAAATTGGTCGAATTTTAAAATGTATATTGTGTTTAAAACACACTCGTATTCTTACATCTAAAATCTTAAGCATGATAAGCAAGGATTCAATTATTTCAGCGATTATCGAGTTGAACGAAACTATTAATATACTCGAAGAGAAAGATATAAAGAAAAAAACTTCGAATCCGAATATAACAAGCGGTGAAGTAATTGAAGAATCTAGTACTACACTAAAACTGGAGTCCATTGCTACTGGTTCCATACAAGGAGCACCAGAATCTGACAAGAGTAATTTAAAAATATTGCAAAAACCTATTGCAATGCCATCTCAAACAGAGCAGGCGGAAGCAAAAGCGCAGTTTGAAGACTTTCTGAATTTGACATAGTGTTTTATTTTACTTGACTGATTAATAAACCGGATTTAGATCGACTACGAACTTATTTTAATACGTTACAAAGTTTTCTTGTACTTACATTGCCATGAGGGCTCTTGCCGAGGTAGGTAACTGGTCGCAAGCGCCCCCGCGGGAAATCCAGCAGGGGCGCCACCCCGTTTGGGGGCTCGGCTTCAGGTAGTTTGATGGAGGTGAAGAGACCCGGGATAGGTCTTTCACGGCGCCGTTGGCGCCCTTCCGGGTATGCCTGTTAACAAAAAAAAGTAGCGTTAAAGTCAGCAGACATGAACTGGACCTGATTGGGTTTCCAACGTCAAACTTTACCACTACTACTCACGCCCTGAAAATTTTGATAAAATAAAATACACAATAAATCTTAATTTTCTTTTTCATAGATTATTTGACCCAAAATAATGTTAATTAAATAACTTCCTGCCTCCTACAACCGCGTTGTGAAATGATCTGTCCCCAGCGGTATTCCCAATTCAGTACGACCTAGGGTCATTGAAAAAGAGAGTGCCTAATCCTTTCTAAAAACCCGGCCAAGTATGTATAGTTCGTGGTGTAATGTGTGGATGTTTATGGACAGCGGTGGTTACTTAACATAAGGCAACCCGCTGCTCACTTGTCCCCTTGTTTTTTTTATTTTATTTTATAAAAAAAACTAGCTACCATTCCCGGCTTCGCACGGTAGTTTCTCCATAAACACTTATCCTCTACTTTAGACCTGTAGGGGATGATGCCTTAGAAAAAACATTTTCAGGACGTTGACATGTGGTCACGCAATAACAATGAAATGAAAAATATGTACTAATTAAAGAAAATAGTAGAAAATGGTAAATACTTCTACTACGTATATTTTGTGACTTCTTTCGTATTTTCCCGCTAAGATTAATTCATGAAACAGTAGCGAATGCTGCGTATTTCTATCTAATGATATTATTGGTTAACAAAAATACCAATAAATTGACTTTTTTTGAATGTTCCCCACTGCAGGGACACAGACTTCCTCTCCGAGAGAGGGAAGAGGCCGAAATCCATGTTGGCCCGGTGCGGATTGGTGGATGTGGATGGATGATGATTAATTGGTTCTAAGACATGCCGGTTTTCTCACGATGTTTTCCTTCACCGTTGGTCTATCATATTGGTTATTGGAGACAAATTAGAGTATATAATAATTTTGATTGATTATTGTTGGGCGACATTATTATTTGTGATTAAAATAAAGTTCGTAGCGTCAAAACGTCATCACAATCATATCCATTAGTCAATTACTTTTCTACCAAAATATTCTGAGTTAATTTCACAAGCGTTGTATCGATCATATCTCGCTACGGTATTTGTCGTTAATAACGACCGATGGTATATTTTATGTGTCAGTAAATAATCTAGGGCCTCACTTAATTGCTATTCCCCTAACCAAGATTGTGCTCGTATAATTTATGTGCCTCAGTGACTTATTATTATGGCGTTGGTGAGTTTCGATATTCGTAAACTGAAAGGGTTTACCATCAAAAGATGTCGTATCCAATAAATGCACTTATGGCTTATCCTCGCAAAAAATCTGAAATTAATTATGTTAAAAAATGAGCTCTATCGAAAGCGAATTCTAGTTTTATCAGTTAGACAATGTGCAGGAGAGTAATTTTTATATATTATTCAGAGAGTTGGATGGAAATTAAATCACTGAACGTATTTGAGTATTACGTTATTACACCTATGTATAACCGCAGTTTTAAAATTGTTCACATTTTAGAATATTGCAACATTTAGAACAGTTTGTTCTATGTATGTTCACAATACTTGTGGCAAAAATATTTGGAAATTATTTGTTAAATGTTTATTTTGAGAGAAATGTACGGGTTATAACTGAGCTTTATAATTTTCTAATCTTCTAGCAAAACGGCAAAGCGTTTCCAAGTTTCTCTCCTAACTTAACAGACCTTTTCTCATTTATCATTTCTCAAACAGCCGCATAATACCCCAAATGAGTAAAATCCAAGCATACCTTAGGCAATACCATTAATATTACAAACCCGGCCTTTCCCCTTTATAGATGGCTACCTTACATAGAATAGTTTGAACTTTGTTGGCAATGTTTCGTGGTTTTCATTCACTACACAGATCATTGTATGACGAAAGTTTCAGATATAATTGAAAACTTCACTCAATTAATAGTTCTTTAATAAGATAAGAAACTATATGTTAAGTTATTATATAATACATATAATACTCATATATTTAATATTTGGGAACCAAAAAGAAATTAATAAAAAACGAAAGATATATTTTTGTGGCTAGAATTTGAAAAACGTTTTGATATATAGCAGTCTCTGAGAGGAGCGTGTAAACAGAATGAAATAGTTGTTATGAGAAGCCAATCCATTATTTAACTCAGCAACGGTAACACACCCCGCCTGGGGTGAGGGGATGAGGGTGTGAAGGGGGTGTAACGGGACATGTGACATATTCACGCGGCACTCGGGGGTACTTACAGTGGGTACTCGCTGTGGCTACATGGTACCGTATGTTACATGTAATGGAGTGCCCGCAAAAAGATGGCGGTGTAAGCTCTAAAATGTCGCATAAAACATAGAAGCTGCTGTATATAAAACAGTCTTCAGGGTGGAAATCATTTTCCAGAAGGTGTCTCCTTTATGACTCTCGTTTTAGTTGAATCAATTTCATGGTTGAAATGTTATTTAAGTTTTGATATCTGTGCTTTTTTATATTAGTTTACTTATATTTTAAGTAGTCTTAATTGCCGCGTGTAGCACAAAGATTTAAAGACCGTTCAATATTTTTCGCTATTAAGTTTTAATTAACGCATTAAAGTATTTTCGATAGTTGACTTCTATAACTCCTTTAGCTCTAACAAATTCGCCTCTGTTATTAATATTTATTTACTGGAACTTGTGAATGTTCAAGATTATCCGTGAAATATTTAGCTTTGTACTGCAGTGCCAAGACCAGTTTAAAGAGCCACAGTAAACTTAATACCGGTAGAAAAGAATACTTTGTAGTTTCCTCTATTTAAATATGAAAGGATTGCTACGAGCGGCGTACGTACGTCCCACTTATTTTACGATCCTCTTTAAAAACTCTCGGAGCACATAAACGAAACTTATTACTTACAGGATGTTAGTAGACAACGCGAGTTAATGCAGCTACCTCTAGCGGGAATATGAAACATAAGGCGTAATGTGTGTTTTACCCGGCTGACCCAGGAGGGTAATATTTTTCCCGCGCATGCATGTATGTATGTCCGTTTCATTGTGACGATGACGCCAATCAACCAGTCAGTTGAAAAAAGTATTGCTCTTTTGAATAGCTTCTGACTTGGTGTCTGTTTGATAATGTCATGTTTTCGAAAAACAACATTTTCTCACAGCACTTTATATATAACATTAGCTATCCATATTATACAAATTCACTTCGCGTTATCGCACGATTTCCACAAAATTACTACACTTTCGATGAAAGCATAAAAAGTGAAATGGCCGCCATGTATGTAAAATGACTTTTGTTTGTTTACATAAATTCTATCTATATATAATTTGTTTTATATAAGTCGGGTATTGAATACAAAATGCTCTCATGAATGCGAAAGTGAGACTTTGCATTGTGTTTATGCAGGTACGTTTGTGGTTACGCGAATTGCTTGACCGCATGCCAGCCTTTAATGCGGAATATTGAAGACCCGTTTACGTTGTTCGATATTGTTGCCACAAACATATGCTGTTTGTGAGTTAGTTATTATGTAGTTGATGAAATTTCTTTTAAAAATCTTAAGGAATGTTAATACTAAGAATATAGGTATATTATTTTGCAGTTGCCAAACCCCAGGTATGATCGACGTGCGAAATATTGGAAACGTCAAACAAAAGATAATACAATGAATGATTCATTGGAAGTTAGAGGTATGAAGAATGTAGACAAAATGAGAGTAATGGTATTTGAAACAGAACAAAGTAAGACAGTAATTGATATAAATGTTACCGGCAAAGAAGTGCAACGGGTGGAAGAGATTGTGTATTTAGGATGTATGTTTAGTAGACATACCATCGTAGACACGTTAAAGATTTTGAACGACGGGTGAATGTGGGAAATAAAATGAATGGGGCTATAGGTACACTTGTGAAGAGTCAGAATGTGTCTATGAAGGCTCGTCTGGCAATACACAATGCTGTACTAGTCCCCACTTTAATGTATGGAAGTGAGAGCTGGGTTTGGCAGGAAAAGCATGCTATGAAGCATGCTTTTTCTGCAAGCATGTTAGGAAGTATGTTAGGCGTGACGTTGAATAATAGAATTAAAAATAGCGTTATAAGGGAAAAGTGTGGCTTAATAGTGGATGCTGTGACTCGAATTGAGAAAGGTATACTTCGGTGTTTCGGGTATTTTGAAAGGAGGAATGAAGAGAGAGTTACGAAATAAATTTATGTTGCAAAAGTGAATGTGCATCGTTGGCAGGTGACGTCCAAGGAGGACTTATATCGATCAGATTAGTGACATACTAAAGAAGGGCGATATAAGAAGTACCCGAAACCGACGAGCTTGTATGCGTAGATGTAGAAAAAGCGAGAGAGGTAATATTCCTATGTCAAGATAGCGCCAAATGGAAATCCATAATCTCTACCCATCTGGGTACCATGCATACCCATACGTATTTACTTATATATTTATGGAACTACATTCCATATCGCGCGTTTGAATGATGAGGCTAGACAGGACAAGATGTCCGACCGTGATTTTTTTAGAATTATTTCTTATTACAAAAACTATATTCAAAACTTATGAAAAATGTAATGAAAGAAAATCCAAAACAAAGAAATTCTTCTTGCATTTTTTTCTGAAAACCTTATCCAGACTTTATTAATATCGAACCACCTATTACTCCATATTAGGTAACCTTTTATAAACTAAAAGACATTATCGCGTAAGTATGTACCGTTTGACAATTTAAGTAGGTCAAGTGAACGAAAAGAAGATAAAAATAGATATTAATAAGTGTATGCAACTCAAACTGAATCCAAATGAAACTCAACAATTTAATTAAAAATTGATACCCCCACGGGGACTCAGGTGTTCTGGAAGCAATGCATTACTTGATTGCCCGATAAAACCTACTAAAAGGTATGTAGTACCTGTACTAATTAGCTAAGTTACGTCATATTGTTGGCGGTCCGAGGGCTTCACTCAACTTACTGTGTATTTGTGTTACTCACCGGGTTTTCAGACTTTTTGGGACTTTTATCAATTTCAGCAGTTTGCAATTCAAATTCAAACGTTTACCTAAACATTGATAAAGTAACGTCGGAATTTTATGAGCAAAGTCCGTCAAATTTGAATTAAAAAAAATTATATTACAACTTAATAGCTACACTTATTATGTACGAAAAACGACTAGAAATTAAATGAATTTTAGAATCACAACAGCCTCGAGCTGTTTATATTTGTCTTATTTTATAATCGTCATAATAGCCTGAAGCTAAGGTGACTTGAATTCGAATAGAGACTGCGATTGGGGGCCTAAATCGAATCTTACAGGATTCCATTTAGGTCCTAATCGTGTTCTGAAAGGTTATCAATAGAGCACGTTATGTCTGGGAGAGATTACTTAAAGAAATAAGATCACAATTTGCTCAGCTATTATTATTTGTCGTTAAATAATGTATGTAGTCTTCTTTAAGTATATTACTGTTTCGAATAAAGTATAAGTTGATAAGATTAAATATTTAATACAAATTGTTAGAACAGTTTCCGAGATAACCGACATAAATTTCATAAAGCGGAATAACTTTTATGTTTAGATTACAATGTAGTTACATTATAATATTACATATTTTTACGCTTTAAAAAATACTAGCTTAACCAGGAAACTTCGTTCCGCTTTATTTATTATCGTGCACATTATTATTTTGCGATAACTTCTAAGATAATCTTTCAAATTATACGGTGTAAAGGATTATTATAACGTGCATGAAGGACTTAAAGTAACTAACGTATTTACTTTGATAAGAATTAATACTTTATTCGTCGAAATGGCTTTTCAATTCCCGCATTGATCGTGACATTTTTTTCTAAGGTCTAAGGAAACAGACGACGGAAACAACTTTATTTTATACTATGTAAAGCAGATAAGATTTTTACATTAACAATTAGCCTTTAATCGCTTATAGTTTGAATCAATGAAAAATACTATTATAACTAGATTCCCCTGACACAGCGTTCCGGGGAAAGTTTTATTGCACTTGTCTTCGGTGTAAACATATGTAGGAACCAATTTTATGACTAGTAATCTTGTTTGTTATGAAAGTAAGCAAATGTTATATTTTAAGAAATAAGTGAATGACATCAGAAAAATTGAATATGTTTTTCTTTTTGCATTAAAGTAGTGTTTTCCTAGTCTATATGTTGTTAGATAACAATGGGATCTAAAAATGATAATAAAATGCATGAACTCAACATGAATAATTTGGACGTAGGGAATTTAGGTGAGCTTCGGCAATGTAAATCCAATACAACCGCTCGTCTATAACTTGAATTCGGATTCAATTATTGCACATCCTCACTCTGGCACAAGCGACACAAACTCTGACCTATCAAGGCGACACTCGAAACACAACGCTTCGCCACAAGTTTCCTTAAACTTAAACATTCCCTATGTCGAGAAACTATATTATCTATAGAGTGAGTTTGCAGCCGGCGTGTGCAAACATTTGCTGTAATTTGATATTGTCTTTATTATTTCACTCTCAACCTCGTTATTACTGAGTTAGTTATGTTTTTGTAGAGTCAGGTTCGATTTTATAAAAAATTATTGACTTTACTCCTACTATTTAAATAAGTTGATTTAAAAATATACTCGGGTTAACAAATTCAGATAAGGAACAAAATTTAACACGATTGGACCATACGTATGGGAATGATCCATTCCTATGAATACAATACCGAGGTTAAAAAGAATAGCGTTGCTCTATCAAAGTTTGCCTCTCTTGGAAGGGGATTTAGGGTCTTCATGCAGGACCAATAGAACTGCCGGGGAACAACTTTTAATTATTGGGATGTACAATTAAAATTGTCAGGATCATTATTTTCATTGTATTATAATTATTATCATTATATATATTATTTCTCCCATGTTGTTTTTTAAATGTTAATATTAAAGTGTACCATTGGGTACACTGGGTCTATTGCATTGGCAATAGAAGTGAAATTGTGTACATATTGTTAAGTTTGAAGTTGACCAGATATCGAAAGCGATTGCTCGGGGATATTGAGTAACTGAATGGAGCTCCGAGCGAGTGGCCAGTCAACCATGATATGCTTTGAGTTATTACATTCTGTTTGGTTTGTATACATCGCAGCCAGTCAAGCACAAGCTCACCGATTATGTAGGGGCTGTAATTGCCAGGATAATTGCTTAGACGGCTGAGGTCAGAGAGGTGCTTTGTTTCCTTTGTTTGTAACCTTAATCAACCGGCGTATTGGTCAGTGCCTTGCAAATTCAGGTTTAGTAAGCGAACTCGTATTGGGATAGCTAAATTATAGTAATTCCTATGTTTATAAACTAACAATAGTAAAAGTGCTAGTAATTTGTCAAGAATAAAAGTATTGTTTTTTCAACTAAATTAAAATAGGGGGTAACGAATTATCAATTTGGATAAGAGCTTTTGATCATACTGCTTAAAAAATTGCTAAAGTTTCTCGTTAGTTGAGAATCAAACCGAGAACCAGCAACGTAGCAAAAAGTAAGATTAAATATTCCTAAGTTTAAACGCTGAAGATTTTCAAAACTTCTCAGACAAATAACGATAACAACTGAGGCACAGCCCTAAAGGTAATCCTTGAGTGGGCAGCGAGCATACGTCGTTTGAGCAAGCTCCTAGTGTCATTATAAAATACGGGCCACAACGTGGATTCGCTTTGAGAAATAGGTAGGGGGAGGTTGAAAACACCTGAGCTCCGTAACCGTAGAGCTACGAACTGTACATTGCGGCTGAGTCTCTTTTTTTGAAGTTGTGAAGTCACTTGGAAAAAATTTATTGCATACTTTAAAATTAATAGGGCGGTGTTCAAATTTTTTACATTACAATTGCAAAACTTTTTTAATTTAATATTTAATTAAAAAAATATACCTGTTTTACCGTACTGTTTAAATATTTAAATATTTGTAAGTATTTAGGGAAAGGAGAGACTATGAGATTAGACTGAGCGAATCGATAGATAATCGCGTAAAACTATGGACTCAATGCATTGCTTAGAATATCTATATTCAACGCTGTGAAATTTTGTTCTTTCAGTCTAGGCTTTAAAGTGCAATTTTGTTGATCGTCTTTGATCGTTACGTGTCCCGACCAATGTTTAGAATCTTTCAGAAACATCAACAGAACGTGGTCAAACCGCGTTCACAATATTTGTTTTTGATTAACGGCGTGTAAACTGAACGAAGATTGATTTTACATACACACAACCCTTTGTTTCGTGTAACTTTATATCGGTATCTGCAAGAAAATAATTTGATAGTATAAGCTAGTTTATAATCTATCATACATCAACTGGTATAGATGGGCAAACAACTAGCTGTTCGCTTTTCCATTGTTTTTTCTTTCGACAAGTTTTGGATCTACCTATGAACATTAAATTAGCACCAATCGGGATTGATCTTTATGACGCTTGAAAAAAATCATACAAATGATATCTCCAATTGGAATCGTTATACAAATTGTACTTTAATTTATAAATGTCAACACAATACTTTCTCTATCACTAGTTAAAGTTTCACGATAATTAATTTCCCGCAGACTGTATAGGAACTAATTAGGCTTATTGGCGACTTGATTAATTATTTTGCGGCGACGACGGTGATTTTATATTGAGACCGTAAAATAGCACTAGCAGCATTATGATGAAGGTTGCACTTTAAATTTTTTTAAGATAGGTTGAACGTTTTTACTTAATACTCTTACACAGCACTTGGTGTCTTTATACACCAAGTGGTCTGTAAGACTCTTAAAAATTTAAATCAAAAAATAATGGTTGTAATAACGTCGAGTATGCTCGCTTATGCTCTAAGCGTATGAATGTATTCATATATATTTTTATATACACATATAAGTAGATTCATATAATAGCAGTGACACTCCGCTCGCTTAGAATTATAACTCGCTAACACGAGTTACACATAAAAACACAGGCAGTCATAACTGTCAGACTGACGACAGAAGGGAACCCAAAACAGGTGGACAATAGTTCAAAAATAAATAAATAAAAAAGTGTGTGTGTTTATTAATGTACATTCGTATGAAGTGAAAATAAAATTTCGAAAGCAACTAAAAAGGCTATTTTATTCAATTCTGATAGCAGAAACGCATTCAAAACCCACTCGGTCTCCTAGATATCGATTTTGAAAGCAATCGGTCCAGTAACTAAAAAGTTCAAGATGGCGGCTATAGTTTTTAAATTCTGACAGCAGAAACGCATTCAGCACTCAGTTTCACAGATATCGATTTGGAAGGCAAGGCGGTCCAGTAACTAAGAAGTTCAAAGTGACAGAAAATGTGACAATTTTTTTCATGACGCTCCAAATCCAAAGTGACAGAAAATGTGGTGATTATTCATTGACGGTCGAAAGTGACAGAAATGTGACGATTTTTATTTCTCCCATATGTCGATAGAAAGTTTCACTTCAGTAATAATAAATATTAATAATCAACAAAAATACATCTTAACAATAAAATATCAAAATTGAATACACGAAAAATAAATGAAAAAAGTCAGTCGAAACAGTTCCAAATTCAAATAAGCCTTTTGCGTATGTTGTTCACGCGAACCTATAAGATTTTTCCCTTACCAAATATCATCTAAAGAAGCTTCTTATACGCTTGCAATTTCTTCCCTAACTTTATGTTATGTAGCATTTTCAAAAAGATTTAAACTCTCATCATCCACAGCAATAAACAATGTCATTAAATAAATGCGTTGAGCAATGCCCTTTCAAGTAAACCGGTTACCTTTTGGTTGTTAAGACAGCCAACGTGTCTGGAAGTGTTTGTGCGTCCATATATGGTGGATTAGAATTGTCATAAAACGAACAGGGTGAACTATGAAGGCCTTTGAAATTGTGTTATTCACTCAACAGCTTAATAATTAGACTAGTTCGCAATTAATTAATGAGCGTAGCGAGTATATTGTTGTTTACAATATACCTCGTAGCTTGGAAGCCGATGTAGCCAACGACGTCGGCTCAGGTGGCGTATCGTCGAGAATGAATATTTATTCAAGCGTGCAACCAATTTCATAATCACCTTGAAAACTTTTATTTATGGTCTAGCTTATGATATATAACATTTATAAATATGTTTTAAGGTATGTAGATGAAACAAACAACAATTAACCTTTTTCAAAATAGGTATGTTTAGGTAAATATAGAAAAAAACTATAAAAAATAATGTTGCTAATTTGTCTTCAATATGACTCATTAGTTTCAAATAAAAGTTGTTTAAAATATTGTTTTATAAAAAATAATGTTATCAAAATTCCTATCAATTGGTTTCATTTTATACAAGTTTTATATATTTTACTTAATAATCATTAATACTTCACTGTTATTACGTTTTCAAAATTAATACGAAATAATAAAGATAGAGTAACGTTCTATGTTTTGTGTTATCACAGGATTGTAAGTAGCTTTGATTTGTTTTTGGATTGATTTGATTGCTCTAGTTTTTGGATTGTTATTGTCAATTTAAACTTATATTTTCTTTTATAGCATTTGTAAAAATGGTACAATATCTTTATTTAAATATAACATGCCCAGTGTCAATTCGAATATATTAGTCTAGAGATCGTAACACCAAGTTTTCATGAGGAGAATTGAGTGTCTGGTACCTTGATAACTTTCCTAAGTTTTTATCGATAAAACTAAACAACATAAGACACTAACGTTGATTTAAATATGCTGTATCGGAGTGTCTATTTATATTACGTAATAATTTCTGACTTTCCCAGACAAATTATTTTATTTTATCTAAGTACAGTGAGAAATAAATAAGACTAGTGATTTATTTCTAACTTATTTTATCCAGTTCAATTTAGGAATAATTAGAAATTTGTATATAAATTAACAAAGATAATATTTCAATATAAATTTAAGTGTCATATTAAACATTTTACAAACTGAAAGTGTTTCATTATGAGACAAAATCAAAATAAATCGCTAGTCAATGTAGCATTTGTTTTTTTGTTTATTCTTTTGTATTAAATTACAACAGTGTACATGGTTAGTGGGGATAAATTGGCCTTGTGAGGTAACAGTACGTCGATAGATACACCGGCAACGATGGATACGTAATAATAGACAATAGGGATCATTTAACAATTAAAAGTGATCCAGAAGAGAAGGAGCACGATGCAAGGATAATGGAGGTACCATGCTCAATGAATGAAACACCTAAAACTTTATAAGTAATTTTTAGCAAATTTAATTTGAAAGCAGTGTTGAGTAAAATGAAATCGAGAAATAATGGTTTATTTTAAAATAGCTTAATTTTCTGAATAAAGTTGAAGGTAAAAGAAACCTTATATTGAATTGAATATGATATTTTAGTCGCAGTCGCTCCCATAGCTGACCCACGCACGTGCTCGATTTTTTATGTCTTTTTGAATCGCAATCGAGGAGGGGAATAATGTAATATGTTTCGATTACTCGTGCTCCGGTTTCCTTTGAATTGAGAAATGCTTTCGAGTTCCCCTCTCTTTATACGGTTTTCGCGTGCTTATTTTTGCGCTGTACTGCGTAGGTGGTGTTAAAATTATACACTGAAAACATAAGAGTCGCCTTCTCCTTGAAAGATCTTATTTACGTAATTGCAATTTTTGGTTTAGTTATTACAACAATTATTTATTTGACTAATCAGTCAAATAAATATTATATCATAAATCTATGATGTGTGGAGGGACGATATAAAGAAATGTGACAACTCGCAATCCATATTAACCTATACGACGAGAAAGATCTCGAATATCTTAGTATTAAATATGAATAATTTAATGTTGTATGAATAATTTAATATTTTTACTTTTTTGTTTAACAAACGCAATTAACAAAAAGTACAAATATTACCTTAAATGCGAAAATAGAACAACTCAAAGCACTTTTGTCGCTTTCCGTATCTCCTTACAGGTAATCTCAAAGATAATTTTAAGTATGTAAAACCTTTTCTATTAGCAGAGTTCCTCTCTTAGTTATTTGTGAATAATAACGCTTGACAAGAAAGCTTTATTTGTTTCTTTGATAAATAACTATATTTGATCAAAGTGATTGGGGTGAGTTGATTAACTGATATGCTCTTGAACGCGCCGACTTCGACTAATTGTTGATATTCTGCCAGTTAGAGCGGCTTACCATAATGTTTGCGAAATGTTGGTTGAAGCAGGCTTTGTTGTATTGGTTGACTATTGTTTGCTGTGGATTACTCAATGTTTGTGTATTGTTCTGAGGTGCTTACTAAAATGTTTAATTTGGTCTGACTGTTGATTGATGGGTTTCCACTAAAAATGCTATTTGTTTTTGCCCTTTTGGAGTCCACTGAGAGGAATACAGTGTTATTGATAGATAAGTGTTATTATACAGAGTTTTGAGTTATAGCTGGGTATCGTTTATCGCGGTACTGCCTGATTCGAATTCGATTCTGGAGATTTAAGATATTTACTTTTGTGTAGTTGGGTCTAAATATCCTTGGCAGCATATTTTTTGATGACTATCTTTTACAAAAATAAATTCAAATCTACAAAAAGGTAAGGTATAAAATTGAATAAAACTAAAATGTAATATAGATCTAATTAAAATAATATATGTTATGAGAACTGTAATAAAAACTAAAATCATTCAAAACATTTTTTTTAACTCGTGTTAATGAATTTAACGCTAGAGGCGGCTTGTGTACGTCACTGTAATTAGTCGACACAAATTAAGGGGCCGCAAGCAAACATAAATAGCTGGAAACCAGTCTAATGCTCTACCTGACCGACATACATATATATTCGCTTGTCTGCTGTGCCTGATTGCACAATCCACTGAACTTGTGTAACTAAGTAGAATAAGCTTACAAATTGCCAACCATTTGACCCACGCTATTAATTTTTATAAAATACTAGCTGACACGGAATATTTCGTTTCGCCTTGTTGCCCTGTATTAATTGCTGGAATAGTTTCACTCGGTTTCGATTCGATTCCGTTCACTATTATATATTGTTGTTTTCGTATTATACTATTGTTGTTGTAGTCGTTGAGATATACTACGTTCGTTTCGTTGTATACGTCATGGTGTACATGTACAAAAATTATATGAGAATAGACATTTCTTTTAAAAAATCGTGATTTTATATCTGCTAGAGTTATTATTCTATGTCGTGCAATAAATAAAGTTAAATAGATACATTTTGAAATATATTTTATCTGTAATACCTCTCTTTTTTCTTTGTTTTAAGAAACGTATTAAAACCATAAATATATTTTGTTTTTACATAAATATATATTGATATGAAATACAACAATTATTGCAATTAATCTGATAATTACTTAAAACTGATTTAATCATGAGGTAAGAATATTAATAGAATAAAAGTTTAGCACTTCAAATTAAGCTCATCGCGTGATATTATAGTAATTACGAGATGAACGTGCCACTGTAAGTTGGCCTTTTCCAAGGATCGCCACAAAGATTGGTCTCATGCTGTCCTCGTCCAATGGACTCCCGTAATCGTAAAAGATATTAATTGAGATAGAGAGAAATTTACTGACTTTGACGAAATAGACATGAAAAAGAATATTTTATTTTTATAATTGAAAGAGATGTTGTTGCCGGCTCTACCACTGTTAACGAGATAACGTGAAAATCATTATATATTTATATGTATAATGATTTTTGCCTTTATAGGCATCTTGTAATAAAAATGACTGAGGTATTTTGGTCGCTTAAAATATAGACCACAATTTTTCAAATAAGTTAAAACTTTAGTAATATAAAACAGTGAGGAGAAATTTTCTTTGGCTACCAAACTTTATCCGGCGTGTAGTTTAAATTATGCAACAAGTTATTATTTTAATTTTGGAAAGAAACTTACTTGGATAGAACGGATTTTATCCTCACTCTTGTAGTTTGAATTGACTTTGATTTTACTTCTTGAATTGATATAATAAATAAATTTAATTCGCTAAAGAAGTAAACTTTTTAACAAGAGCGTGTGGAACGGAAATCTGTACCTTGTGTCTTGAGTTTAAATTTAGAATAAAGAAACCACTAAGAAATCTAGAAGATAAGTAATTTAGCAGGAATGAATTCGAATGCAAGAATTCTTTTATTTTAAATATGTTTAAAACGTAGAATATAAACTGGCAACATAGTAAAAATCCAAAGGACTTAAACGCTTTTGTAGTTTTAAAGAAAATCTTAATGAGCGGGTGGCTGAGAGCAACTTGTGGTGTTTATTCCATTATAAGCAGATGGACAAGTTTATCTACGTGGTTTATTTGCGAAATGTTTGCAGCTTAATATTTTAGCCGTTCATTCGTTTATCGTTGAATCTCTACTTTATTTATGAAGAGCTTTCTAAGTTCGCTTCACGTTCCAAATCGCTTTGTAACGAGTTATTTGCGTTATTAACTTTGATACTTGGTCTAATGATATTTCGTCTTTACACATCTAACATGGGTTGAAAGAAAACACATAGAATAATTTAAGATCTCAATATATATATCTAGCTATTGATGACGGAGACCCCTTCTGCACACATCTACAGCCAACCACCGTCATCCACCAGTTATCATCTAGGTTCGTTTTAGGTTAGAGTTCTGTCGATTTTCAAACCACCATTGTCAGTGTTTTGAAGCCCATTGCTGGATTAAAGTCTCTCTAAAGGAATTCTTATATTCGAACATTGCGTTTGAATAGCGTCGTTGACCGCAGAAGTTTTATAAAAAGCAACTATTAATTGCTCACACGACATACCATTTAAACTATACGTGGCACATGTACATACGACCACATAGATTGAATTGAATCGGTTTAACTGAATTGTAGATAAATTTCATTTTGAACACAAGTCGAAACACCTATCATTTGAATTGCCTGTTTGAGCGTTGCGCTTGTAACGAGCCGTGATCGTGCCTCTGGCTGTCATTCGATCGGCATTACACTTAACTCGGAACGTCCGTCACAATTTTGATCACAAATGCGCTCGGTGATCCTGTGTAGCGGCGCGTTTGAACGTAATCATTAGTGTAGTATGCGGTCGGGACAATGTGGAAATCTGTTAACAATTTCACACGCATAGTAATTGTCATGAAAATCCATATACACATAATCCATATATGCATAACTGGCAATGTACATTATATTTGCATTTCACAGTAATGACTACACATAATTTGAACTAGAATTTTAATAATCATACTTAGTTATAACAGATTGATGTCGTATACAAAAAAGGAATTTGTCCTTTTATGATCTCTAAAATAAGATCGTGTAAAAAGAGTTTGTCGTTGTTATATCAGTTACGTGAAATAACTCTTTTTCAAAAGTTATAAACGGAACCGGAATATAAAACATAATTAAATTGTTGGAAAAAGGAAGAAACCTATAGAAAAATACGGTGTACTATTAATTTCCATATGTAGACATGCGAAAATCGTTGCAGGTTTCTTTATTTATAAGATTGAACTATAAGATTGTTTACGTAAACAATTCCTTTCGTAATATTTAACTGGGAAAGTCACGAAACTAGCTTCGTTCGAAAGCGAGCATATTTAAACTGGATATGTAAAGTTTCCACAGCATAATGAGAAACTTTCAGCCGTATCGAGAAGAATGTCTAATAAAATATTTCTTTCCGACGAGTTGCGTAAGTATTAACTAATTAGTCAACACGACTTTGGTCAAGTAGCATCGTGGCTCTTATTAACCTCATTGCTGGATATTCGCTTACTGTAGTATATAATTGAATAATGTAATAAGGTCTTCGATTCGGTGCAGCAGATTTTACGAGTTTATGAGCTCTTAAAAATCGAAAATTGCGTAGGTTTTGAATAAAAAATTTGGCACAAGTCAAATAAAGTGACAATGGAAATGATACGACGATTATCATGAGTAAGAAAGTTTTTGAATTGAATAGGGTCAGGTAAAAGGTGTACAAGACGGCTGAACTCATTTTAATTGCAGAAAATACTGTGAAATAAATGAATTAAAGAGGCGAGATCATCGTGAAATTTGCATACTCACTGTCAGCAGTTGAAACATTGAAAATGTCATGGGGCACAGTTATCCCAAAAATAAACCTGTTCCCAGGGTACAAAAATGTTTTACGTTGAGGCGACAAGTTTTTGACACATATTACCTATAATTTGAAGTCATTTTAGATGATTCCTTTTACGAATTTCGAGCGTGGAATAAGAAAGGAGTGGGCGCGATGCTGCGGGCAACAGCTAGTTTCATATACGTTAATGCATCTGTACTGTTACGTAACTAATTATCGTGTAACGAACGGTATAGAGTAAATTGAATACGAGGCTTCCCAGCTCTTTGCCTTCAGTTGAATAACATAATTTGGAAATTCTTTAGAGAAAAAAGAAAGTTAATTCAGAAAATGACTTGCTTTAAGCCCTTTTAATTGTGATAGTTCTCTGACATAGAAAGAACATATAAATTGTTTAATTCGAGAACTTTGTTGGACTTTTGGTTTTAGAAAAGGGTTCTCCATTGCCGTAGGATACATAGTAAATTTAAACTTTACAAGTTAGTGGTTCTTAGTGGAAATGAATTAGGTTAAACGACTGACCGTGGAAATTAAATTTTCTTACCAGTGACGTATTTGTGTTGTATATTTTTGGTAACATTAATATATATTATTAATTTGGTAATATCAATATTGATATAATTATTTATTGCTTTAAAATGCTGTAAAGCTAAAAAAAGCTTTTAAAATGTTAAAAACGATTATCATGTATACATGTCATGGTATGGTTAATGATAATGGCAATAAATTAATAAAACAATATAACAATATTATTCTTGAAAGTATGAGTATTTATTGGAAGTATAAGAAACTTTATTTTGTCTGGGCCAAACGCATCCTATATCAATTGAAAGGTATGCTTTGTTCGTTCAATGGATGATTGTTCGAAAGCTATGAAAGACGAAGATTGTTGACTAAGAATGGGTGAGCTAGTTGTAAAAGTCTCTTATACGGCGATGACCAGGTCGTGTTGGCGTCATCGGCGGAGGACTTAAAACTTATGTTGAATGTAGTGAATGATTCATTTGAAGGTAAAGGCATGAAGATGAATGTAGACAAAACGAACGTAATGGTGTTTGAAAGAGAATAAAGTAAGATATTAATAAAAATAAAAATAAATGTTAACGGTAAAGAAGTGGAACAGGTGGAAGAGTTTGTGTATTTAGGATGTATGTTCACTAGATATGGTAGACAAGTTAAAGATTTTAAACGACAAGTGAATGCGGGGAATAAAATGAATGAGGCTATAGGCACAATAGTGAGGATTCGGCATGTGTCTATGAAGGCTCGTGCCCGCCCATTTAACGTATGGAAGTGAAAGCTGGGTTTGGCAGGAATAGCATATTGGTAGAGTTAATGCCGTTGAGATGCGATCCTTAAGAAGTGTGGTAGGAGTGACATTGAATAATAGGATTAAAAATATCGTTATAAGGGAAAAGTTTAAGTTGAAGAAAAGCATGTTGAAAGGATGAATGAAGGGATGGTAACGAAACAAATTTATGTTGCAAAAATGAGTGGCATCGTTATCAGGGGATCCAAGGAGAACTTATATCGATCAGAATCAGTAACATACGAAAGAACAGGCGATAAAGGAGTATCCGTAACGGACTAATTTGTATACGTATATGTATGAATTCGTAATCTCTGCCTCCCCTCTGGGGTAACGCCTATAAAAGCGCGAGCGCATATTTATTTTAATTATGTTAAAAAAAATGAGCAGAGAAAGAGTGACTGATCAAATTTATTTTACAAAAGTAAATAGCATTAGTTGGGACATCCTAGACGAGTCTGTACCGAAGTCGCACAATTTTTTTTATTTATTAAATATTTAAAATACTAATTAAAATACATGAGAGTTGAAGTTACAACATGAATTAATGTAGGAGAAGCACGATTTTATAATCTACAACAACCACACTACCTCTCAATATTTAATTTAATCAAGATATGAAGTTACGCCTCTCATTACGCATTAACGATCAATTGCCATGTTTTGAATGCGAGGGGCGTTTGGCTCGACGGTCCCTCGCGGGAAATCAGCCGGCAACGTCGGGGCCATGAGAGTGCATTAGAACACAATACTTTACGAGTCGATGCCACTTTTACTGTCTATACACCGTCGGTTCGCATTCCAAGACTGTCTCGTTATTTAAACATCCGCGTTGAAGTTATAAAAAGGGGAAATTGCGAACTTTGAAAAAAACACGCTTACATAAATAAGTCTAATTATATGCTTAAGAAACAAAGGTCTTTTGCATGTTGGCCTCCTTACTGTCAATTGATTGATTCAAATACAATAAGAGTAAACACGATTACGTGTCCAATTCATCAGGATTACAAAACGGGAGAGATATTGTCGGAAATTCGTGAAGACGGAAGTTGGCGCTGGGGCTTCTACAGGAAATTAGCGCTGGATTATTATAGCGCAGAATAGACGAATGCCGAACAGGCGCCACGACGAACCGGCCAAGAAGAGATCTCCTTGCGACATTTATTCCCCCTATATACAGTATAGACTACGGTGATACTAGTACAAATGAATGAAATTTTCTTAAGAAACAAAAAAAAAACAAAAAAGCAAATAATAAAAGAGATAGTGTTGATATAGAGATAATCATAAAATATATTGAACAATGAAAAAAGTAATAAATTCATGTAATTATCTACGCACGGGCACTAGCTAATAATAATAATATTTATTTCCATGTTTATATAAAGGTATAATAGATCATAATACACTCCATTAAGTTCAAAGTCGACGGAAAATGAACGTCGATGATCTTAAAGAGTAAAAGCCTTTTGTACACAGAGATCATTATGATAAAAGATAATTGAGTACTGAATCTGTCGGCAAAAGAAATGACAGGGCAGACAAAGGAAGCTCTCACTAAGTAAATAAATGACGAAAAGAAGGACCATCTGTCTGGATTTCCTTATTCCTATCGTTTAACGTTTTATAAGTGTATCCTAAAAGATACACAAGTCTTAAAACTATTATTATTTAAATTTCTTCATAATTATGTTATGTTATCTAGGGAAGATATTTTTGCTTCAGAAAGAATATTGTATAAATTGAAAATCTAACTATGAACAGACGTTACAATTCCGTTTGTTATATATTGTAAGCATTTCTTTTATTTAATTACGGAGAAAGAGTTAAGCTCTTTTCTCTTAAGAATGAAATCATTGCAGGTGTTAAATTAAGGTATTGTACTTATTTTAATGTGAGCAGCTAATTGGTTATTTGATTCTCCCAAAAAACAACAAAAGTTTACAATAACACCACAACAATATACTTTAAAAATTCAAACCACATAATAGCGAACATCTAATCAGTTAGTGTTTTTACGTCATGTACATTTATGAGCAAAGTACTGACTCAATAAATTCATCTATCATGAAACTGCGAGCTGTGGGATTAGATTCGAAATTGGAAATTTGATGAGACAAAAGGATAATTAATTACAGGTGGCTAATACCAATCATCAAACGTAACCCGAGTTTACTCTGTGCCTCGTTACAAACCACAACACCTGTTTATTGTAATTATGTTCAGATTACAAATTGGATAACAGCAATACTGTTTAGATACACCGTATAACACCGGTACTATGTAGATAGAGTAACTGATTTGCCAATAGTAAAAATATCTAATAAAATCCGTCTATACTTATACTTGTAGTTTGTTACACATCAAGAAATATATAAACAAACAAATGTCATTTACCATATATGGCGGCCATTGCAATTTTTTTACTTTCATCGCTAATGTTGTAATTTTGTAGAAATCGTGAGATACAGTGAAGTGAAATTGTATAATATGGATAGCTAAGGTATTGTGAAGAAAAGTTGGTTATAAATAATATTTGGTACTCACGTGGTGTATAATATCCGTAGCGGCGTAGAAGCTTTCGTGCAGGTCAGGTCGTTTCATCATGTAGGGCCGTGGAAACTCGTTATCCTCGTAGATTTCTGTTGAACAAATAGATAGGATTAACATCACTGCTGTATTTTATAAAGAAGAACATATAGACCAGTCAAGGCAGATCGCTCTTTTAGATCATATAAATTTTACCGGCTTCAACATTGCATCAGTTAGGGTAGGACACCGAGCTTCCCATTATATTAATCTTTAGTTGGCTGATTCTTACAAATTATTGTAGCCGTCTATGATTAGTAATAATAAGTAAGTATATATTTAAGAGATTATGATAATAAAATAAGAGATGAAATAATAAAGATACGTAAATTTATTCGCTTTTTACTATTTGAGGTTACTGATTTACAAATACATAATGATAGATGTGTATCAAATAACAGGCAGAAATCTTACAAACTGATTAATTAATTTGTAGAAAATGAAAGAAATATAATTTAAAATGTTTTGTAACAACTATGTTCTTCACCGGCACTCTAAAGCGGAACACTAGTCGGCGGGCCATTATCCTGCGCAGAGGGCGCATCATCTTTTCAATATGGCGTGCCTGAACAATGGCCGCCTTCCCGACCGGATTTCTTGTCGCCGTAACGAGCACACCCTACCTTATCGTTTTCTTAACAATGTTATCTATTGTCGGCATTCAATAATTTAAGATGCATTTTTAAATAAGCTTAAAATTTTTTCTTCAACGCAGCTCCTTTTTAAGTGCTTTCTTATCAATTTGTGAAAAAACGTTGCTGAACTTTGTGCTTCAAGTGGCCCTTAAAAAATAAGATTGCCTTTGATTTTATCAATAATGTTCCATCTTCCGTTTATTTGAGACTGTAATACGTTTAAATATCTTGCTAATATTTCGTTTAAAAGCAACATACATATGCATATGCATACATACTACCATGTAGATGTAGATGAAACAAGAGAGGTATACCAGGACTGCGCCAACTACAAATCCGCCTAGTCTTGAGGTTTACCAGGTAGGTGAGTGGTATTTTTTATTTCTAAATCTAGTTCTGCTAGCTCGAGTTATTTAATAAATATGTTATTTATATATAATCAATGCCTATAATTTATGACCGTGAAAGGTCAACCTTATAAGGGCTCCTAAGTAACTGAGTAATGTAAAAGAATTTTTTTAATATTTTGTCTTAAAATAATGCGTTAAGAAGACAAAGTCTCTGGTTAATTTATCTTCGAGGTAGCAGCTGCAAACCCCACGTCGGGAAATAAACTGAGTACGTCATAAAACAAGTTCGTTGCCTACGAAATGGCCCGATTAGCGCACTCACATCATTAATTAAGTTGACTAAGCTACCTCGGTACCACGCCACTCCGACCCCACCTGCGATATTAATAAAATAAAATGGACTCGCCTGTTTTGTTTGCGTATTATTAAAAGATGAAACGCGCGGAACAATTAGATTGTTCAAAATTAAAATTCATCTTCGTAAATTAAGCATTAGCCTGTGTACTTTGTTTTGTTACAATTCTGTTTTTTTATTAATATAATATAGGACTTTGTTTGAAAATTGTTAGAATGAAATTATTACTAAAAATAAAGTTCCCAATAATTTAATTCTTTTCACATTAAATTTGTGACCAGGGATGTGTTTGTCGCTGTACTTTGACTACACCTAATTGGTACTTGGTTTATACCACCACAAGGTAACGATTATGTTAAAAGTACTGTACTAGATCTGGAAACGTAGGCCTCGGAACATTTCAAAATATTTTCAAAGTTTCGATTTGGTTCCGCGACCTTAACGTCCTTATGCGGCAACAAATTCCTAGTGTAAAGTAACAAACTGAGGCCAAGGGGCACTAGAGAACTTAACGAGTGCCAAGCAGAGGGTGAAGTGTCCTAACGACTCGAAACGATCGCAAAGACGTCGCAACCCGGAATTGGAGTGAGCTTTTCAATTTGTAAATAATCTATCGTTGATTGGTTCACTAAATTGCTTACTGTACTAGAAGCATTTTAAAGTTAGCTTTTAAAATTTAATTATGATTTATCGTTACTATTTTGTGATTGATTAAATTTTGGACAGACTTGTGGTTTTGTCTTTCACTCGGTTCGATTTCCTTTATTAAAGCGTTTTGACATATACAACATTTTGTTTCGTTATTCTCACCTCATTCATCCTTTCAACATGCCCGAACAACACATAAATTTAAGCCATGTATGTATATCTCTATATTTAACTAGCGACCCGGCAATCGCGCCAACAGTCAAACGACTGACAGCTATGCCAAAAGCGCTAAGGTTACCTACATTAACGTAAATAATTATGGTCGCTAAGTTTTCTGTAATTATCTAATTTTTCGCGCACCTTTCTTATTTTCTTCCTTCATAAGCATCTTCTACAGACAGAAAAACAAAAAAAATAATTAGCAAATTCGGCCAAGGTCCAATCCGGTCATGGTCAAGGTCAAGTGATTCATACGCCCGTAACCCAGATGGGTTGGTTACGGGTACTTCTTGTATAAGCATTTCTTTAGTATGTCACTAATTTTATCGATTAAAGTTCTCATTGGCGTCCCCGGCCAACACTGCCACATTCCTCTTACTCTCGTTTTTTCTCTCGTTACTTTCTTCTCATTCACCCTTTCAAGATGAACCATCGTAACATACCTTTCCCAATTCACAATATCCACTTTTAAGCCACACATTTTCCTTATAACGCTATTTTAATTCCTATCATTTTAAGTCACGCCAAACATAATACGGGCCGGTTGGCGTGGTTTGTAATATTCTTGCTTTTCACGCCGCAGGTCGTGGGTTCGATTCCCACCCAGGGCAGACATTTGTGTGCATGAACATGTGTTTGTCCTGAGTCTGGGTGTAATTATGTATTTAAGTATGTATTTACAAAAAAAAAGAAAAGTAGTATATGTACTATATCAGTTATCTGGTTTCCATAGTACAAGCTCTGCTTAGTTTGGGATCAGATGGCCGTGTGTGAATAATGTCCCAGAATATAATAACGTACTTCTTAAACATCGCGTTTCAACGGCATTAATTCTACTAACATGCTTTTCCTGCCAAACCCAGCTCTCACATAATGAACAAAACAAACCTCTTCTGAATCACAAATTGGTGCAAGATAACTTGTTATAACGAGAACACTAATCAAAAGCTATAGCATACTAGATTGCAATGAAAATAACTGCAGACATATTGTGCACTCTCTGTGCTGAACGAAATACGAAACCGGGATGCCTCCCCGGGTTTGTTTTCCATACAAAAAATAGCCTCCAGTAGTATGTTCATTAGTGAAGACATTGCGATACGAGGGGAGTAAGAGAGTTTTTGTAATTTATATAAAGGTCTTTTTTACTTTGTTTTTACAAAGTTTACCTTTATTGGATATGAGACAGAATATAAGACATCGACGTGATACAATAGAGGACTGACATGTTATTTGGTAATCAATTACGGTCTCTACCGGCACATAACAAAGTCCGCGGTGGAATTTTTCCGCTGTGAATATCTTGCATAGTGTAACACTTTATTATTCATTTTTAAATCCTTATGTCACCCTAGAGAGATGATAAAGAGAGGCCGAGAAGTAATCTCTAAGATTATACCGCTGGCAATAAGTGTGGCGAAATGAAGAGCTTAGGACTATGGATAGGTATTATTGAGAATGAAGTTAGAACAATATATGTGCAATCCTACAAAAGGGGTACAAGACATATCCGTCAAACAAAAAGTACTGTGTGAAAACAGACATCACTAATTGGATCTACAATTGTCTTCTTAAAAAAATAATGTATGGATTACCTATTTTGTTAAACCGTTTGTAATAATGTATAGTAATGTTCAAATTAATTATTATTCTCGTTATTCCCATCACTAGTATCATTTTGTTTAATGGTACCGCCAGTTAAAAAGTTTTACGTATCATCGATTATTCCATGAACGCGAATGCGGGTAGCGTATGGCTCT
Organism: Papilio glaucus; assembly: GCA_000931545.1. Taxonomy (NCBI): domain Eukaryota; kingdom Metazoa; phylum Arthropoda; class Insecta; order Lepidoptera; family Papilionidae; genus Papilio; species Papilio glaucus. Next base: position 49,961 of record JWHW01039730.1, read on the forward strand.
ATTGATACAACCTTTGTGTGCTTTTCTACCTATTGTGTGTCGTGGGCATGGTCGGAGGAAGTTTTTTATTTCATTCTTGATTGCCTAGATCAATTGTGGTTGTGCGCGATATTATACTCTTTGTTTGGATTGGACTATAGACATCATACATTTTTTTATTATAATGAATCGGTTTTGTCTTAGAAACGCGGTGGCAAACATATCGTGTTAAATATATAAACATGCACTTGGAGTACTTCTTTTTAGGTAAGCCTTGCTTTTTTATACCCGGGGTCACCTAATACGACAACTTTGGAAGAGATGAAAAGGTCTCACTTATAGAAAAGTTATTAGTCAACAAGGAGTATGTCAATGTACTTTTATAAAAATATCTTTCATTATATAGTGAATTGTGTTTGATAATGAAATAGACTTACCGGCATACACGTTCTGATCAGGAACAACGGTTTTATCACGACGTCCTAGTGTTTCTTTCCATATGTTATAAGGCTCTCTGTAATCCTCGTCAACTATTGCAGGTCTGTGGACAAATATTAAGCATTAGAATACGTCAACTTTAACATGTGTCGTTATGCGCTCGCTATTATGGTTACAAATTAAATTGTAAAAAAATATATACGTAAAAGCACCCTGAATATTTTTAATAAACCCAAATGCCTGATCAATGTTAGTATCCACAGTTAAATCTAGCTTCTTATATTAACTTCAACTAAAAGTTTTGAGTTATTATTAGCGCATATGATGTGTATTAAAGACTAGGAGGCGGCTGAACTCCTAAGTTCTTTGTCCTGACCAGGAATACAAATACCATAAAGTAAGGCCTTCTTAGACCAGGAATACGAGTACCATAGAGTCAGGGGTCTCGCTTCTTGATCGGGTTAATGTGGCATCGAGCAATTGGAAATGTTCGTGACAACACCGTGTCCTAGAAGGCTGTTCTGCAGATCTTCCTAAAAGGACTTGACACTTTAGATATTCTAACTTGGTATTACATTCTTGTATACTCTTAATTAAATAGAAAAGTTAACTTGCAACAAAAATAGTACGCGACGTATAATTTGTACACATATTTTAATAATTTTTCACAAAGAATAAACATAAAATTTTGTTAGAATAACAAAATCTACAAAATTAGCGCTAACAACTGCGATGGTGGTGGGGCTACCAGAGAAAAGGGGAGCCGGTATCTCCACATATATCACGCTGTTAGCACAACCCCTTGCACCCGTTATGCGGTCGGCGGCGTGACCTAAGTCCAGATCCGACTCTGAGGACTGGGAACATATTCGGTTTTCTGGCTCCCATAGGCTGGTGTTGGGTTCGTGGAAATCTGTCATCAATGACGAAAAGTAGTGTAGAGGATATACTTCGTGTTCCCTTTCTGGAGCAGAAATGAGGAGACTCGCCCTTTAGAGACGGAGACGGAGCTGCCTCCGTGGCTGGCGCAAGTAGAGCCGCGGATTTGTGCGAGACCCTGTAGCCTCGCCGCCTTATTAGCGGGAGGTAGGTTTGTGTGAGGTTTAGTCGGCGCGAGTCTGACATAATCTGCACCTGCCCCTATAGAGCGGATATGCGTAGGTACTTCATCAGTCACAGTACCTACTAATGCCATTATTCATGCATAACAAGGGTATGTATAAGTTCAAAAAGGAGGCTTTTCTAAGTATTAATTTATAAACAATTCGTCAAGGCAGCTTCTAGACAGTAGAGTATCGGTGGTTTTCAAATGCATTCACCATGGATGATGTATTATTATGGAAGTTTATAGATATATTAGTTTAATCTGAAACAGTATCTGTTAAACTACTATTTAATATATTTTGTAAGCAGAAAAAATATTATAACTGCACAACACCAGTGATTGAATACCACTAGTGCCGTCAAAATGTTATTGATGTCAAATTAGGATCTCGTTACCTTTTTGTTGTTATACACATTAAAATAATTATATTTAAATGAGACAGTAATTACCGTAACATATGAACCGGGGGACAGTTCGCAAGCGTCAGTGCTAGTCGTGGTGTTCGCCTATTGTTCCGTGCGTTATTTCTACTTCTTAGTGAGGGACAGAACGGCTTCTGCAGGATATTTGGAATTCTTCTTCGAATACGTTTGGTGAGTAAGACGACAACTATAGCTAGCAAAACGCATCCTCCTGTGAGAGCACCGTAGACGAGCCCCATAGAGGTGTGAGAGGTGGGACTGTCGTCCTCCTTCTTTAAAGTTGGCGGTATGTCCGTCCGATAGTACTCGTCCAAGAACTTAGTAGACGAATTATCGACTGTTGAAACTGTAAACAAAAATAATTGTGTTATTTTTTTTTGATAGTGACTCATCGGTCTTTCGACGCGACGTTACTAACACAAAATCCTGTTTAGTGACTATAAAGTTTTAAAACACTGCGAATGGGTTCGGTTCACAGCAAAATTTGTGTAACATTCTTAAATAAAACCAAAAATTTTAGGAATAGACACAGAAGGAATATAGGTTAACTGGAAACCGATCAGGATCAAATATTCTTATCGGTTTCCAGTTCAACGACAGGCTCACAGCCTGTCATATTTTAGTTCTGATAAGCTTTGTGAGAGCGGAAAGTGACTCTGCCTAACCCTCTTGATTATAGTTTTAGTGAGTGCTTCTCGAATCAATCTTCGAATTCATCTTAGAATAAACACGTTGTCAAAGACGAGGTATGGTTGCCACCTGCGTATCTAAGATGTGAGCGTTGGTGCGAGAAATACCACATAAGAGTAATACAATGAGCAGGAAATGAATAGGCGTCGAGCGCAAGGCTAATTGTCGTTAAACAATGGAACGCGAGACCCGCTGAGAGTCAGATGGTTTTGTGTCTCCATCAGTCAGTACACAAACCGTAAGCGATTTGATTCTAACCGTCTACCAAGTTCCCTTGCTCACGTGAACAATTTGTTTTCCTTTAAATTCATACATTTAATGCCTTTTAAATTTATTCCATTCTATTTGTAAACATGTTAAGCAATCTATTGTATTATTTTATATGCTTTAATAAACATTAAATTTATATCTTGTTATTCATATATTTCTAACTTACCTATACCAATGTACATACATACAACGTACATACCAATAAATGTGAAAGTAAGTCTCTCTAAGTGTGTAAATTTCATAGAGATAGAGTGGATAATAGGTAAGACGATAGGGCACTATTCGTACTCAAAAATAAAATTGAAAGGGTCAAATAGGATATGAAGTTTTGTATATGGAACCAATAATTGCTCAAGTTAATTATAAGAAAGTTCACATAAATATTTTGATGTTATTAAATAGTTAATATCATTGTTGATAAAAAATCAAGCTACAAACCAGTACAATCATATCTAGAATCTATAACAGAAGTTTCTATTAAAAAATAGAGTATGGGAAATATATGAGACTCTAAAAACATAAGTAGGCTAAGCGAAGTAATTATTCTACACTTCTCAATTTATAAAGTAAAAAGAATATTAATTTAGATTAAGGACAACGTTAAATGTAATCCCCGACTAAAAAATGGTGACCGAGCTTACTATAACCTAGTATTTGTAAGCCTTGCATAAACTGGAGAAAGTCATATTACGTTAACGTGTCCAACTGTTAAAACTTGGTCTAAATCTAAGCCCAGGTGCGAGTAGGATGGCGGAGTGCCAGTGTAATAACGATGGCTGCCAACAGTCAGTTAATTCCGCGCTAATTTCTAATTGCGTTTCGGTAGACTCTTGTCTTGGATCCACAGAGCGACTCGTCTAATAGAATAAAATATTTTGCTGGTGTTATAAATAAAGCTCAATTAATTTGGACAAAATAATTAAAGACCTCTAATGGGTTCTATGAAACCTTGTTTATCGGATTTTATTTTCTAATAAAAACTTTGGACAAGATAATTAGAAACTATTTTTACTTGTTGTTTTTATGTTCGTTTAAAAATATAAAGATTTCTTAATTATACATCATTAATATCTTTAACAATTGCAATTTGCTTTAAAAATAATATGTAATAAAAATATTCATAATTTCTTTGATAAACAAATAGACAGAGCGAAGGACTTAAAGTGCTAGATGAGCGGTTAAGCCTAAAGGAGTAGACTACAAGGTTCGGATACTTTTGATTTTATCGAGGTACAGAAACAAACACAATGTGCTTTCAAACCTACGAAAATATTATTTAAATTAAATATGTAGGTATATTTTCTTAAAAAGTTCTAAGCTCTACGTTTATTGCCAAGATTTTAATATATTATTGGTACATTTCCGAAAAAAACAAGTTGTATACATATTCACTTTGAAGTCACAAACGAAATCTAGAGAAAAAAATGATTTCAAGTTTTACACATTTCGTTTGCTGACAGCCGACTAACATTTTATTATTTTTGAATTTCGATTCCGTGCAGTCACCCGAAAACGATAGGTTGAACGTTTATATTATCAGGTTTCTTGACTCCAATTATATAATAAACTTTAATAGTGTCACAATGTTAAGACGGAAGCATAAATTTCATTCTAAAGTCTTTCTTACTAAGACATAGTAATTTGTTTATTATCTCAATATTTAAAACAGCACATTGATATTTGTCAATCGCATAACCTTTAAGAATTATTGTATATTTACCTACTCGTATATTTAGGAGAGAGGCACATTTAATTTACCAATGCCTAGTACAATTGTAATGTAGGTACAGTAAACATAGTTATAAGAGTTTATTTAACGAATAATGTACAACACATACCCGTAATAAACAAGGAATGCGGGTTACACGACTGTGGCAGACTTTACAACGGTAAGTAAATTCTAGATCCGTGCGCACGGTCTTCTATACGATCTGATATGTTTACTAAAAATTACATTCAATTAATCTTCAACAAGTAATCGTGTTTTTACATTATTTGTTTTCGTTTAATACTAACAATCACACTCGATATAAATTTCGAATTATAAAGTTTTCATCAATTTCAAAACTTAAAAGGATTATTATACGAAAACGACTTCGTCGATAAGGTTAACGAAGTGCAAGCCAAGCGGGATTTTCAGAATTTGATTTCGGGCCAAGTGAAGCCAACTTTCTCCACGTGTTTAACAAGTCTCGAGCTCCGCGGCTTATATTTTTAGCTTAAGTTCAATCCATACTTTTAATAAGATAAGTGAACGTTCCAAATTGATAATAATGAAAACTGCTCATTTCTTGAAAAATGGCGCTGTTAAAAACAACACTAATTTTTTTCAGGGTAGCGCACACACACACAACAAACTGATAAATTGTTGTTTTTTAATTTTCACTGAGTATGCTAGTTATTTTATCGAATATTTATGCCAATTAAAAAAAACTATGCGTAACTTGTGAGATATGTTTATCTAACAGGATAAGTTATTTCAAATAATTCATAATAATATTTGTACATTGTCGTTTCAATGTATCAGTCATACATTATACACATATCCATTAATGCATATAATTTTAATAAACATTTCTGTATTGACACTAAATTTAATTTATATATCCAAACGAAACACATTTATTCCTAGTTTTGATTTCCATCTCATGGGCATTTATATTTATTAACATAATTTATTGTTAGATGTTTAGGTGACAAATCATGTTTTTCTTAATCACCAAACTATCATAGCATAGAACAATTTTTCATAATAGATATCCTTCCATTTAAAATAAGGAAGTACTTAATGAATCTGTTTTAAAAAAAAATTAATGTAACGAAAAGCATGCAACTAATTTTCCAGCGCCATGGTTGGAAACACTAATTAATAGAACAACTATAGGAGCGGCGTAGAATAAAAATGGAATTGTTCAACATCGCTCGTCCTTAATACATTTTATAAGTTCACAAGTAGTAGTTAATTTCAAAACCGAAAACGCAACTCATTGTATGATAATTATCATTACGTAAGAATTCGAATCTTAGGATACCTCACTCTTAAAAATTAGTGAGACAGTTTAAGCTACAGGAGGTCTACACTGTCGTATGAACGTTTGTACATATTGTCTGTCATATGGATGTTGGGTAAAAAAGAAAACATAATTTATAAAACAGTAAAATAAACAGTACATAAAAGTTTTAGAGATTGAAGGGAGTGTCATTCCTCCCACAACAATTAGTTTTACAATGCTAAACTCCAGAAGTCTCGTGAGTAAATTGGATTTTATTTCGTATTCAAAATGTAAACTTGTATGGTAGATTTTAAAGCAATAGTATCTGTGCTCTCAGTACGTAGTTGATAAACGATTCCTGTTAAAAGTTTACAGCCAAATTTGAAACGGTTTTTTTTTATAAAGAGTGCACAATAAATGTATCCAGGTACATGTAGATCACTTGTATCATCAATTTCCCCGGAACCGAGGCCCGCGCAATTGGTTAAATTACAAAAACACATCGCACAATAATTCACGTTCCATTGCACGCGTAACGTACAAAAACATAGGTTTTATTTGGTTTTATTCAACGTTCGGTTTTTTTTTTGTTATACTATCGACGCTTTTGAAATAATGGTTTATTTTGGTACTAATATAAAACATGCAACTGTTTGTTTTGACCAAACTCCGGTCTTAGATAAGATGCCTAAAAACCTATCATTAATATTTAATACGCACTTTCTTGCATTTCATTTCTTGGTTTTGTAATTTGGTTTTGTATATTCGATTTTATAAGGCAGTTATTTTTCATATTTCGAACTAAATCTTGTAGTATTTGGGATTAGTTTTATTCTACTGTAGCCTCGTAGGTCAGCTGCCGCAAGCTAAGCTGTATAATATTAGACAGTGCCAGCTGCGTCGTGTAGAGCCGCAGTTATTGGAGGGTTACGTTGTATACCGATTTAATTTATTGCGAGGTACACATTTTTTATACTCAGGTCGACATTTAAGTAAATATAAAATTTTGTAATACGCAATATTGATTTAATTCAAACTTATTAGTGGCGAAGACATAATAATGTAGTACACATACCCATTAATAGCGTCTTTCAAAGATCACAAATATTTTTCGAGTCTAATCAGTTTCGAGTTAAAGCGACCGGTTCGGAGACTATGACGTTACAGATCCATAATGTAATAATAAAGTTCGGCAAAAACAGATCGTCTCTACTATATATGGCAAACATATATAAGTTACATTCTCATCAAAAGTTGTACCTTATAAGTATCTCTATTTAGCTATCAGATGGCGTCTGCGCCATGTGGTCGCCGCGTTGCACGGAGAGGGCGGTTTCATTTTCAAAGCGTTCATGGCATTAATTAGTCTGGATACATCTATCAGATCATAATCCCGACACGGTATCAAACACAATAAGGGAAGGGGACTATCAAGATCAAAGATTGCTATAGTTACGAGTTCTTCAATTAGCTCCTACCAATTTATTACTTATTAAAGAGCGATTTCTCTGAAAAGACCGGGGATTAATTAAAGGAAGATAAAATTTGTGAAATAGCTCGACATTCACGACTGCTCATTGTAGATAAGGTTCGATTAGGCTTAATGGTTCTATTAACTTAACCCCCTGACCCACCTCTGTTCCCCTCGCCCCCAGAAACATTTGGTTTGGTTCACGCGAAAAATTAACCCATCGTATCGATATTTATACTTTATAACTTTTTTAAAGTCCTATAAATTTTTCAGGAAAAAATAATTGGCTCGTGTAAAATGTTTTGATTAGATAAACCGTTTCGGACTTTCTTCTGCGATTCCGGGATGTTTATTTCGAGAATTGAATGCCGATTGGACCAGTGCGGAATGAGTTGGGAATTAATCTCAAATAAATTATCTTCAGTTAGATTGATTTAACATAAACGAAGCGAAAGTTAAATTGTTTATTATATTTGTTATAAAAGAGTAGATTGTTTACTTCTATTTCCTTAATTAATAGCTTAATGTGTTATTTTGGAATAATGTTTAATTAAGAAAAAATAATTTCTTCTTCGGATTTTACTTCGTTAATACATTGTCTTATATCCCTTAATCATCATACTAATTGTCTATTTTTTATTTAACTTACCAGACTTGAAGGTAACTTCGCTGATAAGAATCCATTCGTTGTGGAATTTGAATTTTATTAAGACATGCTTCGCGGTACGGTTACCCAAGTCAATGTGGACGACTCGCGCATGCTCCGATACTCTGTCCTGCTTCGGTTCGTATGATATATAATCCTCTTGCCAACGTTCGCCTTCAAGTGAAAAGTATACTACTGCTTCCTTAAAGAGCTGTAAGAGAAGCATAATGTATAGTGAAAGATTCTTACAAAGTGTCACGTCTCCCTAAAATGTCCCTGGCTTGCCATAAAGTAACGTAGATGAAGTGTCTTAGAGAGAAGAAGTCCACCGATTTGTTTATGGTTTATATGCTAGATATCCTAGAATAATACGGTATTTATAAAAGTAGATTGGTTAATTATGATGAAATATAGAAATCATAATTTGCTTGCAAGCATCGCCTATAAAACTCAGTAGCATGTAATCTGAATAATTTATTTGAACTACAACTAAAATGAAAACCACAAAACTCATTATGAAACGGGCAATTTTCACCCTCAGCCGTAAGATATTAAAACCTATATCTGCCCAATATTATCACCACACTTTTGGAGTGATGACGATAAAATCACCCAGTTTGTTTGTTGTGGTTTTTCTTGTTGCTATAAAGAAAAGATCTCATTAGCACGAGCCGAAGTCTATGAGTCATTATGAAAGCATTTTTTATTGTTACAGCCTGTCCTAATCCGATGTAAACGCGGTATTATCGAACAGATCTATATGGTAATGATTGCAATGTTTATTTAAACAATACACGGTAAATGTCCTGACATGTGAAAACTATAGCAATAAGGCTCTATCGCCGCGCCTCGATCATTTTAAAGTTACAAAAGAAACAACATAAAACGGCAAAATGGAAAATTTTCACCGAGCTCAACATTCAACGTTTTGTTGTAACGAACTCGGATGAAAATTACTTCGGTAATAAAAACCCGAGCGAATGCAACATGCAGCGGTAGCACTGTACCCTTTTACGGTCGCGCCTGCTAAAGTCTAAAATCACGTAGCGTATTCTTAAGCCAATATGTTTCGTTTCCTAGTTCACGAAATGTCTTTTCGCAAGCGAATAACGGCCTTACGGTTTTTCAATCACGTAAAATAATATATCGTTGTTCTTTCAAAAGAAATTCAGTTACGGTAGGGGTACGGGGACGAATTTCACAACATGTATCTGTAGATCTCCATAAATCCATACAAAGGCGAGAGATGTGTACCATATTCCCCTAGGTTACAAGCGCAACTGCCCTGTGTACCTTCAGTATAAAGCGGGGATCTCTTACAATCGGGTAATGTGTAAAGTTGAAATATCAGGTCAATGATAAAATAAAGATAGAAGTCATTTATAATTAAGTTTTGTTTGTCTGATTCATCAACATATTAAGTCGAATACAACTCTAAGATTCTTTCTTTGTTAAAAGAAAAATGTAAAAATTAAATAACTTATATGAAATACTTCCAAGTTTTTAAATCTTACCTGAACGTCTTTGGTGAACATGTTGTTAGTATGAACGTCTACAAAAACCATAACCCTTATATCGGTAAAGTTGAACGTGAGATCCACTTCGTCATTTATCACTATCGACTTGTTCCATCCAACCCAACGAGAACCTGTAAATTATCGCCAAATTGAGAAAATTTCCAAATGCAACAAGATTCATATAAGATATATCATTTGGAACGCGGATGGTTAATTTATAATATTACCTCTGGTGTCATCGATGTCTGGTAATTCGAAATCGTCAGGGCCAGTGTATGAATCGGTTAGTTGCCCTAATCCACCTAACATTCGCCCACCGCGTATAACACCATCGTAAGACAGGTCTTCAAACTTGGCGCCGCCGGTCATCGCCTGCATGTCTCCGCCTTTAGGCGCAGAATACGCAACAATAGCCTCTGTAGAACATATAATTTATGAATAGACCGCCAAAAGGCGGATTTCGCCAGGCAAACGCAAAGAATTATAAAAAATATTATTCGCTTCATAAACTCGCATTGCTACGGCTCCGGAGCAACGCCAGCAATGGTCGATTTATAATTGTTATACTTACGTTTCCAAAGACAGCCGTACAATTCGACACGCATACAAGTGGTCCTTGGATGCTCAGCAAATGGCAGAAATCGTACCTTGGATGCTACGAATGGTGCTTCCAGTCTATACTTTTTTGGTGTATAAGTATTCACATTCCCGGGGATGAGCTGAAAAAGTATTGTTTCGCTATAGTAAAATATAAAAAGCTAAAAATTAATTATCAGGCCATAAACTGTGATTCTCTTAACAAAGGAGATTTAGGACATAAGCATAGTACGGCAGACATGATGAAGTATATACATAGCTGTACACCGCGGTTTTAACCTGCACCTGCCGTGCAATTAAATTTGAACGGAATCATATTACCTACTTACTTGCTATTAACCTAATCTAACAAAATATATTACAAAAGAATACAGTCTGAATTTTGCAATAATTAATACCGTAAAATCGTCTACGTGTAAATACTGCACTACCGCATGTGGCTGTTATCGGGAAGCCGAAATGTGCGTTCGGTGCGAACATACTCAATGCACAAATAACGACGTTTCGATTACCTTTACAGCACTCATGGCCAGAGGGGACTGAGGTGTTTGATGTACCGATGTCAAAAGTGAAGTAATTTCTTATTTTAAATAAATATTTTGGCTCCAATCTATATGTAGAATTAGCTCACAGTATCTTTGATTCAGCTAGAGTCCGTCGAGCCGAACGGACGTGTTTCGTTCGCTCAATTTCTTTCGCTCCGCCTGACTTTAATCGGTCTGGCCATCTGCCGCGTAGCTGCACATCATAAAAGCGCCGCCACCCTTTGTTGCGGATATCTTACGGTGATATCGAAGTTAGTAGGGTAGGCCCATTCGCCCGCGTTTCCGTCGTCCAAACAGGAACTCAAAAATTCGTTTGGGTAATGCCCTAGTCACTGTTGGTCCATTTTTTCAATCGAAGAGATAGCACAGTCTGTCAAAGATCAAAAGGTCCCCGTTCTTGCAGTCTACCGCATGACTACCAGATGCACGAAGACCCCTTCTCAAAGGGCATGTCCAATTTAGACATATGATCGATATATGCCATCTTGGCGGCATAGTCATAGAGTCGCCACGTAAGAACGCTCTCCTCGGCCCATGTCACAAGTCGATCGAAAACGGGCACTTGATCGAAGTTGCTTTCCCCGCCACAGGTGCATTAAGTGTTTGGGGGATCACGACGCTCCCAAATTTCCTAGACCAAACGACAAATAAATCAGATCTGGCTATTTTCAGCCCAAGCTTGGTGGCAGTGATCGCTTACGTTGTTTGGTGTGTTTTGGTGTCAAGATCTAACGCGACAGGGACCGATCCCTGCGCGTCACTTACCAATGCGCTCCCTTGACAAGGAGGCCGTCTTATACCCTTTGCTCACACGTGCATAAATTATTCTAGTTACATAGTTAAGCGTTTCGAAGTAATAGTACATTATGAGCTTATTTTCTGCGATCTACGAACTGCGAACGAAAAAATAGTCCTCCGATTCTCACACATAACAACGGCAGAGTCAAATCGCGGTTCTTTAACGCGAACGGCATCAAGGGAACAAACGGTGGGACTCAGGAATCTCTAATTTAAAGGCACGCCATGTTGGACGAAGAAAAATCTGAATGTCTGAGTAGTAGGTGTCAAACATCTTTGGTAGGATGCGGTGGTTTTGCGAAGATTGGAATGAATGGTTACCGCCATTTGATGATGACCACATATATTTTTTCAAAATATGATTACACAGTGAATATCATCCATATCCATGAATTCCATAATAAATAAATTATTTAATATTCCTTTGAACATAATGAGTATGACGTTGGAGCTTCATGATCTATTTTCAGAAGCTTTATTTTTTAATATAATTAGAATTTCTGTTAATTACCTGTCCTACTTAAAGAAAAAAAGTATTTTACGTAATATTATATTATGTCTTTTTAAGCATATAAGATATAATATGTAAGTTTTATCTTTAAAATACATATATTGTATGAAAACGTTAGAGCAAGTTACAATTTTTAGGATATAACATTAAAAAAAATCAAGGTATAACTAATGATAATACGTGGACAGGGAATGGATTGAGAATTTGATAATTTTTAGAATAAATTACCAGTAGGGATTTGATATCGTTTGGCGTGAGGATCAGGTTCCCAGGCGCAATGGGACTAATTTTACATAAGAGTACCGTCTCCTCGTAACCCGAGTGTACATGCTCCGTAATCTATGTACTTAAGTTCTACAAATAGTTGGCGAATCTCAGTTCTGTACGATGGCAACACGCACCACATTCATATCTACCCTTTCTTTAACCAGAGACTCCAAATTTTGATGAGGCTCAGCGCAGACATTCTCCTCCAAATGGTGCCATCTTGTAGTCCAGTGGGTTTAAACCTGAACTAGAAGGCGCCAGTCTTCATGCTCGTTAAAGTTGATTCTATGGGCGATCAACCAGTTTTGCGTGCTTCGTGCCCTATGAGCTGGTGCAGTCCTGTTGGAATACCCGATGTCTGTTTACGAATATTGTTCGAGAAAGAGGTTCCACTATGTTTGTAAGGACGGTATTTTGGTACACCACAGCACTGGTTTTTACACCTTTATCACCAAAAAAAACACCAAATTTAAGCCTGAATATGAGACTCCAAGCCAAACCATGAGTGACGAAGGATAATGCCCGCGTTGAACCGGAGTATATGAGCTGGCTTCTTCGCTGCTGTGGGCATATATCTTATCATTTTGTATCTTTCTTCGATGGTAAAAATTTTTTCATCCGAAAATAAATTTTTGCGGTATTTTTTTGCCGCGTACCGCCGTAACAAAGCGCGGGATCTTTCCAGCCTAAGTTTTTTAAACACTCGTTCAAAAATATCCGTTCTTTATACGTTAGGCTCGTAGTCCCAAGTCTTCATTTAACACTTTTTTTACAGTGGTTCGGCTTATTCCATATGAAAAATTAACATTTTTTTGTTTACGAAAAGGATTTTGTTGGATTCGCGCCTTCACTGCTTTAACGATCGCTGGTGTCCTAACCGGCCTAGTCCTAACCGGCCGGATCGTAAGAGGACCGGCCGGTCGGCCGGTCCTCTTACGATCTTTGAAAATTGAATCTTCAGTGTATCGTTGGATAGTGCGATAAACAAACCGTAGAGTTATTTACAATTTTTGCAGAATATTGAAAATCTCTGTTGGCAACAGCGGTGCAACGTAATAACCACGACTCTATGTTCTTTCTTCGACCACTCCATATTTGGTAATGAATGTAAAAGCATTTCTTTTTTATATTCGGAAAGCGCAAATGTTCCATTTTTAAAATTACTCGAATAATATTTTGCCAGTATTCGCCAATTTAGAAAAAAAAGGTTTTGACAAAATTTATGACCTGACTAGGTATATATGTTGTGGCCATATCGTAGAACTGATCGTTTTATGACGTGGCCGGTCATTTCATGAAATGGTCTTATTTAATGAAATGGCCAATACGCGCTGGCCAATCAGCGATGACAGCTAAATGCACGGCTACTTCATAATATGGTCAAACATAAGTGTTCATATTATAAAATATTACATTTTCCACCGTTAGAGGCCCTGATATTGTTTAATGTGTGTGATACATCATGGCGGCGTACAATTATTCTGATAATAAAGAGCTAATGTTAATGTGCCAAATCAAGTAAAAATGGAGTGAAACGCCGTTACGATACAAAATTAACCAAGATTCCTGAGAATAAGCGAATGCCAGTCCTTTTAAAAGTATTTTTATTTCTAGGTTACATTATTAATAAAAGAAAGCAGAGCGACCACGAAACTGCAATCAATGGATAGTCCATTGTTTTTAGTTCAATTTTAGTTGTAGTTTAGTATTAGTAAAATATTGGTTGAAGGAGGTTATGGGATTTGTCAAAATGAACAAGTTATTGTCAATGAAATATAACAATCGCATAGAGGGATCGACCGAAGGGAGCTCCTTGCGAGTTAGTTTGAACATAGGCCACACGCTAAAAGCGATTCCAAGGCGTTCGAGATTAGGACATTATGTTTACGAAATTCCATTGTAATTATCACAAGAACAGTCAGCTTTAAAAGAAATCACATTGAGAAATGTATTATACAGTTCCTCCTTCTTAATTTGGAATTGTATTAAACCTTTGTTTGATGTTATGGTAACTCTCCATTAATAATATTTCCAAACGTTGGTATCACATATCATTAAACGTTGATGTTTGAACGATATAGTCAGTTGTAAATGGCTATTTTATCAAATACGACCATTTCATTAAATGGCTGGCCACATAAATGAAATGATGAATTCTACGATATTGCCACGACACATAAATATTATTGACGTCAATACAATAATTCTTAAATAATTCTAATCAGGTCTTCAAAAGTAACTTTTATTTGAGTACTACAGTGTTTTACGTTAGAAGTTTGCTACTGAAGTTTCTTACTTCCATCTTTGATTAACGCTTTGATAAGCTACCTTTTAGACTCCCTTTTGGGAGGATGAAACATGGTGCCCGTTTGAACTCGACGTCGTGTTTAACCTGCATTAAGATGGTTAACTTTATCCTTTTGATCTTGCAATACTTCGGTGGAAGTTGTTGACGTATTCAAAATAGAATTGCTTAGTGTATTTGACAGCTGACAAGATGCTTCTATTAATCACAGTGGAAATAATGCTTTTATCTTTAAGGTTCGTTTATCATATTAAATTAATACAGTCAGACCCTATTGTGTGTTTATTCCGTTTCCTAATAAGAACATTTAAATTATTCAGTAAATAAGTAATAAATTCAACGGGATCTTAATTTAGTTGGTTTTGTGTATGTTATTTATTATATAGTGCATATTATTTTTAGACCTCAATCCTTCTCAACGTAAGGTGGTATAGTGGTCAATTAATTGTATTTTCATTAAAAAAAATTAACTTGAATTAGGATACTTACTCGGCTCCCGTTGAAATCTTGATATTTTGCCCAGCGATTGAGAGGGTCCCGCCAGAACTCCAATGTGTAGCTTTGGACGAATTCAACCCCAATAGAGTTAGCGAATCGTCCTTGAGTCTCAGTGGCCGTGATTAAGTATTCCTCTTTCAAGTCTATTTCTAAATACTGATGACTATTTGAGTTGATCAGTCCATTGGGACACCATGCACCGCCGCGTATTTCCGTGCGTATCCTAAAGGACAAATATAGATTTTATGATAGTTAATTTAACATTGTTGTATTATTAGAAACTTTACCGATATTCTAAAAAGAAAATGTTGAAGAGGTGTCATTCGATTCGCACGTCGGCTTTGTTGTTTTTTTTTAAAAAATTAGCTCTCAAAATTATCTCTTTTCAATTATTATTACAATTATTAATATTCTTTACAACTATTAATAAACAAAAATCGAGTAGTGTATTTGTCAATAGTGCGGTGAATAGAGTGGGTGGCACCTCATCTCACCCGCGTGGCGGAACAACGTGTGCTAAACGCCAAATTAAGGTGCATTCCGCTTAGCACTTTATCCTATAAAGCGGAATATATATAAAACCATTCTTCCTGCTCAACTATTTATATATAGTATCATTAGTTACTATCTTGTTCTCTTTAGTCGGCCAAGTCCCGAAAGGCTTTTGTCGGATCAGAATCGTACTGGATTCCTATGAAAACTTAATTTTCCCCATTCCTAAATTTCGCAAACGAGCGTTGACATTGCCTTACGCATTAAGCTTATGCGGGCTTAAGACTCGCATGTGAAGCCCCTTGTTAATTGTTTGAGCTAAGTATCGGCGTTGCGGTTGCCGGATTCACAATTGTTGTAACAACTTGCCCATATCAGGAGACTTAATTGTTGTTTAACAATTGTCGAGTTTAATTAAATTTATTGCAAATTGTAACGTAACATGTTTTATTTTATTGATTTATATGAATATTGAAGATATATCTTTCTTTTATTTTTTAAAGACGTGAATGTTATATTTATTTCTGAAGCTTACCTGGAACTGAGTGGGGATACGCTTTGGTCGTAACTGGAACTTGCGGATATAGATTCATTTGAGATCATCCCATTTTGCATGCCCAGTGGTACTTCGCATCTGCCCACGTCGACTGTTGACAAATTAAGCAAAGTTAATTTTTATCACATCTGTACACACTGCTTACGTACTAATGTAAAAGTTATCAGTAATTGTACTTTGTATTTGATCAACATACATACTATTTATATACAAGTTTTTGAAATATTTCTTTTTATTAACTTACACAGCAAGGATTAGACTTTCAAAACTAACATAGTAAATAAAACGTAAAGATTTTTTTTTTACTTTTACGCAATAAATTATTTCGTTGGTTTATATCACACGAATTAATTCAGTTACGTGTTTTATAATTTGTATTATTCAAATTTTTGATTTCCAAATTATAAAATTTGAAATGAAATTCCGTTTTAATTTAACAGATTCCTGATATAGTTCTATTAATCTAAAAAGATACGTCTTAAATTGAATACATTAAGGTCACATATTTCAATTTTTTACACAAATGTGCTAAATTAACCATGTTTTTTTTTTAATTAGCGCATGTGTTGGTTGAATCACGATTTCTAAACAAGCTCAGTACCGGTTCGCAAATTTTATAGGCGTGGAAATATAACCGTGTGTTTAATTTTCATTAGTTATTAAATTAACATGTTATGTTACATGATACCAAACATTTAAAACTAATTTTCACAAACATTTTGAAAATAAACATCTATCTACCTACCTACACATTATCAAAAATAATTTATTTTTAGTGATTTTAGGTTTTAAGTTTTAAACTAGCAGCTAAAATATAAGTTTAATTAAGTGATCCGAGTTTGAGATAAAGTTGTTTGAATTTAAATAGATTTAAGCAGAGATAAGAGTGTAAAGGATTTGAAAACTTTCTCTTGGAAAGTTTATTAAAGAGATAACCCCAGTACGAATACTAGCAAATTCTAAACGCGCAGACATTAGATACGTTCTACCAAATGCAATCTTATTGACAAGTGGCTTAATGAAGTATCCAATCAAAGATCAAAGTTAACAGACGTAGAAACTAGAAATACTGACTAACGAATGTAGAAACCCTATTGGAGAACTGTTCCCTCCCAGTACTACACTTCTCAACAGTGACAAAATCAAAGACCCTTACGCATGATACAGTCAGCAGTAGATAATAACTGTGTATTTTTGTGGCTTTATATAAGAAAATATATTTTGACATTATACTATTAAATTAATAAGGACCGATCGTGTTAAAGTATAAAATATGGGGCAATAACATAAACAATGATTTAACGAAGCTTTATGTTCCAAAAGTAACTGACAGTGATGGCAAAGTGATCAGATTAGTAGCATACTAAAGAAAGATGATGTAAGGTGTACTTGTAACCAACAAGCAGGTGTTTGTAGATGTATGGATGTAGAAAAAGCGAAAGGTGTGCTAGGTTCGCGCTAAATAGAAGTCCGTAATCTCTGCCTTCCCCTCTCATGCTGCTCATTGCTTACGTTTTTGTAGATCTTTTTAAAATATACAATTCAGTAGTAAATTATTTTGATGTGAACAAAAATATGTTTTTACTACAAATATTTGAAATTCAATTATTATTAACCTTTCTCTTTGATTAATAATAATTAATAATTAATTTTTCTTTCTTGTAGTACCTAAGCACAGAGTGTTTAAACTATAGTACAAGGATATAGCGAAAAGAACTCCGTTGTAACCGGGTGTCTGTAAAACAGCTCTCTCTTTTACGTTTACAACAAAGATCATTAACATGTATGTGTTTCTTTCAATATCTCATCCTACTGCGGTAATTATGACTGATGTTTTCGGATAATACACTGTATCTGATTTTATTAAATAAATCCTGCTTTAAATCTCAATTAAGTAGCTTGTACGCCGGAGGGTATGTAGCAACAAAGGGAGCACACAATGTATATATTTACGTATATACATTGTGTGCTCCCTTTACATTGGTATATTTGTGTGTGACACGGTTATATACGACCGGAGGTAAGATGCGAGCCACGAGCTTAAAATTTTTGTTTATTTTCCTGCTTTTTAATAGAATGTAAGAACAATGCGCCGCGTCAGTAATACAAAGGAAAATATTCAAATGATGTTTCGTTGACGGAATCATTTTGACGTACGCCTTTTTATTTTTCGTTACCTTCTACTTTCACTTATCGCAATTCGAGATTCTTGAACAGACAATAATTCTATTTATCCGTATTATTTGTTGCTTAACATGTAGCGATATGATTTGATTTCTGTTGTATTATTTTCTATCAAGCCGCCCCGTTATTCATGATTTATTCTTTAAGGATTATTGTGCGATACTAAACGGATTTATGTATGTGAAAATTAAGTATTTTATATATTATTTTTATTATTAAATTGTGTGTTATTGTCTTGTTAGTAAATCGTGGAATATGGAGGATATTTTGCAATAAAGCAAGTGATATTTCTCCGTTCGGTTATTAATTCTATGAGAATAAGAAGTCATATTTTTTAAGAAAGAGGTTAAATTATTATTATTTTTAAAGGCAAACGAGTGCCGGGTACACGAAGGTGCTCAACGACGCCCATGGACACCTGTAACATCAGAGGAACTGCAAATGCGTTGCCGGCCTTTAGGAAAGAGATAGGCTCGCTTCTTGAAGAACCCTAAGTCGTATTATCTGGCATAGAGCTCATTCGTTTAAATTTAGAATGATGCAAAATATTTTTTTTGTGAATAATATAATATCATTTTATTGACATGGCAATTTTTCATGCGAAATTGTTTGCGCAACATTCTAATTTAGTCGTTTAAAATATCGCAATAAATTTTCTCATTTCGATTTTCAATTAACGTGTGTATCACTTGCCTGCTGTTTTTGTTAAAATAATAAATGTGAAGGTATGTAATTCATATTCAATACGTATGAAGTTGATATTGACACAGGTTCTTTAAAGGAAATATTGATACAAGCCTCTACAGTTTTCGAATACATCAAATATTCCAACCAGAATACACTTTTATATTTGACCTTTCATTTCATTCGTATAAAATGTTTGTTATAAAAATATTTATTTTGCTTTTCATTAATTTACAGGGAACCAAGACCATGTCAAATGGAAATATGTTTCTGCTGTACCACTTCTGTGGACTGCAGATGTAGGCAGTTATAAATCTCATAATTCTGTAGCCTATATTTAGGCTTATAGTGAACAACACTTTCCTCTAGTTTTAAAAAGGAAAATGGTTAGCCATCTTCATTATTTTAATAGCACTTTATTTATAATACATAATTGTGTTTGATATATAATACCTTCTACACAATAAAGAAATAATCAACAAAATTAAACAATTGCTTGTATCTTAACATCAAATCAAAATTGAATACAAGAAGAATAATTAAAAAAGTTAATAGAATCTGTTCCAAATTCCATTGCTGACGCATGTTAAGCATGTTGTTCACGCGAATCTTATTCCCCTAACAAATATCGTCTAACGCGGCTAAAGAAGTTTTCCCTTCAATAAAACATCTAAGTTGTTCTCTGTAGTAAAAGGATTTGCAGCTACGAGTACAAACAATATATAAACGCACGACATATATTTTGTTAAGACTAATACGCAGACGGATTTGTATGTGAGCGCTAGTGATGTCATCCCTATGCTAGGGTTGTCTAATTACTGAAAACTTATAATTAAAACTGAGTCAGGTTTTTATAACTTGTTGCTTGATATCTTTTACATTACACATATATTACAAAAAATTTCTGAAAATTGGTAAGCGATGAATGTTAGCACTTAAGGTAGTCCTGACTTCTTTCTAAGTGCTAGGTTGGCAATTAATATCCAATGAATAAGTGGTTCGGCCTATTTAAATTGTCGATCTATTTGCCCACACCATTAGGGCTATAGAGTTGTGAGCAATTTTCTGTTTGTTATAAATATATTAAATCAAACAAAGTTAAAAAATATTGAGCTAATTTTCAATATTAGACTAAGTAACAAAAAAATGAATATAAAATCACTACTATTAAAGTTCTCTTTCACCATTATAAAAATGTAAATTTTGTCTAAAATTAAGTGTTGGCAGCCCTTAACGAAACAGACGTAGCTTTAATCATACGAGCATCGTGAGCGATGGGAGTCTAATCCACAGTATCGCGGAGACACGTTATATTTTACAAGGGAGCGAACACATTCGAAACAAGAGAGAAAAACAAACAATTTGTTACGATGACATGTAATGTGGAGGAACGCTGTCAGGTAGGTTTAAAATGTTCTAATTTATAATTTATTAGCTATTGCCCGCGGCATCGTATGTCTTCGTTTTTTGTATTTCTCGCTGGAAATGTGACTTGATTTTGTGTATAATAACTTGGAGTTATAGGTAAATGTGAAACAGTTGTTATTGGCACGGTAAGGTATGTCATATTATGTAACAAAAATATGTTATTGTTGTGTCATCATTTTCAAACAAACAAGGAACACTTTGAAAATATTAAACAATTCCAATTTTGATCGCCATTGAGATTAACTTGGAAAATATCCTCTAAGACTTCGAAATTATCGGGTTTCGAACATGAATATTTAGATAAAGCCTTTGCCATTGATATTAAAATTTCCTTGAATTTAATGAGAAATATATTTTATCTGATGAAATTCTTACTATCGGCCTCCAGAAATTAAAAATTGGCCTGTAAAGACCGTGTAACGGAAGGTACATACATTATGCATCGGCATGTACATCGTAGAAGAGTAATCCTGTGAGAGTGAGTTTTATACTAGTATGGGGACGTAGTTCTATTTTAATAAATAGACTAATTGATATTAACCGTAATTGAACTCCTAAACCTAAATTGTATGCTGGACAAAACACTTACAAGGCCATTTATTTTCATCTTGAGACCATCTATTCAAAGGTTCAATTACTTATGTAAGCAAAAGAAGATGTGTGATTCTAAGGGATAGGTAAAGAGTACGAATTTATGTTACAAAGCTGTAGGACACTTCACTCATGTCTTGCAAAATGTTTATTCTATCTGTTATGAATACTAATAAAATCAACTTTTTAGATGTAAAATCATTGTGGCATTGTTTATATATTACTAGCTGTGCACCGCGGTTTCACTTGCCATGCATTTTAATTTTAACGAAATCGGAAAAATATACTCTCGAACTGTCAAACGCGTGTCTTTAAAATAGTCGTCAGGTTTTCTTGAATTTTCTAATTTTTGCGCAACTTTCTTAAGAATTAGCGTAATCGGTGCAACCGTTCACGCGTGATATCGTGACCAAATATAAAAATATAGATATACATTAATCAAACAACTCTTTATTCACCTGAAATAACAAAGTGGAACACAAAATACGTACGCTAAATACGTCATAATTCAAAATAACGACACGAACTCTGTACGGGAAACAAAAGGAATTCCGCCCTAGATAGCAGCTAAGTTCGCTTTAATTATAAAACATGTAAATTGCACTTGTTTGTTTCGGTGCTACAAAGTTGCTGATCCGTTTGTGATGTATGTACCGAGAGAAAAAAAAGTAAATTTAATTTCTACCCATTAATCAAAATTTTAATTTCTAAAATAAAATTTGATAACATTATATGAAGGATCTTAATAATTAAATTAAATAAAACACTTAATATAGAATTGATATATTAAATTACATTAAAATAAATGTTGATATTTATTTATTATATGTTTAATTTTTTTATTATTTATTTTGTAAGATGTGTGTATGTATTTGCAATATTGTTAGTCTGTTATATGAGTCTATCACCAGGGACCAGGAGTAGATCAAAAGAGTGTTTTATGCATTATCAAATCACCTATTTATTGATAGAGCTGGAGGTTGCTATAAATTGAGAAAATTGTTCGCAAGGTGATGTAAGCGGTATGTAGAATGTTTATCGCATGCGGCCTTCTCATTCTCAATTTGATTGGTTTGAAAACAACAAGAGTAAAGAGTCGTTAATACAATCTACGTAGCTTATCTTAAATGATAGGCCCTAACTAAAATAATAGCGAGAAAATCGAATGAAGAGTTGCCTCCAATAGCCCTTATCCCAAAGGCAGTCTAAAACTTGCAACCTCATTACATTAACTGCCAGTCTCAAAAGCGTTTTAACTATTAAAATTTCATTGTTTCGAGCCTTCTGTAGTTCGCTCGGTTGGTAATATCAATATTTAATTCTGTTGAGACGACGCGTCTAATGTTCTAATTTCAAATTCTTACGAAACTTAATATTTGAGTGGGGTTGGCCCCCTAAGGATATCGTTCCTACTAATAATGCTGGCAGGCGTTTGACTATTCGCAGTGTTTTGTTATAGAAGGCTGCACGAACAAAGTGTATTGTACCGTGCTCAATTGCGTTAGCGGCAGTGGAGTGTGAGGTACACGGAAATCCCGCGTGGCCAAGATTTCACCGCGCGTAACAGAGTAAGGGACTAGACTTGCACGCTCAATGGTACATAAATTTTCCGTCGGTACCGCATCGGAACCGCAGTAGCTACAACGACCTCACTACCTCGTACGTGTTGCGCTGCCAAATAAAATGGTAAACGGTCTTTCAATGAACGCTACATAATCTCTGTACAACTTGGATTCAATGAGAAATCTTTAACATATTTTCATACAATGGAATTATATTATACTATTTGTAAACTTAAGAAAGGGGTCATGAGAATTTGATAACAACAAATTAAAGATTATTATATTGTGACTTTATATGTAGAAGGAAAAATTTATTTTGATATTTTTGTTACATGATATGACATACATCACCATAGCAACCAATATTTTGACATTCATGTATCTGTATTTCCGAGTTTTTATATGTGAAATCAAGTTACAAAGCTTTAAAGCGAAGAAGATAATACGCGAATGCGTGCGAAGTCGCGGGCAGCAACTAGTTTTTGCATAATACAGCGTACAATGATATCCAAATGATTAGAAACACCACACTTTAAATCTATGGACTGCGAATTAAATTTGAAATTTTTGGTTAACTTAACAGCTACGCACATCATAATGACACGTTGTCGTAAAAGGATTTATATGACTGTACTAATCATTATCAAATTAATTTAATTCGACTTGACTTAATATGTATTGTAACGTTGGAAAGTTTTAATAATTCATAAAAAAATAAATTTCTGCAACATTTTATTTGAAATTTCCGGAGAGAATTCTTGTTTTCTTTTTATCTGAAACTTTGTTACTTAAGTTGTAAATCTCGCATTATTCAGATGCTTTCATTTAGAAATTTATTAAATTTTGTGTCATTCAAATGTATTAAATACAGTTGTTATTGTTTATGTATAATACGAGTTTACAAATTGAAAAGATATATTAAATGATTTAAAACAGTTATAATTTAGGTGAATAAAGAAAATTGTTGGATAACATTTATAATATCGAATTTTATTCTAGTTTAATTTTACTGAACACTAATACGCGCTAAACGATGAAAAGTTTTTAGACTTTTTTTTATATATTTTTAGGTAGTGTTCTATTAAGTGATAAAATGTGGATTCAAAAAATAAATGTAATTGATTTTGTTTTTACTTTTACGTTAAGACTTAATTAGACTTATTTAAGCACAATTATAATGTCATACATTTTTAATTAACTAACTATGATGGAATGTAAAGTAAAAAAATGCTTGTTTGCTTGTATATTCTGCATAGTATTTATGTTTAGATTAGTATTTAGTTTATGTACAAGAGTGGCAATGCTTTTCCATTCCGTTTGTCTGCTTGATTTTTGTCATTTCACCCTATACTCTAAAAATATCAATAAACAAATTACTTTGGAAGTGAAAACTTCTTCAGCCGCGTTAGACAATTTTTGGTAGGGGAAAATTTTAGGAACAGTTTCGACGAACTTTTTTCATTTATTTTGATTTAATTGTTAAGATACAAGGGTTTATTTTTTTATATATTCAGATAATTTTATTTTGTTGACCTCATTTCAAATATTTCAAGGCATATTTTAAAAAGTTTCATCAAAAATAAAAACACTTATTATATATATACATATAAATATTTTTTAAGTCTGAAACCCTTGTGGGCGTCCTCAGTACACCCTAGTAGAGTTTCATCACAATCTGATCAATGGTTTAGGAACACTAGTAGAAGAAAAATACACAAGCATTTATTTTTATTTATATAGATATATGTACATATAAAGAGATTGTAAGTAAATAACATTACGGCGAGATCATTAATCAATCACGAATATATAATCCAAAATATATAATTAACCATATAATCAAATAAAATAAATACAACTCTTGTATACTCTCGAATTAATTGACGGAGTAAATTAATTTGCACGAGGCTTTACAACACCATATAGATTGAAGTAATAACAGTAAGGCAACCGACGAGTTAAGTAAACAGCCTCAACGCTTTCAGTGTTAATCGTAATAAATAACTGAACCTTTTAGACTAAAACATTTCTTTAATGATGGAGCAAAGCTCATCTTATTAACAGCTACATTAATTCTCGACGGTCGACCGCTTGAATCATGGTGATTCTTACGATCGTGAAAAATGTACGGTAATTTAAAATTGTATTTCATTTTGTATTACGTTCTAAATAATCAAAGACTAGTTTGGTACGTCATAAAATTAGATAATTTTAAATGAAAGTTAGTTCTTGACCAAACACATCGACCTAATAAAGCGCGTTAAAAGCAGTGCGGTCGAAATAGCATTGTTTGTGATTTATAGTAAAATAGTGACGAGCGTTAGTTTTCAAATTGTATTTATTTATTTTGGTTTTGGTAATTCGAATGAAAAATTCGCGTTACTTTTGCTATTTGTAATATGCCTACTTGATATTCATTTTTCTACACTTATGTTTACAAGATCGAAAGATAATCTTGGAAATTCGAATTATTCACAAACCGAGCAATTACGTTTGAAACGTTAATGGAGGTTGGTTGGATCATATAGTCGTAATTAACAGTCCACAAAATATATATAGCAATTTAATGGAGCAAATTTAATATCATATTTTTTATGGAAGGTGGTAAACGAGCAATCGTTTCACCAGACATTACTTATTGCAACGTGCTGCAGAAACGTTGCCTACCTTTAGAGGAGAGGATAAACATAAAAAATTGTATTTCCTTTTCCTATCCAACCCCTCCTCCTCCAACTCCTCTTCTCTTTCCCATCCTTTCCTTATTAGAAAAAGATAAGAAGAGATAAGGACTAGAATTAGGCCTCCGGCACCTCATTCATCAGACGAAGTGCATACAACATCTATTTCACGCCCGTGCATGCGTGCGTTCCCATACGTGCAACAGATATTGTTGTTGCGGGCCACTGTCTAATATAATAATACAGAACCCATGGACTAATTAGTTTTTTTGGTAGTCTAACATGATAAATGATATAATCACAAGTAATATATGATATCTTGAACATTGTTCTTTTAATCGTGTACCGCTGAACGTTCGTCCAACGATCGCTGTAAAGATCGATCCCCTGGCGCTGTCATCCAGTGGGGTACGGGGTCGCCATTCAAGGGCTTTTCGTTCGTTATCATCGGTCATCATTTCTGCAGGCAATGTGCCGGCCCATTGGCACTTAAATTTTGTAATTCTTCAGGTTCTACTGCGAATCATATAAGTTTTGATACGATTTCGCAGAGTTATTGAACATTCAGTACTTAATGGTATGTAATCCTCGAGCGCGTCACATTTACAAATCGGAGGTACTTGAAGGAAAAGTATTCTAAATCCTGGCAAATTTTACTCAAAGGAAACAGACGACTTCAAATGAAGAAAATTCGCTTCACAGACCCGAGAATCGAACTGGTTAAAATCCGAAAAACATATTCGATTCTTTTATGACATCAATCAAGAGTGTCAATAGTAAGGATCAAATGCCTGCAATAAACATGTTAAATGAAATGAATAGAAAAGCAAGAAATAAGAGTTCTTTGTAAATCGTCTGGTTAAGAATAACCCTCCACATAATCATCCGATTATTGGTCAGCAGTCTATGACATTAAACTGAACCATGTGTATAAAAATCTAACGCGCTCGAGTATTTCTAAATGGCAATAATTTTTGCATTTTCAAAAAGCTGCTGCGTGTTGCGTTACGTCCAAATCTTCAGTAGTTTGAATGGTTTTTTTTTTCTAGGTCTGATTGTCATCCTCTGTGAATTTAAGATGTGCTCAAAAAAAACATTTTTAAACGTTTCATATAGCCATTCCCCTGGAATGGCTATATGAATAAGAAACCTTTTCCCACCGTTAAAAGTATAAATGCCATATAAACGTTTTTTTCTTTAAAAAAAGGGAGGAGGAGGAGGGGGATCTTGAAGATAAGATGATTATGATATGACGCTCGGTACGGATCGTTGGCTCCCGTGCTACAAATACTTCAACCATCCAAATATCAGTTTATATTTCATTTAAAGCGAGAAAGCGCTACGCTGGATAGAGAATTAATTATTAAAGATAATAACGCATGCAGAATGAGCCGGAAATTGTGGTACATTTCGTAGGCGCCGTGATGAATTTCTTATTTAAGATTTGTTTGCGTGGAAAACATTCTGACTTAACGTTTAGTATGTCTGAACAATAATAAAAAAGTATTTTCTTTTGATTTTGTTGTATTTGTAGTTTCCATGTAACCGACCGAACATGTTAACCGACGATTCGAAAAGCCTCATCATGGTCATCTATAGTTGCCCCTCGGCCACTTAACACAGGGTTATCTCAGTTGTCAAGCAAGTCTACTGAATACGCAAGAGTTGCCCGAAATAATTGTCGTCTTTCTTGACTCTCCTAGAGAAGAAGTGATAGCATTCTGCATACAAACCCGAATTCCACGGAGGTGGAGTTAATTAGCAAATTATAAGCTTGATTAGGAAACCATAGCATACTAAATATAGTTTATATATAAGCTATATTTAGTATGCTTTTACCGGTTATTCTGTCCACTAAAATACATGGCAGAGAAACCTTATGCGTAACAAGGAGTCTGTTGTGTACTAGAAAACATTCCCTGCTGTTGGAGTTTTACGGGAGAAGCAAACGTGACCTTAATTTGTTTATAGAGAACAAGCTTTTATCTGCGGCTTCATTTGCGTTTATGTCTTTAAATACTTGTCAAGAAGCATCTAAAATTAAAATACTATTATTTTATTATTATATAATAGATATACCAGTCTACCTAAAATCCACTCACATCCGTATTTAATTATATTAGTGAGATTACAGAATACACAACTGAATCGAGGTGATCGTCATTGCTGAACACCATATTTAATTTTTACACCATATTGCATTTTTCAAATAGATGGTCCGTATCCTTGCGTACGCAGAGTACGTAGCTGGAACGTAGCGAATGCACCGTTTTGGGTTTGATATCCTTGATTTGTTTTTTTTTTGTGTAAAGTTCATTTGGATTCAGTTGTTGAGTGAGCAATAGTTTTTTCATTTTGTTTTTATTTTTAACACGAATTCATATTTCCGGTTTTTGAGCAATGTTTCACTAGACTGTCTGAAAAAACGACAGCCGAAAATATGTTGTGCTTTACGTAGTTCACAAAAGGAAAAACAAACGCGGCTTTAACCGTGATGCATCCAGCTAGACTTTATTACAGTGCTTATAAACACAAAATGTGGTCCGTGACGTGGCCTCTCTCGTTTTAGACATTAGGTAGGAAATTAATGACGTGGCACGGAGTAACTCTGACAGACGTGAAGCTCGGGTTCATTACACCGTCTTGCCGAATGGCGAGGTGGAGTGCCTTCAAATGAGCGGAGCGGGCTAGAGCGCGGTCGCGTATCGCTCCGTGTAAGGATCTGCGTTACTTAACTTAAGAGCACCCATATTTTAGGGCTGGAATGTACGCTTCATAATGATGACATGATGTAGATGATGGCGTACAGAAGATCTCGTCTCTTTATTCGACACCTTACCGTTTCTTAGCGCTGCTAAAAGCCATATTTTTCTTCACGGCTCAACTTGCGTTTTCTTATTTATTTATTCCTTAACATTTGTAATGTAACATATAATATTTATTGAGTACCTTCCTTCGTTGCACGACGCAAATTAATTATTATACCTTGTTTCATAGCAAGATATGATTTTTGTAAACCAAGAAATGTCATTTACCATACATTGCTTCCATTACGGTTTTTATAATTTCATCGGAAATATTGTATATTGTGGAAATCGTGAGATGAATTGAAATGAAATTTTGTAATATGGATAGTTAATGTTATAGGGTAATGTGAGAAAAGTTGTTTTTTGAAAATATTTCGGAATCTGCCAATTTTAACGTAAATACCTTTGTTTACAAAAATCACATCTTGCTGTGAAAAAAGGAATAGTGAGGCTAGGCGCGTTATATGAAATTTACAATTATCATTTCCCTAATAACGAGGATGAACTCCGTATATATTATGAAAGATTATACGACATAGCTTATTTTGATTAATACTGAAGTAGTAATAATGCAATATTCAAATCATGCTGGTTTGAAAGATCAAAAAATTGGCGTTGAAGAAGGTCTTTCTTGAAAAGAGTTATTTAACAAAAAGTTATGTCATAATTAGTACAGGCATCGAAGATAATGTCTCAACAGAAATCGACGATAGTAACTTGCTACAAGATAATTAACACAAAAATACAACTACATTTACTCAATTAAACTATTCAAAATTAAATCTTAAAACAGTTTTTAGTACATTTAAAAGAGCTCATCTTTTAAGACATACATTACTAATGAGAGGGAAGGAACTTTTGGAGGGGATACGTAACTGCCATTCGCTTAATTATAATTGTTTTGTTTACGGTTTACCGGTCGAATTACTTTGCAACACTACGAGAGTTTATCGTAGCGGTAATTGTTAATGTCAGGATCGAATGCCGTCGGGATGTACGAGTTTGTAAATTTAATAAATCATCAAGCAGAGTTGTTAGTTAAGCAACGCTTAAACGTTGTGCTAAGATAATTATGTAAGTTAAGTGTAGGCAACCAAGTTACTGGTTAAAATAAACTAAAAGCTGTGAAGCTAGGATACATTATGTAATTTAAAAATCTTCTGTTATTAATTTATTCATTCAGTGATTTTTATAATGTTAATATAATCAAGTAAAGATTTGTTTCGTTATTTATAATTGATAAATAAGTCCTCGTTTGAGCCGATAGTCGTCACTGCTGGACGTAGGCCTCACCTATTGCCACAAAAATCGTTCCCGCACGAAGTCATTGCAACTGAAATATACTGTAAAACGAAAACGCGGCTTACTTTTATGTTGTGATTACTGAACTGCTGTGGACATTCAGTAAGTAATTAATTTTAACAAAGCTTGCCACTTAATTTTGTGCAACTTATTGCATTTTCTGAGATTAATAGATCTTCATTAGATTCGGAAGACAGGCTAAGTAGACGTTAAGTAATGAGAAAATATTCTCCCTTATTTCAAATAGTGCTAAAACAGCTTTATTTAGCTGTAATATGTATCATGCAGTTGTACTTTAATTAAAATCTTTAAAAAACTACGTGAAAAGTAGAGTTTATGGGCCGTAAAAAAGATTGGGACATAAAGTTAATTGCCCTCTCAGTGCTGGGATACAGATATTTTACAACACGGCGAATTTCTATCAAATGATTAAAAAATATTTTCGTCTCGAGATCGAGTATGAGATACGACTTAAGAAATTTATACCCTCATCTGTTATTGAAATAACTGATAAATTGATGAATCAAGACCTCGATTGTATGGTAAATGATATATAAATCGAACTGGAGTCTAACATTCCGTTTTAACAAACTTAATTTGGTTTTTACGATTAAACAGTGTTGGCCCTAGATTGAGCTCGGCATATGTGATTTATCAATGTACATATTTTCTAACATACAATTTAGGTCCTGATCAAATAACAGATGAGGGTATAAATTTCTGTTGCCGTATCTAAGACCACTATCGCTTCGCTGTCCCATTTCGGGAATGTGGAAAACATTGGAAAATGTAGAATTCTAGAAGCTACATACATATATTATGTAGCGTTAACACCAATAAATAAATTCGAATGAATGAAAAAATTTAAGCTCGTGTTTGTGTAATTTTCACTATTATTCTGGTAAATCTTATAGACCAATTTAATTAAGTTTATTATAACCTCTTTATTTTTTATAACTAACGGTAGTCAGTGTTTCAATAAACCGCGGCGGGAGGGGTTTAGAATGGAAACGTTCCTGAAATACCTATTTAATTTGGAGCCAAACGTTACCGCGGCAAATGATAACAAAATATTTAGTTTTCTATCCCTTTTAAACTTGGGCTATTATTTATATAGTTAAATAAATTTTATGTATGTTTAGTAGAGATGGTAAATATGTTAAAGATTTTTAAAGACGGGTGAATGCAAAAAATAAAACGAATGGGTACAATAATGGGTCTATGAAGGCTCGTCTGGAACACAATGCTGCTCTAGTCCCCACTTTTGTTCAATATCAGTAAAAAACAACCTTACGAAAAATATATCATATGGAATTTGATGAAATATTTTTCGATTTATCTATTTTGAATGCAATCAAACAATTTAGTATTGCTAAAAAAATAACTTATGAGGAAAACAGTTAAAAGTTAAACATACCATTAAAATTAGCTAAACCGTCCGTATCCGTCTTGTCATTTTTTTAACATTTGAAAGATTCTTTCTCAGAATTAATTATTAAAATTAATTAAAGTTATAATTACGGATCTTTAGAATAACGTCTGTCCAGCTAGCTAGCTAGCTACACTTTTATTATGCAAAATCGTTCCTATCTATTAAACAAAAAGGGTAAACTCCTCACCACGATGTATTTCATAAACGCAAGCAATTCAATCGTGAGTTCTAAGCTTAATTGCTTACGGCTGCGGCTGGCTGGAGTTTTAATTGAATTGAAGGCTAATAATTTGTTACCAAAATAACAACCACAGCCAAAGCTCGTAGTAAGTTATTGTTCTCAGTTAATTTTCTGCAACGCTCTCCTAAAGTTTACAGTTGGCCGGTACAAATATGTATTAATATTGATTGCTGCGGAACACCAGAAGTTCGCGAAACTATAACACTAGGATTGGGCTTCTGTATAGCAGTTATTAGATCGTACAAGTTGGTTATACGCGAGCATTGTGTTTAATAGCTGGATCTTAAATTGAACATAACCGTTGTGTATACTTTATATTTATTAAAACTTAATCAATATTGTTAGCAGTTATCTTCGAAACTTTGTCAGTGGTTATGTACCCTAAGGTTCTTACGTTCTTGGATCTTTCTTTCTTTGATGGTCAAAATTAAGGAATTTGTTTAAACCTTAAGTTTTATGCAAACAAAAAATAATTTAGTTAAGTACCTTACCCAAAATTGAATATTTAAAAATATAGTAGGTATAAAACATTATAAAATTATAGAAGAACAAGGGTTTATCGGTTGGGCGATAGACGACGGATGTTTGTAATAATAATGTGTGTGTTGTTCGGGTATAGATCCAATAGCTCATTGTGAGAATATGTCTGCAGTATGTTGAACAATAAATAAACTTTAAGGTTTCTTAAACAAATTTAGATAATCTTAATTAGAAATCGATATTATTTACTTGATATTTTCGTCTAAGTGTTAAGATGTGAGGCCTTTGACTTTGCACATACGAAAAATATCAAGGTCAAAGCTGATTCAAAATCGTGTCCAATTCTTAGACCCGATTTAGTGGGTAAATATTTTATGAGTTGCACAAACTTTTTGGCCACTATGTGGTAAGATTGAATGATATTTCACAAGTTTTTTTATTGCGCACACCTATTTTAATAGGAAATTTTAATTTGTAATAAACTAACTGCTTTCTGATCTTTCTTAAAGTTGTAGTTACATTGAAACTACGATGATTTGTCACCGATCTCAGGAAATAACAATTATATGATAATATTTATCACCAAATGATCCGAAAAAACTTCGATGAAAAATGGCGTAAAAAATAAAGATTGATTCACAAACAAAACATAAAAATAACCCCTTGAAAAAAAAAACTATATTTATTTTAACTTATAATATAGTTCAAACCTATGTAGGAGTTATTTTAAGAATTTTTATTTATTAACCTGCACTAATGAACTACACACACCATTTGATTATATTATGTAATTAATAGTACGATCAAACAATCTTCAAAGCTCGATGTTTCATAGAATATAATATTGTATAATAATGAAAAAAGCTTTAGAGATAAATTATGTATTGTTCTTAAAGAAGACTCTACGAACAGTACAAAAGACAAAAATTACCATTTGAAAATTAATTAACCACAATATGATTAAAACGTGTACGAGACGAACATTGTGTTATAGCAAGCGCTCCGCAAAAAAGGACTGAAAAAAGTGCTTTTCATAGGTGTGTTAGAGAGAGTGCGACTACCTTCATCCTGGAGGTACAATTTGTCACTGTCTCCGACAATTTCCTCTTGTAACTAGTTTTTTCTTTGCACCGCGTAAATTTAATTTTAGCTCTTTGTTCAACTGGTTTGAAGTTGTAGGCGAATAGCGCGAACTAACTTTTTTGCTGGTATCTTTCTGTTTTTATGATTTTTCTGCGGTAGTTTCTAATTACAACGCTTTTGTATTTGAAGTACCTTCTTTATATTATATGCTGGATTTAAAAATTTAAAAGGCCTTTAATGTAATTTTTTTATATATTTATAACCTTTATCCTGTACGTCGCTTGTAGAATAATTTGGGTTTAAGAATATATTTTACAATCGTTTTCTTTGCAATTTCACAATCCAACAATTGTTTTGGCACAATAAAGAATATCCTAACGTGTTCATTCATGAGTTTTATTTGAATAGTTTTACCTAATATGAGAGAGACTCGAGTGTACGAGAAAAGTATTGCTTGTGTGTGGGACCATATTGCTATTAAGTGGCGTTTTGCCAAAACCGAGCGAATGTAATACATAAAATTTTGAAACTTTTCTTCGAATAGGGACCAACACTTCTGAATATTTAACAAGGATTCAACGTTTGGACGTGCTCTTGTTACATTAAAGACCGATGATACAAAAAACGTCTAAAATAAGTAATTGATGTTCTTAGAATGATCTTGCGCAAGTTTGATTTTATTTGATTCAATAAAAAATTTAAAACAATAAAACGTGACTCCTTTTATTTTTCTCAAAGATTGTAATGGAAACTAATTTGTAACTTTGCTGTCACACACTGAATTCGTCTTTTTTAATAGGATAAGGTACAACTTACATCTATTTTAATGTTGAATAATGCCAATACCCATTAATAGTACCTAAAAATTCTTAATAAATATTTTCTTCAATCAAAGAAATTTTGGCTTAAAATAAATCTGTCCCAAATCCCAAGGATAACAAAAAGATTTATCTATTATCACGTTAGACCGAATAAATTATCTAAATCAAGGTTTTTTTATTAGATCTTTTTTGATAACTACAAATTGAAATACTAAATAACGTACTTTATAAGTTCTTTAAAATGTTATATATATTGGTTTTACAAAAGATTTAGTAAATTTATTGGAAACGAACGTCTTATAAAGATTCTATCAATTGCCAGTAAAACTTTTTACAACGATACTTTAATATTAAAACTTAATGTTGCCAGGGTACACTATAAGTAATAAAGACGATAAAAAAATATATGAAAAATCGTTTTTTATGGCGGCCCATCTATCTAATAAACCTAATATTGGTTCAATGCGCGCTCAAGAGGCGTGAAATGAGTCCTACCGTGCCGCCCTACAGGGGGCCAGGAACGCCAGTTCAGGTTGACCCCTGCTCTTTTATACTACTTCTACGTTGCTGAGGTGCAGTGTTATCAGGGTACGTATTGGTTTTATTTAAACTGGTTATTTTGCTCGGCAACAACTCGCGTGATGTGCAATTAAGACCAGATAAAGTGGTTAGGTTTCTATTTTTAAGATTTTATATAAGAAATGTAAGCTGTTTTATATAACAAAATGCTGGCGATGATACGGCAATCTACAGAGTCATTTTGACATCACGCGTAAAATCTCCATGCCCTAATTAATTAACCTACCACTAATAATACCTTTATATGACATAAAGAACCGATTGACGTATATGAAGCCGATTGACTATAGTTTAAAATTTCCATAGTAAAGACTTTATGCCATTGTATATTGTACGGATGTAGTCATCAGTGCAAAACGAGTCGGTAGGCTAATGTATACTTTCTGAATCTTTAAATTATATTGTTGAAATCGAAAGGTCAACAGTGCGCGCCCTTGCTGTCGCTGTCATGGCGGACTATCCCTACGCATTCCGATGCCGGTAGAGTTACTTCCTTAAATAACGACCGTGCGTTGCTTGGCGACAAGCAATTTGGATGTCATCACGTCGCGAGGAGACATTCTTCTAACAGGCCCTTGGAAAACTATGCGCTTAACGGTTCGGGCGACACTGACATCAAATCGCCTCCCCAGCAATTTACGCTTGACATTTACTTGGGAATATAATGGTTTGAGAGGTTCGCATCATTGTTGTGCCTTATGGGGTTATTATGCAGGGAATCGGCCGTAGGGCCGTTTGCCTAAATGGTTGGCGGGATTGCTTTCTTTCGGTTTCAAGAAGCCTTCATATGTTTTGAAACATAATGTATTTCAAATCGGATCGAGGGTTTCTAAGACAATGGCACAGGATTGAATTTTGGACATCATATACACATAAAATATTCGGTGCAACGGCTTTGTTGTCTACTAAATTGGGTGTACAATGCTTGTAACGCCTAATGCTCGATTTCCAGTCACCGCTATATATATTTTATGGGCTGGTGTCTGCTGTGTGTCTTGGGGCACACATCATGTCATATTTGTTATTTAATGGACTTAGTTGGATGTGGATTATGGATAGTGTTGGATTATGGATAGTGATTGCTATCTGTCTGATCAAAAGTAGTTAAGCAGAGCACACGGCGATTTTTCATCATTCAAATCATTTCTGTCCTATCATAGTTGAAAATAAACACACTTACATCATATCAACGTCGGCAATACCGAATCACTTAAGGTGGACTGGGTACGTGCCCTATTTTCTATCAGAAATAGTCTTAATTATGAAATAATAAAAAAGACGCTTGCTAAGAGCACTTTCCAGTTTCATTTCAGTGTTAAATGAATTAAAACCATCGCTTTGAGGCGATTGCGCTGAACACCGGATCTATTAGGATGAGTCGAACAAAAAAAAACGATTTTATGAGTTAAATAATCGTCGTTGGCCATTCTTAAACAAGTTTATTTTTTTAATGAAAGAATGAACAGATTCTTGAATTTGCAGATTTGTTTTCTACATTATTATTTTATAGTATGAGTAGGGATTATACACTCTCGCGTATAGAGCGAGTTTTTATCATGTCATCTAATAAAAAGTCCGCTTTATTAAGATTGTTCCCGTTCGTAAAAGTAGCAGTGAATCTAATCAGTAAATGAGCCGGACAGGTAAGACTTAAGGAGCGTTTAATTATTACGCTATAATTAATGTCTGGGACGCTTTGGCCTACGGATTTTTACGTCTACAAGCGGATTATTTCTCGCCAAACTCCGTTCGCTTATTTTAATGCGGATTATAAAACAGTAAGGCATCAGGTTTTTATTTAATTTCGTGGTTTTGAAACATAAACACCATTTCAGTTTATTTTCTGATATACTTGGAATAAATTTAATTACTTTGTTGCGGAGATTTATAACTTCAATTTTTTTGTTATATATTTGACTGTTCATATTATTTTTCGGTTTCAAATGATATTTAGCTCATTTATTTTATCTAATTAAAATTACAATGATACACAGAAACTTTTAAATGTAAAATACGTTTTTTTAGTTCTTCACTCAAAATATGGTTTATCGTTAATTGAGCTGAAGCTTCTCCTATAATAATATAATATAAAATTGATTAGAGATGACACAGTTATCGTAATTAGTTAATCGTCGACAGGAAACAGGTTCGCCCTCTTTCACATAAGCTTTTGCTATCTCTGCCTACCCAGTCATCGCAACCCTGTTTATCAGTTTATATAGTACAATCAATAAATTAGACATCAAGTATTTGGCGTATACTGTTTCTAATAAGAGATACTAATAAAGGTTTTATAAAATGCAATTTTTATGCTGGAACCAATGTTATACTGGTAATGAGTAATTACAATTATAAGCGCTATTGTCTGCCAATGAAATATTTCAAAGAGTTACTACGCCTTTGTACGATATTACTATATCATGTAGCCTATAAATCCTATATTTATATATTGTCTTTAACGTCAAGACCTGCGTCAGCAGTCAGCACCACTGAGCAGTGGTTCTTGTAGAATTTACGTTTACAATTTTAAATATTGTATTTGTGAATTAAATTAAGTACGTACTGTGATCAAAGGTGCGCGGATCAACTGTGGTGGTTGTCCCTGGCGTGGTTGTCTCGTATTCATCATCATTGTTAGGGACGACAGTAGTGGTTGTCGTGGTAGTGGTACGTCGTCGGTTGCGGCGGCGCTGCCCTTTGTTCCGTGGCAGTGGAGCGGTGGGGCGCACCGCGCGAGTTATCCCTCGGGCTGGCAGCTTCGCCACGTATGTGTTACCGCTGGTGCCTGGCTCGGCGAGGACCAGCGCCACCAGTGAGACGACCAGGAGTCGCATCACCAGTGGCGCTAGACGCCACATCTTGACTGTAACAAGAGAAAAAAATACATAAATATATATAAAAGTCAAAGTCAACACCAGTATTTTCCTTGCCATATTTTAATGTTAAAGTATTTACAATATACAGAAAAATAATAAGACGAGCTGTTGAAGATCGACTTGAAAACGACTCCATGGAACGTCTTTTCATGAAGGGAAAGTCGAAGGCAAAAGACCACGGGGAGATGTATGGATCAAGTGAAGGCTGCGATGGGTGCTCTCGTAGACGAATGAGCCCAATTAACGCTGCCCAATCCAGCGGAGCGTGATAACCACGTCCACTCTGACAAGAGTGAAGCGACTAATAAGGAGTAGTTGAAGCTTAAGTTATTTAGTTACTCCGTAAAATAATGGATGATATTATGGTTTAAAAGTAGTTTTGTAGTGTTTAGAAATTAGTATACTGAATAGGTATAGACAGACAAGTAGCACTGCACATCGGCGGAGTACATTGTTGGGCTTCAAGTGTGAGAATTGTGAACACTTCGTTTAAAGCTTAAAACTACAAAACTATTTCCAAAAAATATACATCTCTCTATATTTTATTAAAATGCCAGCCAATACTTAAACTGTGAGATAAATAGTTATATCATTGGTATTAACCAATTCGCAATATTAATTAAATTGAATCTGCAAATTTTAAGTACTTGAGAATCACAACCACGTAACAGCTTATAAAAACATTCCAACATATAGTTACAGCACATAAGTATTTCTTTCTATATAATTGAAATGTACTTATATATAATATAAGTACAGTTCAATTATATAATTTAAAAACAGAATGATTATAACACTAATACAAAATACATACACACATGTATTATATCTATATAATATTTTAATATAGTTATTCCCAAAACAGAAAACCAAAAAAAAGTCTGCTTGGAAAATGGTAGTGTAATAGAAGGAGCGTTTCCCTAATAAGGATCTGCGTTACTATGAACCTTATTGCTGCTTCAATGTGCCGGTATTTCCATATTTCACATCGTAAAACGTGGAAAATACTATTATTGGTCTTTCTTTATATATTGTCTTGAAATTCGACTTAATTGTATGAGCAGAGACATCTCACCTATAAATCCAATAAAAGTATATAAGTGAAATTAATAACCTGGAAAATTAGTATTTTTAAGATTTTATGTTAATATTTTATTATATATTGAGAGAAAGCGAGTGGTTATTCTGTGTGTGTGTGTAAGAGAGATGGGGGAGGGGGGGTGATACGCAGTGTAAACGATTAAATTGTACATTACATTTACATTACATATTCCCTGAAGGAGTATATAAAAATAAAGTTTATAATCAGATTGTTACTCAAGTAAATATTACACTTCAGGGATATATTTATTTCGTAAAAGCATTTTTGTGTTGGGAACAAAGTTTGAAAGTATTGTCTTCCAAAGTATTAGTAACCTCAATCATCGTTAAACGATAGACAGGGGACGCAAGACATTGGCACTGTTAGAAGTAAAGCAGTTATGTCAAATTTTATATCCTATAAGATCCATTCCGATGTTTAATTAAATTTCTTAAAAATAAAGTATAAGTACATATTGCACATTAAAACGGATCACGTGATGGGTCACAGATTCACGAGGTGCTCTCCTTGCATCTCCTGGTCTCCCCCCCATGACTGGTCAAGACTATAAATAAAAACTGTCTGTCAAAATATATTACATTGATAATAATTAGTTTCTTAATTTTTACTAAAAATATAAAATCACATTCATTCATAGATTGCAAGTATTATACCTGGTAATATTATATTAAACGTTACACGTATTTTTGAAGGAAATGTTCCGAATTTGTTTTGTTAGTCAGGTGGTATCGTGGCGCGGTGCAGAGGCGTGAAGTTTTCACGGCAAGCTTTCCCCCATTTAGGGCTCAAACAAGCGGCAAAAACACAAGATAAATTACCCAGTATGTTGTCGTACCCAGTATTTTGTAAATTAAATAAAATATATATATTTTTTGTCATTAGTTAAAATAAATAACATAGTCAGGTCAGCGTAAAACAATATGGTCACGGCTTTGATGAGTGATGAATAATTTATGCAAATGCATTTGTTTTAGGGATCAATTAATGTCTATTGGTTTTATTTGGCCTATTTCAATAGCAGGTATTATAGCTAGTATTAATAATTCAAAAACTTACTGTATTATTCTGATCTTAGTATGGGTTCGTCGCGAATTAAAACATATTTCCCGTGGCAATTGTTCGAACTGAACTATAGTCATAAACATCACCTAAACCCAACCGTACTACGCGCACGATCAAACTTTGGCAAATGAAAACGGCACAAACTTGGGTCTTTGATTTACCCGCACCGAGATATTCGACGAATTCGTTGAAGGATTTATTGTTATAAAAGAATTCATTGAAAATCCCTCCATTTAAATAAGATAACCCTCTTCATCGTTCATGTTGATATAAATTTGTAGAAACATAATGCAACAAATTTTTTTTAAAAAAACTCGACCTTTAATTTTGTAATCATGGTTCAAAAGTGAGCCTTGGCCTTTGACAACAAGAGTCTCCACTTTCTCCTATCCCGTGCCATCTCTCGCCTGTTTCGAATTTGAAGCTGAAGCAGATCCTTCTCAACTTCATCTTTCCAGTGATACCTTGGACGTCCTATGCACGCTTCGCATTCTATTCCATTATTTCCAGATGGCCGAGCAACACAGTTTTGGTGCTTTTATTTCTTTAATGATGTTTGGCTGGATCACCAATACCTCAAAGTCTGTGTTTTTTTGACACACTTTATCTGCAAATTGTGTAATTTACTAACAAATATTTCTAGCGTGTAAAATAAGTGTCGAATACTTGCGAAACCAGCTTGTATTTTATGCTTTGCACTCAATATTAGAATAAATCATACAAAGTTGACGGAATGTGTAGTCGAATTCTCCGGAGAGTTGGTTTGAAAGCCTCTCTAGTTCCCGACTCAGCCCGATAATGCTTCCAATCCCGTCTTCATTTTATTTTGCCTCTTTCAAGAGTTACAAATGGCGGGGAGAAAACGTTTGGACGCGCAGGGAAATCATTTCTATAAAAGGGAATGAAGTAGAAAAGTTTCAGATTAAGATTATATTTGTTGAGGTGACATATTTTATATATAGATTATTATATAGCTTGTATATAGAATATGTTAGTTCCAAAATGTTTTTTTTTCATTTTTATAAATTATATTTTTTTTTTATCGTAGAAGGTGGCAAACGAGCAAGCGGATCACCTGATGTTATGTGAGCGCTACCCATAGACATCCGCAACAAGTAAATGTGTTGCGGATGCGTTGCCTACCTTTAAAGGACAACGGAGGGATAAAGAGGAAAAAGGATGTTTCCGTTTCCCCGTCAACACCCTCCCCGTCCAATCCTCTTCCCATTCTCATCCTATCCTTATGAGAAAAGGGTGGGAAGGGAAAGAGGATTGTAATTAGGCCTCCGGCACCTCACTCATCAGACGAAACGCAGATCGTTCTACTTCACGCCTATCTTCTGTGAGGTCGTGGTATCTCAACGGTGGAGCCGGCCCATTCGTGCAACAGATGTTGTTGTTGCAGGCTCTACCACTGTTAAAATTCTACACGTATTGGGACAAAGTTTGACTTTTTAATGCACATAGATTTTTTATAAAAAAAAAGAATAATGCTGATTCCAATGCTACTAACTACAATTCATTCCAATGCGCTCAAATCTTTATTTAAATCATTTGGACGGTCGTTATGAAGCCTTAAAATAAAATGCTTTTGCGGAGAAAAGACCGAGCACTTCCGAAATTAATTTAAAAATACCAATTGCTAAATTTAATTAAATTTCTTTTTTCTTAAAGGTGAGATGCTATCGTGATCTCACTTTTATTAGTTACCAGCTGGTGGATCGTGGAACTTGTGCACAGACTAAAAATATTAACTGCTCAGTTTTAAGATTTTGCGATACTCATTGTATGAAGAAACTTTGATAGTTTTAGTTTGCTACCAACACTCTACTGTCTTCCTAGGAAAGATATTTCTTACTTTGAGTGAACGAAACGTTTATTGTGGAAGTGCAACGTTGCATTGTATTAATACTTTCTTTAATGAACTTTGTGAACTAATATTGTGAACAGAGATATAGACAAATGTATCTACATATATATGGGTGTGTATTTATTTTACTTTCGATTTGTAGTTTTTCTATGGAAACTGTCGTAAATTGTATATAACTGCTTTTTTCAAAGAAAAACCTTGAACCATGAAGTCCTTTCGACTAAGCTTTTCTGGTCTATCACTAAAATAAGTAGATTCCCTAAATGTTTCTATGAAGAACAGATTTAAGAAAAGTAATACGCTCTAATCTTTTTCAAATTCGCAGTTTCATCGTGTTCATGTTTTTTCTTTCCAAATACAATGCATGCATGGATATAAAGTAATCAATAAGTAACTAGAAGTATTTAAAATTTAAATAAATTATTATTATTTAAAATGAATGCTACTAAAATAATCAAAAATAAATCAAGTAGAATATAGAAATCGTTCATGAACAATTGTTTAAAGAAATCAACATTGTGGAGTTAAGACGCGGCCGGAATTAATTATTGGGGCTCGCTAGCTATGACGGTGTACCAACACACGCTCCGACTAAAATTCGATCAATTTCAATTGTCTCGCAAATATCCCCATATTGTAAGTAATTACTCTATTATACTAATAACAATGTTGCTATTAAAATAATTTAGTGATATTGTTAAAAGCCATGTGAGATTTTAATGATGAATGATTTTAGATTACATCATCATCTCCCTCCATCTAACACTCGACGTCCGCGTCGATCTGTTACCCGTCATTTCAGTTGCCACTCCCTTCTTAATTGTTACCTTATCCATTCGTCCTGCTTTACACATACGCGTTCCTTTAACAGCCCAACACTCAGACCCATACATTAGGATATGTCTTATGTCTTTTTCCCCTTTGATTTTGGATTACATATTTTTGTTTATAATTAATTAGCCATACCAAAAAAACTCGGATCCCGTTATGTCCTCAACCCACAACCAAAACTGTCATATACTCAGCAACAGTGGCACTTCTTTGTTTACGCTATAGAATTAAAACTGAATCACAAGTTAGATAATAGCGTTACTCTACTAGCTCTAACTAGAATAGAAAGCTGTAATTTGTATTACTTTGAAGTGAGACGAGAAAGAACTTGGTTAAAATTCAGGGTAAAATATTTCGCTTTCGCCACAACGGAGCTATTTCTAATGTACTTTAGTCACAGCACATTACTATTGTAAGTTCCATTCAGACTATCCCAACCAGTTTTTAGTAATTTCAAGACACTGTAAATGTAATGTCGTTGATTTCTAAACTCAACAAAAACTCATTTGGGAGTTCTTTTCTGTATATTTTCATACAAATACTGTATTTTTATTTCTGCATTCTATAGATTTTTAATATCTTAGCTCTCTTTGTTTCCACCATTGAAATATTTGTTCGTTTGTTGCAAGTGATTGTTTTGGCAAATATTTGAGCCAACCATTCGTGATACTTATCCGGTTTTCAATTCACGTCCTATGCTCGTTTCCGTTTGAGCTACTTAGAAATAAATGTAGGTGGTTCGAATTTATTCAGCTATGTTGGAATTTTTGTAGATTTTATTTGGCATTACCGCATGTCTGATAAACTGTTTTACTTAGGCAAAGAAAATATATTTAAAATTATTTGACCATTTTAGTTTTTAAATGGTTATAAGAAAGTGTTATATATAAAGTTAAATTAAACTTATTATCAAATTATTTTTATATTTTTGAATGAGTACTGGGCGAGAGTTCTCAATTACTGATTCCTATCCACTTTTACTTTCTTCGTTATATGCCCTTATCCGTCCACACGACTTGCGACGCCATACCGCGCTAACCTCTTACTCCTCAATTTCTCTGTCGCTGGCGCAACCTTCTTCTAATGGAGATCTCAATTCTAAACGAATCAAATACATATACATTATGAATTATTATATGCAACATTACTAGTTCCATTCTAAACTTGTACTTGTTATTAGTTAAATAATCATACATATATCTTAAATGATAGCCGGAGTACTGATTAAGCGGTAACAATAAGACGGTACAAAGACGTAAACTAAGATAAGCCTCATCACAATAGGTTATGAGTATGTGCGGTATTTTTACTGTTAAAAATTATCATCTATCTTTAGCTGTATATATTTCGTACTAATATTTTTGTAAAATATAAAATTGCATTTTTTTTACAATTTTCTGAACACGTGAGTGATATACACGCTACGGTAATTGACAACAGACCGTTGCCGGTCGTAACCGCTGACGTGACATATTTTAAAATGTGTCACTCAAATATTTTTGAAGTTGTGTCTGGGGTATTCCGTAAACGAGTCCAATCGCCGA
This sequence comes from Papilio glaucus, assembly GCA_000931545.1. Taxonomy (NCBI): domain Eukaryota; kingdom Metazoa; phylum Arthropoda; class Insecta; order Lepidoptera; family Papilionidae; genus Papilio; species Papilio glaucus. Next base: position 93,218 of record JWHW01039730.1, read on the forward strand.
TGTTTCTAAGAACACGTTTTATTTTAAAACAGTAATTTCGCCAGAAGCAATTTATGATTTTCAAATAATATAGTATAGTGTATTTTTAAAGTGAAAACATTTTTAGTTTTTAATTAGTTTTTTAACTTTCGATGATGTTTGGAAGAGGAAAATCTCACAGGTTCGCGTGAATAACATGCTCATCATGCGTAAGCAACATTCTTATTTAATTTTGAAACATTTTCGATTAGCTTTTTTTTATTTATTTTTAATTTTGAATTTTATTGTTTATTTATTTTGTTTATTTACTATTTATTAATTTTTGTACTATTTTCGCGCCTTGCCAACTGTTTTGAGTTTTCACTCCTGTCGGCAGTCCTGCCTGTGTTTTTTTTTATAAATTACAGTTGCAAGTCAATCAAAATAATTCAAATATTATATTACAAGTTTAAACTCCGGATTGTTCTAATCTATGATCTCTGCCTACCCCTCTGGTTACGGGCGTGAGCGCATATTTATTTTTTTTATTTATGTTCTAATTTCTGTTATTCTTGTATAACAATATATAAAAAATTCTAAAGTCGGGCGTCCCGTAATTTGCCTTGTTGTGACATAACTGCAAACTCTATAAGTTGTTTAATATATTAAATTAAGCCATCACAGAATGTCTTTGAAGGCATGTTAAGTGCTTTAGGGATAACAATTCTTTACCTGCATTTCATTTACCTTATTAATTTCAAAACTAAATTCTTTTCTTGGGTCAGTCAGCACACAACTCTAACACCAAGTTTCTAGAGGACCGTTTAGGCCACCGGGAGAAATGCTTTTTGTTTATAACTAAATTCTCATTTAACGCCTTTAAAATTTTTGAACATTAATAAGACTGTGTGTCTTTTATGTAACACCTACATCCATTAAAAGTTTTGGCTGCGAACATTGTCCTGAGCAATAAAGTTCTGAAAACTTGAATGACCGTATTTTAATTAAATTGAAAACAAATGAATCTATCTTTTTATATAAAAGTGTTTTTTTTTAACTACATTTGGGTTGTCAGTTATTTTAATTACGTTTATTTATTTTTCTAATTAAGAAGCTTAATTGTATCTCAACGGTTATAGTATGAGCAGTTAGTGACTGAACTGACTGACTGAACAAAGTGAAATGCAATTTCATTTGTATTTAGTAATGTATTTTCATCTCGGATATGTAATTTATTTCCCTGACATTATTTGACTCCATAATAGCACGCTACGACTGAAAAAGTAACAAAACCCAAAACATAGGTCCATATATAAAAATAATTAATACAATCAAAATTTAAAAAATATTGTTAAATTACAATTTTATACATTTTACCTTTTTATGTGATTTTTAAACGAGGTAAATTACAGTGTTGTAGTTTAGCCAAAGCCGTAAAGCTTATTAAAGTGCCTTTAAAATTATTATATCATGCACAACATGACGGAAAGCAAACAAGACTTTATAATACAGCTTTGTTACCTTTTGTGTGTTAATATTGTCCAATGTTATAGAAAATCCTTCGCTGTTTGATATCAGAATAGATACAGTTATAATTTTTGTTATTTCGACTAATAAATTGCAATCTATTTCTGAAATGTAATATAATTATTTGTCATAGGAAGTCTGTATAGCCTTATAAAGTCATTTTAAATTGAGCAGGGCAATCAGAGACAATTGTAAACCTTTGATCACAAGTAGTGATCTAAGCTTTTTATAAGAAATAGTAGGCAGCGCAGGAGCAGTGGTGGCCCAGTGTTTTACGCCCCGACTTACGTACGAACAGGAACAGGCGCTTTACACTTTGTGTAATTTATTTCATCACCACTGGCCCAAAAACGGTGAAAAACTCAAGAAACATTTCGAGGAACATGTCTTAAAACCACCAAATTCGAACACATGTAATATCTACCTACCCGCACTGGGCCAGCTTGGTCGATTCCGGCCCCTTCTCTCTCTCGGAGAGAAGACCTGTGTGAGACCCTGCAGTAGGGAAACATACTAAAAAAGACTGATTTATTATTATTACTTTGTACAAAAAGTATATAGATTATACATACTATCAGTGCACGCAAATAAAATTTATTCGTTCACTGCGTACTTCGTTTAATAACGTTAGTAGGATAACAGAAAGTCACAGTCAATGTGTTTTCTTACTTCATAAGGTTTTATTTTTAAAACATTCAGAAAACAGCGCGGTAAGCAGACAGAAACTCAATTCAAGTTTTCAACAAACTTGTATAGTGCTAAGGTAAAGATATAAAGTATCGCGAAAATATGGTCGCGCTACGCGACGGAGACACGCCTCGCGCTGCGACGTCGGAAAGTTAAAAATCTAACATCGCTTTCATAGAGGCGCATTGGCGACACGGCTTGCTGCTATTCATGAACTTTTCCGGTGCCTGCCGTACCAGGATACCCCTTTACCGATTTATGACGACGCCGGGGTATTTGAATATGGTTAACATAAAAATAGGCGTTCAGCGGACAGAAACTTTGCCAATAAAATGGAAATGATTCCGTCGGTGACGACGAATTTAGATTAGGTAGACTGGTTCATGTTTGTGGAACGGCATGAGACTGAATACGATGCGAATGTGGATACAGTCGACTTTTGTTATAATATACACGATCGTAAGCTTTTTATAGTGGAAGGTGGCTAATTAGCAAGCGTCACTCGACGTTAAGTGGCCTCAGTTATTAAAAAAGAGCCCACGGTTCTTCAAAGTCAGATGAAGTGAATGGTACAGTATTTTACATCACTTACCACTTCACATTCTGGTTCAGCAATACCGTGTACTTTTCCAACCGGTGCACGCGTGCAACAGTTGTTCCTTCTGTACAACTCTTTTGGTTGGTATGGAAGAAGTTAATTGGTATAATTAATAAACGGTAGAGTCCTAATTGTTGTTGAAACCGACGATGGTTTGACCAAAATGCTACCAAGTATTTTTCGTATTATATTTCATAAACAAAATCAGTTTGAATCATTGTCCTCTTAACGGTGTCCAATCAGATCGGAGAAAATAACTGTGTTTTCTCTACGTTTTATTATTTTAGAATTTAAATTACCATTTACTTAGCATCTTTATAACTTTAATAGACTTAAACTTTGTATTCTTTTTGAGGGTACTTCAACTTGATATTTTGATATCTTCTTTGCTGTTGTTATGATGTTTTAATATGATGAAAAAATTCGTTGTGAATTATAAGTTCAGAACGCGCTTGCAACTCCACAACTATCATCCTCCGATCTCATCAAAATTTTGCGAAAGTCAACAACAACTACAATTCAATTTTGGAGAAAATTCAGAAAGCTCGTAAAAATTTATTAATTTTAATTCAGATGATTTAAAATTTATTTTATTTTATTTTTAGTATGCAAGGGTTTACTACTGTATTTTTTTTACTTAATTTATTTTTTTACTTAAACACTGCTTTACTATTGTTTATTCCTATTATTCATGTCCTTTCAACCACTGATATTGTTATTATATTTTTTGATGGGCTTTTATCGCCTTGTTTGTTTTACTTATTACATGTCTGTCTAGATAAATAGGCAATCAGGCGAGATTACCATTCGATGTATTGCTAGTTTTAATATAGAATTCCATTTGGCTCAGTTCTGGAATCCCTTTCTCGCTTCTTTTACGTTCATACATCTAGGTATACATGTTAATCTGTTACATAATGTATATTTTTACTTCAATAATAACATAAAATATAAAAATAACAACAAATTTAAATACTGCTTTCGAAATAAAGTTCCTTTTAAGTAAATTGTTATGACAATAATGTATAGTACGGTAGATTTTAGCGAGGACGATCCATTAGCTCTTCATGATACTTAAACAATTACAAACATTGCTGAAGCCGATGGCCTTATTATACAGTATTAAATAAAGTGCACTTATCGAATATCCATTTAGCTGGATCCATTTCGATCGTTGTTAAGTACAATATGAAGTTTAAAAACAATTTTGTTTAGTTAAATTATTATCAATCATTAGGCGTAAAGTTCTCAGTAGCGAATACGGTATCACATCACATGATATAAACTATCACACTACATAGTTTACTTACTTTGGAATATAAATGCAAAATGAATATTACAAGTGTAAGAACAAGGAAAGACCTTTGTGCATTTTAATTGAATTTGTGCAGTGAATATGATAACGGATGATATCGCCTTTGGAACTGAGCCAAACTCACCTGCCCCGGGGTGAATGCTGTGCAAAAGCGTCGTCAGTATTATTATAGTATTTAGCCTAACTGTTATATTCTCAGTGTAAACGTTAGAAATGTTTCGAAATAATAATTATATTTATATTCAATGTTTTAAAAACAAGTCACGTTAATAACATTACCCTGAAAATATGATATTAACTGAGACTTGGTAAATAAACCCCAAAATAAATGTCAACAACCATTTATTTTTACTTAACTAACTTTTAACAGTTGCACGAATGGGCCGGCTCGACCGGTGAAATACCACGACCTCACGGAAAACAGGCGTGAAGAAGAAATATTCTGCGTTTCGTCTGATGAGTGAGGTGCCGGCGGCCTAATTTCAGTCCTCTTCCCCTTCCCACCCTTTCCTTATCAGGATAGGATGGGAACGGAAAGAGGATAGGACGGGGAGGGGTTAACGGGGAAAAGGAAATATCCTTATTCCTGTTTATGCCCTCCTCTATCCATGAAAGGTAGGCAACGCATCTGCAACACATTTGCTTGTTGCGAATGTCTATGGGTAGCGTTCACTTAACATCAGGTGATCTGCTCGCTCGCTTGCCACCTTATACCATAAAAAAAAATGAGGACACACAGGAATTTCCTCTTTTTTCTTTTTTTTTAAATAATTTTATTTAAATAGTACATTTAATAGTTACTTTATTAAATGTATATCAGAACAAAACAGGTAAGATAATGGTAATTTATAAATGGCCCTACTGTAAGTCTTTGTAATTTGTTGCCGTCAAACGAATGTGTTTGATAAACGTGGCTGCGCCTAGTGCGAGGATCCTGAATATTTCTGTTTAAACTAACTTGCTGTGTCCATGGAAATGTTTCATAGCATAGTTATACAATTAAGTCTATTGTCTGGATTCGTGAGGACTTATGATTCAACATTCACAGCTTCTGTGCTGAAACATGAATCTAGGTTACTAATTCCAGTACCTCATCTCTAATTGTTCCAACAACATCAGCCTCTATTAAAATTAAAAGTAATAATAAATCTGAGCAGTTCAGTATTCATTACTCGTAAAAATGTGTATTAACCAATGTCATTAAACTAAACTTTAACATAGTCACAACTAATAATGTTTGCTGTGTCATGTAAGAACTAAAAATTTGATTATATCGTATCACTAAAGCAGGCAGAATTTATCTTTCCACGAACAGATTAAATTAATGTTGTTATTCCTTTATTTTGAATATGAATAACTGTCCTTTATTTTTAATAAAAAATATTTGTCGTAGTTCCTAATTTCGATTCATAAAGCTGAAAAGGACTAATAAAAAAAACATTTTTAATTTAAGCCTGCTTGGCGACAAATTTATAAAGTAATTGATCTTATAAACTTTAATATAAAATTTAATACCGACGCAATAGAGTATTTTCAGGGGTAATAAAATTTCAAACGAGCTGAACAAAGTTTCAAAGTCCAAACTTAGGCTGTAATATCGATTAAAAGTATTTTATTTGTTAATAATATAATGCCAAAATATTAATAGCCATAACCGCTTATGTAATAACATAAGAAATTAGAGAAGTATAATTAAAAATAAATGCTTCGCAAGTAAGAGATGAACAATTTAGCCGTATTTACTGAAAGATTTAAAAATATTTTATACCGTCGTCAATGTTTTATACTTTTTCGAGATCGAATTGCATTTATATTCAGCTTGCAGCAGGATCAATTTAGACTTAGAGCATATTTAATTTCAACACACGTTTGTCTCTACCTGACTCACCCAGTCAGTCAGGGGCTCTACCTCACTAGTAAATTTAATATGAGTTGTTACTGTAAACCGAAGTCGTTGTATTCAGAGACAGTCGCATTCACACGCTATGAATGAAATGTAACGCTGTAAAACAAATTTCGCTTTTAAAAATAGATAAAGATAGCTGTGGGAAAAGTGAAATAACAATTGCTATCTCTATTAATTTAGTACTAGCTGTGGAGAATTGGGCATGATTCTGGGTAATGGAAATATATGTAATAATTGAAAGAAAAAACAAATTTCTTAGGGTGCGTCCACATCTGGCGAATGTGCAGCTCATGAGCCGTTTGCGAACCTAGATGAGCTGCGCACGTGCATGCTTCGTATCGCAGGCGGGGGGAAGTAAATTATAGACTATCGTGCGCGGCTCACGCACGGCGCGTAGCTTGCTCGCGAACAGGGCGCGAGCGACGCAAGAACAACGAACGAACAAAAAATGCACGAGCGCAGTACGCGAGCAGCGCTTTCGTTGCGCATTCGCCAGTCGTGGACGCACAATTCCAATTCCTTAAGCTTGACCTCACGCTAAAACATAACATAAGTGAATTGTATGCCTAATGGCTGTTAACTGGCCTTTGTCACAAAATACGTTTGTAGTGATGTACGTGAATGTAACAAAACCTTTAACGGATTTGATTAAAGTTTTTTTTTAAAAACTTCAGTTCATTTTTCGTTTTGTTTCGATGAATGGAGTGTTCAAAATATTCAATATATTTCCGCTGCATTTTATAGCAAAAACATTTTTGTGGGATCACGCGGCCGTTCAAAAATCCTTTAACAAATATTTACATTGATAACGACATTTATCGAAAATTTAATAGTTTTTTTATTGATGTTTACGTTTGAATTTGCAAACGTTTTTCACCCATTTTCCCTTATAATGGTTATTTACAAAAATGTGTAACTTTTAATATTTGACTGGATTTGTTTTATCTAAAAGTCATTTCACGAACTAACAAGGTAATTTGTTGTTAATTCTACTATACAAAATTAACTTGTTAAATGGTATCATGGTAAAATCGTGTTTTATCGGAAGATATTAAAAGCCCGGTTTTTAAAAGGCTGACCAACAGAAAAATTTACTAGCTTGCGACATCGATCATTTTACATTTAGTTAAAGATTGAATTAACTTTAAAAGTAAAGAATGTTTGAATTGCTTATGATTTGATTCATAAAAATAAATAAAGAGCTTCAAATGAACGATGGAATATACTAATTTAAAAATTTATAAACAACTGCTTTTTACAACAAGCGTGTGTTTCGCTAGTTAGAAACAGTACTATAGAAAAAAAGAAATCTTTTTGCTGTAATTGGATTTTCTTCTCAAGTATATTTCATAGATTAAAGTTCATTTTAAAAATGGCATAAATGCCAACTATTTGTTGAGTCGCTGTTTGCTTGCCATTTATCTAAAAATAAATGTTAATGTCGTGCGAGTTGTTACAATGTAAAATAGTTCAAAATTATTACAAGTGTTCCTGAATGCGTAATTTCTGAGTAGCGTTGCAAAATATGTCATCTGCCACTACTCAACCGCACCCGACTCCGAGCTGCTCCCATTCCAGTGTACCCATAATAAACTTTTACATGTTGTACGCAAATTCAAATGTCATGCTTCTACTGTGAAATGACTAAGGGCCGATTTCACCGTTGAAAATAAACGTGATTAGTTCGAACTAAGCTCGGTTTACGCGTTTAACGGAGTTAGCGCTCTTAATTCCATTTCACCAATATAAATTAAACGCAGAACCGAGTTTAAATTCTGAACAGCCGATTTATGGTGTTTAGCTCTGTAAAAACGTTTTCAATTTTACAGCTACACATGAGACAGTTTTGACGTTGACAAACTGTATAACATGACATTCGCCCTTAGATTGAAGGCGATGTTCACGCTTTACGTAACTAAACTTCGTTTTCGTGAACGCGATCAAATTGTAGCTGTTGAAATCCGTTTAACGATAACCAAGAATAGAATCGAAATATAAGCTTGATTAAACGAAACGTAGTTTTGTTAAACTGGGCTTCGAATGCAAATGGTGAAATCGCCCCTTAGTTGAATTGTAGTGTTAGATAAATCAAAAATATACAATAACAGATGTTGGAGTTACATTTTTGTTTTGTAAAGGATTTGTTCAACAGAGCAAAAGGAATGTAATTGGTAGAATTTTTTGATTGTTTAAATAACGCACCGGCAAAAAGTAGCAGAGAGATCTCGAGACGTATACAATTAGCATCAGATGTGGTACTTGCATAAAAAGACCACGTCACATTACATGTGCCAAAGAGTACCGAAATAGATACAAGTAACTCCATCGAATAGACACGTCGGAGATTTTGATTAGCGTGTCATTACAAGATATCCCCACGTCTAACTACGTATTAAAAAGGGCGTTCATGTAAATACCAGTTTATTATCGATAGTTCACAGTCTCTAAAAATTGAACACCAATTACGTACATAATCGTTTATTGTGTTTCGCCCATATGCATTATTATCGTAGTTATATTATATTCATTAGCTTTGAGTAGAATTGTGAAAGTAATAATAATTACTACATAGATTAAAGTATCTTTTAATAGCGGTGTTATAAGACACTGATATAGTTAGTGCGTCGTACAGTATACAGTATGGGACGAAAATAATATTAGAAATTAGAGTTTGATAATTTGTGTTTTAAACTGCAGTAATATTGCTTTATTTTCATATTGCTATATTAAATATACAGTTGTATTTTATGTACGAACTTAACAAGTAACATTTCAACAGAGATATATGTTGTAAGAAGTTGATGCGGTCGTAAAACTGAGTGATACAAATATAGATGTAAGAAATTACGTAACTTCACTCGCGTTGATCCGCAGTGTATACATGCGGCGATTATGGCGGCCATTTGCCATGTACCAAATGTATAACTCACTTCACCGCGGTCATAAATATACTACGCCTAGCGTCAGATACTAATACTTATGCGATGTATAGTACATCCTCACTTTAAAATATGGCTACTTTGCAAAATACCTTAAAATCAGTAAAACAAGGTAGAACACAGGGAACGTATTACAGGCTTTCGTCGTTGTTTCATAATTTCCCTGCCCTTGCCTGTTCATTTCGTGTGGGGTTAGCACAACAGGTTTTTCTCTTCCAAATAGATAGATTATTCTACATTTCAACCGCTACTTCCTTCTTAATCATGTTTCACGAAAATCTCTTCTTAGGCCTCCACGTTGTGTCTTAAACTCTCCTTGTCACATGCCAGTTTTCCCTCTTCATAACTATGGTAGCTTAACTTTAGCTCCTTAATTTATTAATCTATCTAATTTATCTACTTTCAGACTTCCCCCTAATACACTCGTTTATTATCTGTTCGTTTTACTACAACTTTAATTCCGTCTTGTTGACTTTATTGTTGAGGTTAAAGAACACAAAGGCGTGAACTTAAAAAGTTAAGTAAACAAGTACGTAGCGCATATACTCCTTGGAAAATAGAAATGCTATCAGTAGATGAGAACGAATGAAATAAATTTTACTGACAAGGCTTACTTATCTATTAAATATGTGGTAGCATATCGCCCCAGCTTCGCTCTGGTACAAAAAAAAACAAATAAATATCTTAGGTTACTCCCCGATAGAAGAGCTTTCTAATGGTGAAAGAATTTTCAAATCGTTTCAATACTTATTGACTTTTTCCGGAACAAACAAACATCAACTCTTTTCTCTTTGTAAAATATAGACATTATAAACAAAAGACCTTCATAGATTTGAATTAGATAGCAGGCTAGACGGTATACGAAGATGCAATTAGTAATTGCATCTTCGTTGCGGCTTGGCTTTTGATAGACACATTGACGTACTATAATATAATTTCGGTATTTATTACTAGTTACTTCGATAATTGCCATTTGCTTTGATGTCTTAAGTTCAATGTTGAGCCATGCGATGGATTATTAAACCGAGTATAAGTTTGAGATACTTTAAATGAAATAAGTAAAATAAAAGATATAAAACGTCTGTTTATGTTTATAGTTGTTATGTGAAACAGCAAGTCGTGATGTGGTATTATTTTTATTTATATATTTTGGTCAGTCAACTGTGACATTGACTGGTTTTTTAATATTTAAATAAAAAAAATCACGAATACGACTGTAAGGTATTTTACTACTCATTTTCAAACAAAGATGACTACAGTGATAGCACTCAAGAAAGCGTTGCTGAGGTTAATGTCTGTTGTGAAATTACGTCACCAAAATGGACGCTAGGCGCATTAGCAATTTCTTTGGGTAATAACTGGGCTCGTATTTGATATCGTAGATTTGTTTACCAAATTGTCTGTTGTTTGCAATGCACGAATTGACTATACCAATCATTAGTCCAAAGCGGGATCGGATTAGTATTAATTAACACAGCTAAGCTCCATACCAGGAGTATTTATCCCGTACTTCGGTTGAGTATCAGAACATAATTATCCAAACACATCAATTTTGGAACTGTATGCAAACTAGCTATATTTTTAATCGGTAATTTTGCGTACGCGAATATAATAAATTACAGCGTAACTGGAGTGTAACGTTACGTTATTTGGAGCGACATGCAGAAGTAAATACCATTACTTCATATCTGGTTTCTGTGAGGTTGTAGCACTTATGAAGACGACCTGCCCACCTACAAATTATCGATGCTTTACTTCATAATATAAATTAAAAAGACATTACGAAAAATAAGTAGCTTTCATTCAATTATTCAAATCGGATGTTCTGAAAATTAAATATCCAGTTGTTAGTGATAAAAGTATTAAGCGTTATTGAAAATCTTAAGGAAATAAAAGGAGAAGCTTACCGGCACGTATAAAATGAACCTTAAAACAAGAGTAATAAAATATATCTCGACTTATGTCCATTTTAATATTAAGTTGGCATGTTTGAGTATATTTTCGTTCCATTTCGGGCTCTTTACATTTTTATTAATTCGACTTAATGAAATTCGAACTTGTTATAAAGTCGAGTAAATCTTTAAGCTCGTTTTAATAGTTGAAGATGTCAATTAGAGACATAAATATTGCTGGCAAATATTTGTAAAGTACAAAGCTCGCCAGTTTCGTAGAGTTTTGTGATTAAACGAAGAATTTTAAAGGAGTATATTTTGTATTTATATACAAAATATACTCCTTTAAAATTCTTAATTTAAAAGTTTTACTACTGTTTGCTAAACTCTATGCCTTTAATCATTCAGATATAAGCGACGGTCAAATATTTAAATGACTGTATGACAAAGAAAAATGTAAAGCATGACAGTGATATAAATGATTTCAAGAAACCATAAATCTCTTAATGAGTCTACATATTCACTCTGGAAAGGCTTTGGTTTTAAATGGTGGTAGATATTTACTTTATATGAGGTAAATCGAACGTTTAAAATATACTTTGTTATAAAAGGCTACAGTAAAACATTTTATGCGCTCCACTTATTCTTGAGAACTATCATCATACGGTTTTCCGCTAACATAGCATATTTCAAGATACTTCCTATGATCTCAAGTTAGGCTTTCTAATCATATTAACATACAATTTGCATATAATTCCTAATTACTCCCCGTAACTACATATTTGTTTTTTTTTTTAACCAAATAATTGTTTAAATGAAGAGGTACGTATTCACGTAACAGCACACATCCGAATCTGACTTCCTTATCAAGTTTTAAAATAATAAAAGTTAATACAATATTATAACAGTTTTACCAAAATTTAATTATGACTTTTGATTCGATCTATGCAGATTGAGATCACTGTATCTTGATATTGGCATTTAATTTTATTAATCAAATGATCCCAAGTCGCTGATAGTACCCAACCATCTTCCCTACTGAAATTAGGATGTTTTATTTTATTTAATATAAACTGTCATTTCTTTTGATGTTTAAATTTTCAAACAAATGCACATTTTTTTATTTTAAAGTCTAATGAAAGGTGGTCAAGGTCACTTAATGGAACCTATCATTACCTAATTTCTGTATTCTTGTAAGAGTTTTTCTTTCTAAGTCACGAATAACATAATTCTTGACTTAGAAAGAAAAACTCTTTGCATCTCCTTGACAATAACTCCACTAATATGATTTGTCTGCCAACCACAATGTAATGTTTCTATTAAAAAAAACTAGTATTTATTTTTATTTAGTAGTAGTTCTTCTATCTAATTTAGTAGTAGTATCACTAGATGTGATAGCTAAGAAAAAGAATGTAATCATCAATCCGACATCGACTGTCAGTAAAATTATCCTTTAAATTGGAATAGAACTCAATTTTTAAACCGACTCATCCTACGCGAGGTAACCTAATTTTATGGTACACCGACGGAATGGCGTCGCCCCAACGTGTTGTGACGCACCGCTAAACGATTAGATTCAATGGGAAATAGAAAATGTTGTATTACGCTAAAGCAACAATCTGCGAAAGGCAATCTTTCAATATTGCGCTTCATATGCGTAAGCGGTATAGCGAAATTTTGTCGGACGAACCGTACGTACTTAGCTTAGCATGTATTGATGTAAAATGATTTTGCTATAGCTATATGGTAAAGCCGTATGGCTAGTTTTACATATTTACATTATATACATATTTTCATACACGTATTGTATTCAAATGTTCATTTGCTATAACAGTGACTAGGTAATAGATATTTAAAATTATGAAAGTCTAGTAATATTTAGAAGATTTTAAAGGACGTTAAGACACAACAAAACTAAAAAATACTAAATACGCTTAGATTGTATCATATCAGATGTATATATTTTTATTGTACGTGCAATCAAGATTAAAAACAAAACACACAATAAATAATACTTTCAATTCATAAACTTTTCTTCGATAACATGTAAGTTTTAGAAATTAATAGAGTTTATTTTAAACTTTATTTTAGCAACTAAAATCACGTCGATTAAGAGCGACTGTAGACGTCGCCTAGTTCGTTACCGTCACCTAGTTCGTCACCGTCACCTAGTTCGTCACCGTCACCTAGTAGTTCGTTTTTTCACCGGACGACGGACGTCAATAATAGGCGGCGGTACAATTGGCGTAAATTGGTCGCCGGACCGCTATCCGTTGCTTGTACGCCATACACTACCGCGAATCCGAAACGCGGTCCGAAAAAATCGGACGTCTATAAGCGCTTTAACTTTGAATGAGTAACATCGAAACGAAATGAAAAAAAAAGAAGAAATAAATGTAATTTGAAATTTTCCTTGGTTCGGAGAAATAAATTGAGAACTGCATGTCAATGTCAATAAAACAAAAAAACATAGCCATCAGGACTGCTGACAGAAATGAAAACTCAGAACAGTTGGGAATGCGGGACAATATTTCAAAAAGAAATAAATGATCAATAAAAATTTACAAAAAAATAAATGAAAAAAAGTTAGTTGAAATTGTTCCAAATTCAAAATAAGCACGTTGCTGACGCGCGTTAATGACGCATGTGGAGCATGTTTTTCACGCGAACCTATAAGATTTTCTCCTATCAAATATCGTCTAACGCGACTAAAGAAGTTTTCAATTTAAAAAAAAAAACGGAAACGTATTTGTAATATACATAATATACTCTCTAGACTTTTAATGTCACAATTTTATTGAAACATTTTCATAAACTGGCGAAGTTCTGTCAAGCTGGCGCGATTGCCGTGCATGCAATGAATGCATACGAAATAAAGCGGGAAGGTGTTCTTTATTTTCCGGGAACTTGCTCATTTTTCCGACGTCCACATAGGACGTAAGAGTACATGGATTTTAACTTACCCGACATTTCTTTGTTGCAGGTGTGTACTCTTTTAATGCATTCCATTTTAAATAGCTTTAGCTTAATTCTAACATATAAAATGTGTTTTAAGTGAGTTCTTCAAAAGTATAAATGTAAATAAAGAAAGAGATGAATGCTTTTTAAATTTATAATTATCATAATCATATCAGCCTGTACTACGCCACTTTCTTTCCGGTTCCACGTCCACGAACAGTACAAATGGACGTCCTACCCTGCACACTAAGGACCCCCTCGCCTAATGTGATAAAAAATAGAGATGGAGGACATTATTCTCACAAAAGAGAACAACAGAGTTGCTAAAGTGTATTAGACTAACGTATTTATTTTTCTTTTGAATTTTTATCATCACATGTGGACAACTGAGCGATGTCCTTTAAAAGGTTTGCGGCTTGCTATAAAATGGCCGTCAGGTTAAGATCGTAGTTAAAGAGTAGTAGAGTTATACTTTCAAAACTTAGTAAGTTTTGCTCTTAGTTTACATGTATTTTGGTACAAAGTAATAAAAAAAAGATAGTTATATTTTATTTCTATTTACCGACAGAAATAAACGAACGAGTTTTCAACAAATTTGCATAGTTTTGAAGTTAAATATCGTAAAAATGTGTCTAAGGTTAGATGATGAATTGCTGGTATAGTTCGTTGTAATATTTTGATTAAAACAACGGCTTGTATTCAGTAAATTACCTTAAATTGTTATTTTGACCACACCGAAAAATTTTTTGTGATGCAAACCACAAGTTTTCATCACAATTTTTTTCGGTGTGGGATTAATGTTGAAATGTATGGGTTATATACATCTGATCACTCCATTAAAGTAGTACAGATTTTATTTTATAATATTAAATGTGATTATTAGTTTTTTGGTGTTAGTTAATTTTAATTTACACTTGCTTATTGGTCATAGCTTATATACTAACCATATTACTCCAATTAAAGGCGTATTCATTACCACTAATTGCAGTTGAGTAGACTGCTGTTAATCTATGCACATTGATATGTTCAATTATTTAAAGCATCTTGGTTTATAATAACATTTCGAACAAGTGTTTGCTGTATAAATAATACAATTTAGGTAAGCTTTCTCTATGTTTGAGCTCCGCATGTATAAAATAACATATAATATGAAGTCTAGAAACGCACTTATGGTTGTCATGGATCAATATGTCTAGAACTGATCACTAACAAACATGTGAATTACTTAATCGTTTTCCTGTTTATTCCATAAGAGAGAAAGAGTTAGAGGGAAAATATATTGGCAATTACTGTTACTACTACATTTATTAGACAGTAAGAATATTGAATTGTAAGCAACTAGCTGTTGCCCGCGTCTTTGGATGCATTCATTTTAGTAGTTTCGTTTTAGTATTTCGCGTAAGACTTGTAACTTGATTTGTATTATAGGTTAATCTCGAAAAAGGTATGAACTGTTTCCATGGTAATGTAAACCATGATTATATATGTTATACATTATGATGTATAACAAAATGTCATAAGTTGTTATTGTAATGAATGAAACAAAAAGATGACTATGAAAATCATCAAAATCAAATCAATCAAATTAAAATATTAGGTAATTAGTTTTTTTTTTTCAGGATAAAAGGCGCCCCCTATGTTCTTTCTTTATCTGATATACAATGTGTGTGCAAAAATTTATGATGATCTAAATTAAGTTTAAACGAAATAAACAAACAATCTTACATTCGTTTTAATTATGTTAAATAAACAACAAAGTAAAGGTGTTAGTTAGTGCTTCGATGTTTAGAAACAATGTAAACCTCGACGGAAATGTTTTTAGTGAATAGACACGCGTCGAATGTCGGGTCTGGAGAGCGTTTGGTTCAATTTATCCAATGTTTTTGTGGTCGCTGCGGAAATCGAACTTTGTTGCGCGTGCAGTCGACTTAAACGATTTTCACATTTTGATTCTATCAATTTATTATACAATAGAAAATATTGCTCAAAGTTTAAGTAACAATGGCTTAGATAATTAATAGTAACAGATTGTAGTCGATTGATAAATCGAAAAGAAGGAATTTTTATCTTTCTATCTTATTAGCGTATAAAAATTAGAAATTTATCTTTTGTTTTGATCACTTGATTGCTCCAAGTAGCTTATTTTCTTTTATTCCACATTAAAATGTGTTATAAGAGACAGTAGAACTTAGTTCAGCCGCATATTTTTTGTCTAGAAGGCCTCGCAAGGATGAAGTAAAAAAACCAAAGCTACAACCTTAATATATTTTATAATGTAGAAGGTAAGTGAACTGAACGATTCCACTTGAGTTTGGATCGCGTTTTATTGAATTATAACTTGGTACGATGTGACTCGGCGCTGTTTGATCGGGCCATCGTATCCTGTTTGCTCCATTCTTGCACGTGTGTGGCTGACTTTAATCGATTCTTGAATGATTTTTGTCGCTCTTCCGACAACTCGCTCGTGCATCACTCACACGGATTTATTTATCGTTGCTTTTATTTTGAATACATTCCTCCAATAACACATACATTTACACATAAAATCATTATCATTATATTAGCCTATACTAATCCACTGATAAACATAGGACTATTCCATTCTTGCGCCAATCTAATCAATACATCATAGACTCACCTGGCTGGTGGTCTGTATTTGCTTCCCGAGGCCAAAATACACTTAAAATACTTGATGCAATTTGTGGCCAAAACTTGGTTAAAATTTAGAAATGTGTATTATTTGTCTAACTTTAAATAATTATTCAAAAACATTTCTAAAAATGCGCGGAACATTTGAAGTTCCTTCCTTAAAATTTACTTCTAAAAATTTCAATATCAAAGTGGCGTGAGACACGCGGAAACAGTAAGAAAGGGGGAATATAAATAATCAGAGAAATTTAATTTTACGATAGCTCTCGTCCTATTCAGAGATGGGACACAATAAGTGAAAGGGTTTCTTTTCAGGCACCTTGCTAAAAAATTGAGGTAGTGGAACGTGAATAACAATTTGGCCCTCAGGGGGCATGATTCGGAAGGTGGGCAGGGGGAATAGATTGATGGTACCCGTTTGTAGCATCTGTCGCTTCAAGTGAACATCGATTATACTATACACCTCCCTGTTTCTTTGTTTGGCGAGCTATGTTTGACTCGACTCATTACTCTCTTCGACTTAGGGGATTAATTTCGTAATATAAACAAAAGACAGACTGATATTTTTCTCTCTAGAGAGAGACATACATTTTTTGAGATGGAAACAAATATCGTTTTTGGTATTGTTTACCTCGCGAAGTAATATATTTTCATCTAGGTCCTTAATATTTATGGTACTGTCATTAAGAAAAAACATTTTTTCAGATTAAAGAATTTGATTGTGAAACGAATTATATTATTTTAATATACTACTCGCTGTGGGTTGAAATGGGTTGTCTTTTGTATGTAAGATCGTATTTTTTTTTAAATAGCGACATGTAACAAAAATATGAGATATCCGTAAATTAGCACTCGACAACGCTCCAACAATAGATAATACAAAAACCTATTAAAAGATGGCGCCACATTTTTACATTAATCATGTACATAATTTTTTGACGTTTTTATGGACAAAACACCCATAGAGATAATTTTAAAAATAAAAACTGAATCTAAATGATAGAAATACTAGTTCCGATAAAAAGTTTGAAATTTTATCGAAAATCGGATAGTTTACAAGCCCATTATTTTAAGCTTTAACTGAGATTTATATATATTTGATGTATTAGAGTGTATAAAATGTATTTAAGCGCCGCAATGTAATTAAAACTGTAAACTGTTGACAGCGCTTTTTAAATTACTGTTTACAAAATAACGTCTACATTTCATTTTAAATTATCCTGCAAAAATACAAAAGAGATTCCACTCATTTCTTACTCTTTTTATATTTTAATTGGGCTACATTCATCTTCAATTCATTTGCCGTTTTTGTTTACTGTTTACAATTATAAAAATATATATTAAAGTTACTTTATTATGCCGCGACAAAAACAAATAAGTTTAGATATACGACGTAAAGAATGGTTTTGTGGTCTGCATATTCGGTAGGTAAGGTGACCGACCTATACTTTAGACAACGACATCATTCATGACTATTCACGACATAAAAAAGGCATACTATAGACTAATTTATCATTTTAGTCTAAGTAATATAGTGGATTCACGCGATTTTAATTGTCTTTGTGTACATCCTCCTTTTTAACTCTATAGTGGTGGTAGTTCTTGTATTTTTATTTAATATATAAAAATCTCAATTATTTAGCAAAAAGCGATGTTTAACTACATTTGAAGCAATTGTAATAAAAATACACAGTACCTCGAAAATGTTCCACCCGAGCCCTTATGACCGAAAGGTAAATAAGAACTGATGACTATTTTATCATTCTATCACAACGAAATGTACCCTGAATTGTATTCCGCCGAAATAAAAATAGCTTTATAACTTAAATAAATATAAGAAATATAACGTTTCAGAAGAATTTTATTAAATTTTTTTCATTAGATCGTTGTAAGAAAAAAAGATTATAATAGCATCCCTGTAATAAACAAATGGATTGTAAGACTGGTGATAAAAATGTGGAATATTCAAGCATTTATTTTCCTATCAAAAAGCTGGCAACGTATGCGTGGCGTACCGTACCGTTCATGTGCCTTAATCTTACTTAACTTCCTTATAAAACTTGGAGGTGCTACATTATTAGTAATGTATAACAAGCACTTCCAAGTTGAAGTGATCAATGTTGGACATTCTACGTTGGACCGATGTTCGCACTTAAGAAAACTTAGTGTAAGCTCTTTGCCAACTGAAAGCCGTGTTCACAGGTCTTTGGTAACGCTTCGTCTTTGTAGTGGCAAAACATTTCCAAGACGATGTTCATATAATCGGTAAAGTGTCTTTAAATCTTTGTTAACTTTAATTAAGTGTTGATTTTAATTGAGTGTTTTATTAATCTGGAGACATAGTAATCCATTTATTCTTTTAAAATGGGTCAAAGAATAGCAATGACGATTAAATAGGGCTGATAACTTAAACAGCGACGAAGGTAATGAAAAGGTGACCACGTCTTTATGACTATAGGTAATGACCTAATCTAAACAGCTGGTAGCCGTTAGATACGGACGACACGCGGAGCACTAGCAGTTGGAAGATTTTTGACTCCATCGCCTTAAAAACTTCAATTTTAACCTATTTATAACGGATTCGAGTTAAGCAAGAATTATTTTTAATATTATTCTAAGAAAAAAAATTGAATTTGTCACCAGCGACCAGGTCGCGGGTCGGATTTTAAATTCAGGAGCGAGTTATATTTTGTATTTGATAGAGGTTTTTTAGATTTATTTTCACTGATCATATCAAATATCACTTGAATTAAAGACAAAGTTACCATGTTCAAGAAGAAAAAAAAAACGTGCCGCGGCAGCGGCTGAAGAGTGCCAGGAGTGACTTTAAAGCGCTTTAAGATTAGGTTAGGTAAGGTTTATAAAATGTTATTTTTTAATTTTCTCAGGAACTGTGCGTTTCCTGTTAATGGGAGTGGCGTCGAGGCACAGAAAAGATACTGACGTAATCCCATGAAGATGGAAGGAGGCGCTGGTTCCACAGGAATGGAAATTAGCGCGGGATTATTATCGCAGAACGGATGAATTCCGAGCAGCTAATGACGAGCCTGACCAATCAACTGCTCCTAGTGAGTTTTGGCTATTTCAGCAACAGAATTGTTCCCGAGGAGGGCTGGCGTCAGGCAGGCCGCCGGCATTAAAAACTGTAGTCAGAACATATACAGTATGGACTACAATCATACTGCGCTGAGTTGAGCATTTTATTAATGGATCAATAGTTTATCTTTTCCCGTATTCTGAACGGACAGATGATTTGTTTTTGCACTGCAAGCTGGCATTAAAAGTGAACCCGCGCAAAGAGCTTTTGATAAACAGTCTCTAATTTTTATTCAGCAGTTTCATTTAATTTGTGTATAATTTCGCATTTCAAATTTATTATTATAAACGACCTGCTTTGTCAGGCAATATTGCATGGTTGCTGTCACTTAAGAATTTAATATTTCAATGCGATATTTAAATGTCGGAACTAGATTACTGCTATAAACAAGAATTAAATAAAGGTTGCTGAAATTACTAATTTAATAATGGTTAGGCTACATGCATACCGTAACGATTTTGTCGAAAATTAATGTCTACTTGACTAAGGTGATAAATGCCGTGACTGATTACGAATAAAAGAGACTTCGTGCCCATATTTTATTTTGTGTTTTTTTTTGTCCTACTGAGATTTAATGATTTAACAATATACAATACAAATTATATTATTTTTCCTTGTTTGAGATGGACGTAAACAAGCATACTGTTGTTGTCATACTGTAAGTGTGTACATAAGTATGATACTGTTACAGTCTTGATACGCGCAGGATAGTCCAAACTTTGATCGGCATAGTTCAGTGTTAAAGCAAGGATAAAACGCTACAAGTGATTCTAATTATTTTCACCTTGTACTTTCTGACCAAGACGCGTTCGGAACGAACAAGTGAGCAGGATACCCGGATGTTGTCGCTCACATTTTTGATTTGCCGGAAATGCATGAGTACGGCACTGAAACGTGAAGTTACGTAGCTGATTATGAACAGCATAAGTCTATAATAACCACATTTCAAAGGAAGGGGACTCAGTTTTTGCTCCTGTCAACGGTCGTGACAACACCTCTTGAGGCCCAGCCTTGAGTGTTTGTTAAAGTAGTCGTAAATAGTGTGTACAGTATATTGTGTAGTGAGAATACTAGGCTACAACCTGTGAGAGATATCACAACGTATAAAATCAATAACAACCAAAAGTATTTTTTGTGTTTGAATTGAATGTTTGACTCGAGGGAACATCAGCACTTTACAGTATCTGATAGTTCTGTAGAGATCTTTAAAATGAAAAAGAGGAGAATGTGGGAAGGAGATCGAGTCGTTGAATATCTACAACATCATGGTAACGCTGCACCCGGTGTGCAACATTTTTATTTTACAAACATACATTACATACATCCAATTTACCGATTGTGTTCTATTATCGATATTGCAAGATACTTTATTAATATAATTATGATACAGATAACAACTCCTGCACTTACGAACACATTACTATTTCTACTACTTAACAAGGATTGCCGCATAGTATGACTCTTAGCCAAAACTACACATCACAGAGCGATTGTGATGGGGGTTGAAAATGTTTTTTTCCATAATGTGTTATCAATTATTATATAGCGTCATTTTGCATAAAGTATGTAATATGCATAGAGTCGATAGTGGTTTGATTTAAGCCTATCCTCGCAGCTGTACTCGTGGTAGCATTATTGCTTCCGACTTTTGGGCAAAGTAAATACTTCCTTTAGAATCGACATAATACGATTTAAGACGATAATATAACAGCGTCACAAACGCTCAAAAACTAAATATCTTTCTCATTTCTTACGTAAACGTTCGTTCTAGATAAATTAATATTATTTTTATTTTTGCAATCTCGATTTACGAAAGACATAGCAAAGAATTATGTGTTCTTTTGTTCGTTAGTTAAATCTCCATTTAGATGTATATAAAAGGATAATCGGCTTAGCGGTTCAGACGCGCTATTTACCGACGAATTGAAAGAGTATTTTTCTTTATAAAAATTAAACAAGGATAGAGAAAGAAATAAAGGAACAAGGAATAATTCTTAGGTTAGTCTGAACGATTCTGCAAATTTATAAATTCATTAATCTTATACTGAATTTATAATGTTCTATTTACGTTTTTAAAGTGGAAACTTCTCTTGACGCGTTAGACGATATTTATTAGGATAAAATCGTTTAGGTTTGCGTGAACAACATGCTCCACAAGTAAAAGCATCACGCGTCAGAAACATGCTTATTTGAATTTAAACCAGTTTGAACGAACTTATATTCATTTTTATTTTATTTTGAATTTGATTGTAATATACAAGGGTTTATTTTTGTTGATTTATTTATTTTTGAATTATTGTCGCGCCTGTTTTGTTGCTGTGTATATATTTCTCCAATGGAGCCTACCATACTATTTTAAGGGAGGTTTTAAATACGGTGGCAAACAATGTTATCAACGAAGCTATAAACGTGATTAGAAAAAAACCAGAAAAGCTGCAGTTACGTTGTCAATGTTAAATGAAGATAAAATTAAAACTGTCAGTTATATCGTATTTTATGTATTGTAATAAAGTTAATTGTGAAAAACTGCCCTTTAATTATTTAGCTAATGTTAATGCTTATTTATTTATTTTATATAAAAAGTCAAATTAATAATATATTTCGATCAAAAAATCAACATAAAATATTAACTAATCTGTCAAATAAATTGCACGCACGATCAGACGTAACAGCGTGAAATAAAAATCATTTCCGACCCCTGTATTAAATCATAGATATTTTTGCACATGTTGCGCCCCAAGAACGCATGGGAGCAACCGCTAGCGGACTCCAGCCCCGTAAATAAGGATCATAAGATTATTGGGAACAGGGTATTCACTCGCGGGCCCCCGCTACGATTTACAGTGAGCACTAAAAATGGGAAATACTATAAGATTAGTAGGCGATCGCATCATATACTTTTAATCATGTCGTTTTAAAGACCAGATAAGATTTGAAAGCTACGAAAAGTAAATAGTAAAAAAATAAGTCAATCGTGGTACATCATATGAAATTTTTTTTTATACTGAAATTGATCATGGCTTATTTTAAATCGTAGCTAGCTTTAATACAATAAATATTAAGCAATGATAATGACAAGTAGATATTAAAATAAAAGATGTACCGCCGTATACATAGGACAAGTATCTTTGTATACAATTCCGTTTTTGTAAGAAAATAGTATTAAACAAAATTACTTGGTCAATTTTAACGGAGGTTTATTGTTTAGGAATGGCCAATTACTGTTTACCTACTTAAATCTCTTTCTTCAAAAACTTTAATATTCGAATACAGTTTTTTTTTTAACTAAATATTATCATTGAGTATTTTGAACATCGTATAATATACACATGTCAATAAAATTCCTTAGAAGTTCTTATATTTAACAAGCATAAAGAAATATTTCTTTGATCCCTTACAGATATTAAATTTACTCAGAATCTTTTTTATCTGTAGACCTTCATTTGGTTTTCATACATTTAACGTTAGCTCTCCTTCGTCACTTATTAAATTGGATAAATGAGCTTTTACATTTTTTAAATAATTGAAGTAGACAGAGATAAAAAGAATATAATATGAGTAACCGATATTATGTATTTAATCTTTATCTTTACATAGTATAAAACGAAGTCGTTTGTACGGTGTTCCCTTAGATCTTTTAAACTACGCAACAGATTTTAATGCGGTTTTAATCAATACACAGTGATTCAAGAGAAAGGTTAAGATGTATAATATATGCATGTCATAGTGGAGAAAAGCAGAGAATTTCAAATATTTGTCGTAAAAAACATATTTTTGTAAGCTTACATTGTATATCCAGCATATACAATGTAACATACCAAAGGTACATTGTAAAATAAGGTACTACGGATTTGTTTATCTTTAAAATATGTACAAAAAGACCGCGATAGTATATATCTGCTTTTAAGGGTAGCTGACTATATCCATTTTAACTTCTAAATAAATGGTCACGTTTAATGCGGCAATGGGAAAGCTATTTGAAGGGATACAGTACTACTGTAATCCAACATTTAACAGTGATAGAGCCCGCAACAACAACATCTGTTGCACGAATGCGCCAGCTCGACCGGTAAAATACCACGGCCTCACGGAAGACAGGCGTGAAGTAGAAGTATTCTGCGTGTCGTCTGACGAGGATGAGGATTTGGCGGGGGACGGGATAAATAGGAAACATTTTCTGTTTGTCCCCCCTCTGTTCGTTTAAGGTAGGCAACGCGTGGGTTGCGGTCGCTTGAAGTAGGGGGACCGTTTCCCTCCAACCGGATTCCCCCTTCAGAGGGGCCGCTCGGGGTGGGCTACTGGGCAGCCCGCCCCTCGAGCGAGCCGGTGGCTGCGGGGACCTGTCCCCGCAGCGAGTGAGGGTTAGTCGCGGAGGGAGAGGAGTGCTGGTATTGCGGCGTGCCACTCGCCCTGCCCTCCGGGACTCAGCGGGGTCGCACCGCACGCAGATGTGGCGTCAGTGGGGCTGCGAGGGGAGGGATTGGCCCACCTCTTGCAGCCGCATTTCACATATTCCTGGCGGTAAAGCTGGGACCGTGGGCCTCTGTCTTTTTCAAGACGTGGGCCGTGTGGAGTGAACCTCTTTAAAAACCTCAAGGTGGCGCCAACAGGGGAGGGCGGGGAATCCTGAACCTGCATGCACGGTGTCGCCTCCAAGGTGCGCCCTTTTAAGGGCGTAGCGCGGGGCCCCATCCCGGGGCGGCCAGTGGGCGTTGTGGTGTCACGCTTCCGTGGCACCCATGCCATGGCTATGAGGGAACGTTTGGTTTTGAGTTGGTGGCGTACCCACTCGTGGGGTAAGCCCCACAGACCCCCCTGTTGCCGTGAACAGTGGACATGCATAAGGCGCATTTTCCAAACGTAAAAAAAAGAGGAGGGACCATTTGCTGCCTACTGTTATACAAAAAATCTTATAAACTTAAGTACGTTAGTTACAGTAAGCATTTCATTTAAATTATGATAATCCTTTACCCCATATGATTTAAATGAATATCTTCGGAGTTGTCACAGAATAAAAACTAGTATGCGCTAAAAATAAATAAGGCGGGACGAAGTTTGCCTGGTGAGCTATTAAATAGTATAAAAACAAACTTATAGATATATACTAGCTCAGGCGCTGGGCTACCGGTAAAAAAATAATTTATACGACTTATTTCATTCACTCCCACAAGTTTATTAATATTAAAAGATCGTCTCCATAACTCCCTAAATAATATTTTTTAAATAAAATAACAACTTATAATCAATTCTCCAGTTCTAAATGCTCATTAATTTTGTCACATCAAATTGAATGTAAACACAACTCAATTTTTGTATATATCCTCGCACTTCTAATTCCTGTTTACCTGCGGCTGCCAGGTTTCTCCCCCGAGCGACGAAATTGCCCTCTGCGACGGAAGGGGAAATAAGCTACATGAGATTACGTAAAATGTAATAACAACAGAAGGCTTCTGATTATTTGTGGGGCTTAAAGTTATTTTTAAGATAGTTGAAATTGTTTCTTGAAAAATGTATACGGTTAAAATATCTTAATATATAACAGGATGTTACAAAAATACCTCTAAAAGAGGTAAAAAGTTTCGCTTGTAAAGAGTTTATTGCGAAAATTTTAAAAACCATAGCATGAGAAAAAAAAGAATTTGGTTAAAACAAAAAATAATCATCATTGTAACATCATTCTGAAAACAAAACTAAAGATTAGACTATCCAGAAAATTAAAAAAAAAAAAACAATCTCACCCAATTCTCTCTGAGAGGTAAATTACAACAATCATAAAAAAAATACTTTATTATTTACAATGTAATAATAAAATAGGTTTCCTTTTAAATTTTTCGAAAATCTGAATAAAGGTTTATTTTACTAGTCCACTTATCATTACATCATACAAATAATTTAGAGGAGCGGCTCAATGTGTGCTCCGTCTTGCTGGATGCCTAACCTTGCTCGTTACGGGACGCGGCCTGTGTTGCATTTCAAACCATCGTCGCGAAAACTAAAAAACCCCAAGAACAGGCTAGCCAATGTTTATATAGTAGAAAACGTCTGCTTGGCCCGCTATTCTTATATAAATTACGAAGAGGATACTTTACGTGAACCTCTACATTATAATAGAGCAACAGACAGTTTATTGTTGGATGCTTTCTATGTTGATGCTTGATATAAAAATACGATGTCCTCAATATTTGTAATCGTATTCATCTTGTCATTTTCTTTAAAATGATACAAATACTAGTTGATTCACGTTTAGTGTTAATATTTTACCTTATCAAATGTAAGTATGTAGTATGTAACATTGAAAAAGTCAATCCGAAACGTGTCCATCCGTCATCTTTATAAAAAAGCTTTTACGTTCACAAGAATGCTTATAAATATTTTATGGCGGGCGTAAATAGGATAAAACTGCCTTTCAATTCCATAGCTGACCTATTTGATACCCACGGGGGACCGATACAAGAGGAAAATTCTGCATTAAGCTCTCTCCTAAACAAAGAGGTAATCGAATTAATTCTTGCTTATTTTCTTTACAAAAAATGGAACAATAATTGGTCATTGATTTATAAAATCATTTCTGTATTCTTTTGTTATAATAATAATAATAATTTGTATAAAGCCTGACCACGTATATTATATAAAACTTAGCTTAGTTATTCAAAGTTAAGGTAAAATAAACCTAAAAAAATATCAAACTTGGTTAGATTTTATGTAGTACTAGCAGTTAGTTGAATTTATTATTACATCATTGTCGAGCGTGTTTTTAGTTTTAACTTCTGTCGGCAGTCTTTTTGGCTGCCTGTGCTTTTTATACATTCTTAGTGTAGAGATTAACACTAATTAATCTCTACGAATGAATTTTAATTGTGCTTTAGACAAAAAGTAAATGAATACATAATGAAACTCTTGAGTTAGCAATTCTTCGCAAGTTCATAGTTATTCACATTCATAGTTGGCAATGACAAAGAGTAGCTACTTACTGACTTTTAATTAAACTCCTCAATATTTTCCCAGATATTGCATAAAGTAATATTTAGTATTAAACATTCCTGTGTTTTTGTGTAAACAAAGTCGGAACACTTTGGTTTCAAATTAATTAAAGTTTGTCTCCACTACCTGTATTGGTAGTTCGTCATTACGTAAGTTACTTAGGGATCCAGTTAAGTACTTTGAAGCCGAATGTATTGTTCAACACCAACTAAATTTCGTGTCACAGGAGTTTTGCGTTGATTGAATTTGAACTATTACATTGTTGGCAGCATCTTATTAGGTTTCATTTAGGTACATCTATAGAACCCCATAGATGTCTTTATTATAACACTTATATATTCATAAACATATACATTCATTCCACAGTTACACTTGTACATTCAAGAATTTAGTAAGTTTTTTAATTGACTTTATTTCGTGTGACTAGGTAACCATAGGACACTAATCTTCTAGGATATGTTTAGCAAAACGTTAAATAGATGATTTGCGTGTAACATTCCACTACTGACTTATACAATGTATAAAATAGATTTCTTAACCAAGAAAAAACAAATATTCAGTCGTCACTAAGTTTATTATATCTGAAGCGAGACTCTTAGATTAGACGTATTAAAATTCTCCGGTTGCGTTTCAGAGGCGATAAATCAAAAGACAGGCAATTTTTTATTGCATTAGCCCTTGCTGTAAAATGTAGTAGAATACAAACATTATGATCTAAAACAAAAATCTGTGCATAGTATAAGGTAATGTCTAATCTTATTGTTCTTTCAAAGTTTTATAGATATTTAAATAACTTACAACAAATTTGAACGTTTGTTTTACTGTTGTTGGACTTATGACTTTGTAAAATAATTACATTTTAAGTATGCTAATGACATAATAAATTAACATTGTTAATTTTCTTTCTTATTATTATATGAACGAAATTAAAACATGATTTGCGCTTATTATGAAATTACGTATTTACATAACCATATAAAGCCAAAATCAACTTTGACTTCTGCAGATAATATTTTTAGAGCTGTAGATGATATTTTGTTTAATCTAAAATTTGTTTAAAAATTAGCAACACAAATGATGTATACACCTTTATGAGTATAAAATATAAGAGATTATATATTTGTTACTTATGTATCTGTGTATTGCACTGCTGGTGTGTCTGTATTTTAATCTTGCAATGGATTCGAGAAAATACTTAACAAAGCCATGAAAATAAAGAAAATAAAGAGTATATTCTGATATAGTTAGGGGGGGCTATACTTTACACATACACATGTATATGTTACGGTAATTGTGATTAACTGAAAATTATTAGTCACTTTCGAACATCATGAATAATTTTAATTGACTTATTTATTTCGTGTGACTAGGTGTGTGACGTGTGACTATAGGACACTAATGTTCTAGGATATGTTTAGCAAAATGTTAAATAGATGATTTGCGTGTAACATTCCACTACTGACTTATACAATGTATAAAATAGATTTCTTAACCAAGAAAAAACAAATATTCAGTCGTCACTAAGTTTATTATATCTGAAGCGAGACTCTTAGATTAGACGTATTAAAATTCTCCGGTTGCGTTTCAGAGGCGATAAATCAAAGGACAGGCAATTTTTATTGCATTAGCCCTTGCTGTAAAATGTAGTAGAATAATATAATAAAGTCGTTGTAAAAGTATTTGTATTTTTACAATATGTACTCTATTCTAGTAGTTATACCCATTCATATAATCCGTTTTTAAAGAAGTTGTGACAAAAGGTGTAGTCCGCCATTTTGTTGGCTGCCACATTAAATTTATCTCAAGCCCTTTCATTTAATACCCATGTTT
Organism: Papilio glaucus; assembly: GCA_000931545.1. NCBI lineage: Eukaryota > Metazoa > Arthropoda > Insecta > Lepidoptera > Papilionidae > Papilio > Papilio glaucus. Next base: position 121,555 of record JWHW01039730.1, read on the forward strand.
TCGTAGGCGGCTTCTTTTCATTTTCCGCAACAACACAACTAGCGCGTGTTTTGTGTCAGTTTTGATTTAATATCCATATATAAGGAGTTGTGATTAAAATGTAATTCACAATTTTCTTTGCGGCCATATTGGATTTGCATTTATCATTGTGTACTCTATTGTAGTAGTCAATGTTATGAAAAATACATATGTTATCCGCCATTTTGTTAGCGGTCATATTAGATTTTTATTATTTATATATTGGAGTTTGAAATTTCTAATAATTTTTCGTAACATATGTCGTAAGCGTTTCCATCCCGCAGTGTGTACTCTGTATTGGGGAATGCGTAAGATAGGTTGCGCATGAGATCCGTTTCCGTAACGTTTTTCGTGTAACGCTTACATTGACTTTCCTCCTCATGAATTTTCATATTCCGGGCTTATATATTAAAATCGATACTCAAAGGGTGAACTCCAATAATAATATTTTTATTTTATATACGTGATAAGGCGCCTTGAAATTCAACGAAGTGTTGCTATATGACAGTATTCAAATACTAAATATCAACAAACCAAGATTTTACGATGACACACGACGCAGAGCGGAAGCTCGCAGCAAACGACCATTATTTTAAGCTTAAATAAAACTTACGTAGTACATACATAAGTTTCATATAAGCTTAAAATAATGGTTCCTATCTAAAACATTCGAATATATTAATTTATAAACATTCGATCTTTGCAATTAGACAACTAATAAAATTAAGGTACAAAAGCGATTTGGAAACGGTAACTCCAATTGTGAACTTATCTCAGCTGAGAAGAGTTTAATATAACTTTGTAACGCGACGACGTAAAGTAATGAGAAATAAAACTTTTGTTCAACTTTATCCAACCCTTCCGTTTTATGTATTCGTTTCGTCGCTTCTTACATTATTTCGTTTACATGTATCGTGCATGTATTGGTACTTGTCGTTGCATACACTTTTATGTGACAGGCGTGAGGTATGTTTTGTTAAGTTTTTCAGACTTTCTGAAAGAATAATATCATCTTTAATCATAAAGATATTTGTAATATAATTTTAAAGCAATTTCACAAATAATTTGGTTTCATAATTATGATTTAGAGTTATTTCGTGAAAATAATTTTATGGCTTAATGTTCTTTTAAGAAATTATCTTTCTCGGTTTCACATATATACATATATGGCGTTTCTTTTTTTATCAGATGGATGGATTTTTAATCTATATTTATTCCAATTAATTGAAAAAAATCCAAAATGTATCTATTTTTCTTAAAAAAGAATTAATTATTATTTCGTTTCTTCGTTGTTGTCTCCGTTTGTTCAGCTTAGTTTATTTAAAGAATACCAGTAGAAAAACAAATCTAAATATTTATATAAAGACAAAAGTCTTATACTAACCGGTTCGTTATTTTGAGACCAATAAATTGTAATGGAGAAAATTCTATTGTTATGATAAGGCACAAGAACTTAAATCATAAAGTAAGTAAGCGCTACCCGATTTATTTGTGAATTTTAATATCAAAAAATAATTATTTTACGTTATGTTAACAAAACGGTTCATAGAAATCGTATTCACGTATATTTAAGATATATTCAAAGTATATTCAGCATTGTCTATTAATAGTTTTATCTGTAAAACTACATACTTCGTTCCATATAGTTTTAAATTTGTGGGGCGATAAAATAATTTCTAGTAAAGATTTATTTCAGCTACAATTTTTTTATGATCCCTAAATATTTTCCTTGTATTATGTGTATGTATCAAAATACAATCTCATTATGCGTGTGTATTAATAAGGAAGACGAAGGGAAATTTTCAAATTCCTTTTTAAGACGGAGGAAATTCTCAAGCCCTCATTTTATATATCGGGCAGTAAAAACCCCCAAGTCACGCGTGAACAAGCTAATATTTTTCCTTGAACGCTTTAAAAACGTTCATTACATTCAATTTGAACAAAGGTAAGAAAGTAGACATTTTGTTACAAGTGTATAGATATTTGTTATAAGCAATTTATAATTTATATAGTTGCAAAATTGAGGTTATGTGTATGCGTGGATTGTGTTGAAGATGATATGGGTAAGAAGGTTCAAAATCTTAATTCGTAATTCTTATTCGAGGCAACATTATTTTACTTATTTTTAAAGATCTGTTAATAAGACAAGGGCGGACGGGGATCTTCATCTTGAGAAATAGCCCGAGGTGAACTTGGCCGCTTATTATCTCGCCTTTCTTAATGATACAAGCAAATAATGTTTTATAAAATGTACCGCAATCAAATAACATCATTAAATTTATTGAATTACTGTAATCACTAATATAAAGACGTGAGGAGCCGTAGGGAGCGGTGAATTAAAGTGGAAACTTAATTTGAACTCAAATGATAATATTTAATATTATAACAAATAAGTCGGCATTGTAAATTTATTACAGAATATTAAAAAATATATATTTATTAGGTATAAAAGTTCTATTTAAATCTTTATCCCTCTCATCGTTTACATCGTTTGAAGTGTACTCGCAGTTATGAAAGATTGGAAGTCGAGTGGCATTAAGCCAGAGTACGATTCTTTTTTCCGATTGAAATGTTTCATAAATTTATTTGTTATTTTAACAAAAATATAAATAAATAAATGAGTAAGAGGAAGTTCAATCTCTTCCTACTTTTCTGGGTTACAAGTGTGTAGCTCAGAAAGGTAGGTAGGACGAGATTACGAATTTCCATTTGGCGCAGTCAAAAAATTGAATGAGTGGGATTCAAGTCGTTACAAACACTATAACAGCTCCACTATACACTGTCAATATCTGTTTGCTAGTTCAGTTTATTCTAAGCTAGAACGCAATTATTAAGATATTAAGTTAGTAAAACATTTCTGCATAACTTTTTCAGAACAACAATCAAGATATAATAGATATGTCAATGCAGAGCTAAAAAGATTTCCGTAGCTATTCTCCTTACTGTTATTCTAACCTGTTAAGTCTCGGTTGAGTGAAACTGTAATAATATTTTGTATTTCATTACAAATGTATTCTTTTGTATTATTTATTTTATGAATGAATAGGGATATAAAAATAACAGATTGTATCCACGTCATGAATAACGCCGCAAAGAGAAACTCGTGTAAATACAAATATAGAGGAATTGTTTCGAGCGATCGTTATTGTTTGATACGACAGGGACCCCTACTAAGCTCGCTGGACCGGAATCCTTTAAACACAGTTAAAAAGCCACAAAGGTACGCAATAACGTAATGTTTGCCGCACGCCAAACCGAAAACAATTCATTTCTGTGAAACATACCCCCTCACCTCACCTCAGCTACCCCGAATAGCGGCGGCATGCTAGCCGATCCGTGAAAAGCAATTCTTCGCATTGCGTTTGCCTTTTTCGCCGTACATTTAATGCGGAATGGTATAATAGTTTAAGTTAAGCAACACTTAAGCTTTAAGGTTTTGACTTCATAAATGCATGAATATTTATGAAGTCAAAACCTTAAATCACAAACCGTGTATTCACAATGATATATCACCAGGAAACGTATAAGTATAAGTAAGATAAAAGTAGCAGAGTTGAGGATGCAGTTAAAAAACAACTTTAAAAATCTTAAATAATACCTCTCAAATTGTAGACACAACACACATTAGATACATTATATTGAGTTTCCGTTCCGCTTACAAACAAAATAATGTAATGAATTCTAGGAGATCCTAGGGGTCAAGTTAATATTTAAATTACAACGGAATATTAGACTATAGTTCGATGTGAACTTAACCTTTAGAATCGCCAACGGAGAGTTACCCAAGGGTTCAGCCTAATTTGGTTTTTACAATTTAACAGCGTTAGCCGCAGATTTAGCTCGGTAACCCAATTGTGATTTATCAAAGCATCCAACATTTAATCTAGGTCCTAATTAAATTACAGATGAGGGTATATTTTTTTATGCCGTATTTAATACTATACAGTAATATCGATTTATTTCGTTTCTGTAACGAAAAAAACAATATTCACAACGCTTCATACCAAGATATACATATTTAAAATGAAAGAATGGAAACAACCATTCAGTCTATAAGTCTAAAATTACAATGTGGAGAGGAGAATATACAAGTCACGTAATCCATCACATTTTCAAAAGTGCATGCCATTCTAAGGTATACATTTTTTAAACAACTTTAAAGACTACACAATATTTTATCTGTTCCCAAATTGTATTTAACGTTTTGGCATGTCATCAATCAAATCAAAGGAATCTTTTTACAAACGTGTTTGTCTATAGTCATGAGAAAATCTGAGAATTACCATATGGGAACAAGTGTAAATAGAATTACATTTTCGCACGACGAGTGTTGCGCTCCCCTTTTCGTTTGTTATACTTAGAAGAATGAGCACAGAAAGAAAGCCCAACATGACTAGAAAAACGCTTCAGATATAACGTAAAATTACAAAGAGCGCCGTGCGTTTCATCAAAAGAAATCACTATAGGGTCCTGTCTATTACAATATCTCAAAATACAATAAGACCGTGTGTATAAAACAGTAAGGTCTTAAGCCTTTAATGGTTTATATTTATCCCGAAATAAACAACGAAAACTATTTTAATATTGTTTGTAAAATATTAGTAAAAAAGTTTATCTTATCCGTTAAGCTGAAAGTTTTTTAGTAACAAACAATTATATAGCTATCAAGTATATCGATAGCTTTTTTACTATTTATGGCTAGTAAAGATTTTATTTATGCCTTGTTAAGATTTGAATATAAATTATTAAATAAAATAAATAAATATGCGCTCACGCATGTAACGCAGATAGCTACGCAGATATGTTCGTCGGTTATGGGTACTCCTTATATTTTCCCTTTTTTAGTATGTCTATAATCTGATCGATATAAGTTCTCCAGGACGTTCCCTTCGACTGATTTTACTCACTTTTTCAACATAAATTTTTCGTATTACTCCTTTTCGTTCATCCTTTCAACAATCCCAAAGCCACCGAAGCATACCTTTCTTAATTCTAGCCACTAAATCCACTTTTAAGCTACCCTTTTCTCTTGTAATACAATTTTTAATGCTATCATTCAAAGTTGAAATAACTCCATAATCTCTGAATGGCTTATTAATTCCTTCATTTTATTTTATAATAAAATAAGTTCTCTTTTCCTGCTGTGAAATATCGTTATATTAAAAACAATTAAAAAGGGATCTGGATAATTGTTTGTAATCTGAAATACGGCGGCCAAGTCCCCAGTGGATTCCACAAAATATTACTCGTTGTAACTTGTCTAAAAATATTTGACATAATATGTATCGTGGTTACAGTAAATTTGAATTAAAATCTACGATATTTTGCACTAAAGTTGAATCACCTAAACAAGACTACCCGTGAGCAAGATGGATTTTGCTAATTATATAATTACGTCCGATATAATAATTGATGGTAATCCAAACTATAATGTTAACTTACTATCCGCAATCTTAATAGGATAAAAATGTCTATGGAAAAATTTGAGCTGGCCTCTACATACAGGAAATTGAATTTTTTCTATATATGAAAAAACTGAAAATTAACAGTGAAGGAAAACATCGTGAGGAAACCGACATGTCTTATAATCACTAAATTCGAAGACATGTGATATCCGCCAACCCGCACTGTGGTGGATTACGGCCCCTTCCCTCTCACGAAGAGGAGGCCTGTGTCCCTACATATTTTTATGTACGATTGAGATGTGTACTCGTTTCTCTGGCAACTATAAGACAATGTACCGTTTTTATTAACCTATTATAACAATTTTCTAGCTTCTTTATCAGAAGCAATTACAATAGAGTTTAGAAATTATTCTAACGGTCCAGAGCGTCTAATTAAACAGTTATTCCACGTTATTTGAAATACGAGTCGGTAAACGGTTATCGCAGTGTTGGAATTAGCATTTTATCGGTGGAATTTTTAACGCCCTATAGGAGATCCGGGCATAGATTTAACGGTAATAGAAATGTATATTCTCATATCTGTACATTAAGTAAGCGATTTAATTAAATAATTTACTGTTTAGGGATTATACAATTTTTATACAGTATATTTTAATTTTCAGCCATTATTATTTTATAGGTTTTGTGTAACTTTCTCTTATTCAAATTCATTCATAATTGGCTCATATATATTTTAAACAGACTTTGATGACACGTTGAGTATATATCATATGAACGACAATTATAGTAAGACGAAGAGAGTAAGAAGTTAATAAAAATGGTCAGTAAAACAACGTTACACTTCACGTCTCTTATGTTCGTTTAGTTTTTGGTACACGTACTGAAGATTTATTTTGTAATACGATAATGGACGGTGCAAGTCACCATTACTTAAACGATTTATACGTTAATCGTAGTGTCTTCTTGGATTGTTCTTTAAAAGTCATCTTATCATAATGTATATTAATTTATAACATAATTATAATAATAAATTAGCAAGAAAAGGTTACGCAAGTAGCCTTAGCGTCTTGTCAATATTAAGAAAACTATGGCGACTGGTTGGCGACCGAATAAAAGTTGCAATAATTATATTAAAAACCAAGTATCTAGTCGCAGTTAACTGACGTGGCTACGATTTCTATTTGGTTGCAATTTTACCATACCGCGGCCAAATTTATTAATTAAGTTATGTATTTTGAGTCTTGGTACACGTACCAGACGTAGAACGAAAAATTTGTTAATTTGTAGGGTACCCTACCCTCAATTGAAAGTGTGATACCCCTTGTAAGTTGTCATAGACTACTTGAAGTAATTATTCTATATTGGGCATACAGACGTATGATAAACAACATGTAGACCATATAGAATAAATCTCAAAAGAGTACTAAATAGGTACTTAAAATTTGACAAACTTTCAAGTTATCACGTACAAACATCTCTTTTCATCGAGCTACTACATTCAGATTGAGCACGAGTGTAATAGAAAATACGTTACTTTCGAGAAAGATAACAAAATACATTTTACTTTACGTGTGTCCTTTGGTTTCATCCTTTTGAAATACATTGTTCAACTTTAGTTCACAATAAGCCTGTATAAAATACAAGTCACAAATTTCTCAAAACGAACGATGCTATTCCTTGCCACGCCATCGAAATACTTCCTCCATCCAGTGACGTTGTAGGGACGGAAAATGTGGAAGTTATTTCTAAAAAGAAAATGTCTTCGTGATCTGTTGCAATAAATCCTAACCTTTGATATGTTAGTCTAACAAAGGTTGTTGTAAAATGATACACAAACCGGTCGGGCCATTGTGTTGATATTTTTACAGATTTATGAAAGGAAAGGTAAAGGTATTTGAACGGAAACATGAAGTGAGTATTGCTCTTTTCTAAAAGATCACAGGACTAGAAATATAAATAAAATAAATTCTCAGGCCTGTAAAAGAACTTTTTAACTTTACAGGGATTGGAGATGATTTCTATTAGTTTTTTCGTTAGCTCCTATTACCAAGTAACTATTACATTATCTATATATTATCGACAATTATGCCGCCACCTCCCTAACACATACCACCGTACCCGTCACAGATTAGTTAGGGAGGAGGCAAACGATTTACCTGAGTTAAGCGACCGCCACTCGTAGGTAAGCAACAAGGTCTGCAATAAGCAATAATGAATTGCAGATGTATAGTCTACCTTTAATGGACA
>JWHW01039730.1:131137-156033 GCA_000931545.1 Papilio glaucus
TTAATAAATTACATCTAATATATTTATTTCCTGAGATAGATAAAAAATAGTGAGAAAAATGAAAATGAGGAGCAGTTGGAGAATAGTGACTACCGGCGTCCCATCCTTATTTAGAGAATAGAGTGTAGCTAACTAGGTAAGTAAGGGAGCCTTATTACGCAATACAATAACAATTCGAGGGCTTAATGCCTATAGGCATTCTCTACCAATATACCACGCATTAAGGAAAGAAAAAAAATGGTGAACTAGATGAAAAGGAAATTTAATAAAATCATATATGTATAATATAGATAATAAAACTATGCATATATAACCATGTACATACGATAGTATACCAAGATACTAATAAGATAAGATTTATTGTTTTTATATTGTTCAAAGGGGTGTAAAAAAATAAGAAAATTAAGGAGATCAAGACTATGTTAACTTCTGTTTACTTTTATTGGTCTATAATAAAAAACCTTCGTATAACGACATAACGCAGAATTTCATTTTGCTGTGGAAAAATCAATTTATTTGCAGCTCGTCTCAGAAATAGAATCACAACATTGCTGTAAAGGATTGCCTTAACATCCTCCGGATATTTCTGAAGCGAGGTTTAAAAAAATTAAATAATAAAATACAAAATTATAAATTCTGTAAACTGTTACCGAGTTATATTCGTAGCACAAATAGTGGATTATATAACATACGCTCTAAAATCTATTATTTCTGTTAAATGGCCATCCGTTCCAATTTATATTAGCACAGGTGTTTCTATAGGTACGGACGGCGTGAAGAGAAATTGAAGTTGTTTTTAATCAAACCTCCCACCAAGCCGCGTCCATGTTATTGGATTTGTTAGAAAAGTGGAAGTCCAATTTGACGCCATTTATACAGGTAATTTTTTTAGCCAGCGGTAGAGTAAAAAATAGTTACCAAGCTTGAATTCAGCATTAAAAAGCCCCGAGGTAGAAATATTACATTCATTTTGGACATATTCGCAGAGTAAGCTTTTTATAGAATTTTAATTTTGCGTTATGGATAGCAGATATAATTTGAATAATAAAAACTAAATTATAAGACATTTAATATCTTTTTTTTTATTTCCACCTCACTAAACAACGCTTACGAAGGAGAATAATAAATCTTTCAGGTATTCTGGCTTAGTACAGGATGAAGGTAGCATATTGCATGTATATTTAATTCACTGCTAACGTGTACACGGCTCGCTTACCTTCGTATAAATCCTACATAACATTTCAATGTATGGAAATTTGGCAGTGAACAATTCTTTTGATAAAGGATTTGGTTCTTTCCTTGTCAACGATGATATTGTTTTAGTTTCAGAAACAGATTACATATTAGATAACCCTTCCTTTGTAAAACATATAAAATTAAATTCCATTTATACTAAAGACATGACATGTTTTAAATTATTTTTTTAAAACATTTTAAAACAACAAAGGCATAATAGTGTCATGGAAAACGCTTCGGAAAATAAAAATTAGTACTGGTCCATTTTCATATAATCTCTACGTTTATCGTATAGTCAGTCAGTACAGTGTATACGATATTATTGTTTGTGGAATAACTGTAGAATTCACAAGATGGCGTCACCATTAAAATATAATTGTAACGGTTCTAGCATCGCTCTGTTTGAACTCTATGGTACGTGAAATAAACGTTGAATAATGTCGTATGAGTCAGTGCGTTTGGTAACGATCAGGAATTGGCGAACGGCGAAGTAAGAAAAAGTTAAAGATTCTATAATTTAAATTCTAATTATAGTAGAACATTGGGGAATTTGAAAGTAAGTAATAATAATTATCGAAAAAAAAAGTCGTAAGTTAAAACACAAAACAGGCTTTCCACGGATCGTCTGCCAAAGCGAACAAGTGTTCAGTTCCTTACCCATCCGGTATAATAATAAAGTAACTACCAGTTCCCAGTTTCCGAGAGTGCAATCCAAGCAAAGAGTGACAAGTCAGGAATAAAACTGAAAAATAAAGCAATATCAACATTCTCAGGAGTGTCTAATTCGTTAGGTATTCCATAAACAAGATATTGCAGATAGAGTATCAAATATATGTTTGTATATAACCGACAAAAGAGTCGACTCCAGTAGCATACGAGGCAAATGCGATTAAAACGGTAACTTATTCAGCCGTTAAAACGCAGAACGTGCCTTATTTTGCATAATTGTTTAAATTATCGATTGGAGCAATTCGGTCATTGTTAACCTTGCCCATTATGGTTGACCATTTAGTTTTTATTTTTGCAATTTGGTTTTTACCATTAATTCAAAATTAAATGTCATTATAATTAAAAACAACACCAATGTTTTGTAAACGATTTCGCTTGATTTTGTTTGCTGCGCGCAAACAAATACGAACCAGTTTAAATCGTCGGCACGAATGTCGTATTTACATATTAATGTGACGTGAAACTCTTCATATTAACGGCTGACGTCGTAGTCGCAGTTTTTAAAATACTACGTGTTTTATGTTTATGCTTACTACATTTTTTTATCCATAAATAATAATAAGTAACGTAAAATCATAAATAAACTAAACAATTGTGAAGAAAGATTAACATTTAGCAGTGGAATTTTTTTTAAATATGTTAGTGTGGCCCAGATGTGTTAGAACATATATATGGGTACAAATATTTCTATAAATAAAATGTGGTATGTGTTACGTTGCATAGGCTTTGTCGTGACGGAGTTAAAAGTCATTTTTGCAACTGTCTGTATTAAAAAAAACTATTTTAAATATACATACTCGAATGCCACGGTTATAGGTTACACGAATGTTTCTCTACCATTCTTGGAATCGATTCATACCAGAGAAACCTGTATCAATTTTTTTTTACGACTTTTTATATTCGTGTCCGTTACAGCTATAAGCTCACATTGTTCTGCTATTAAATTTAGATAAATATACAGATAAAGTTGATTCTAAGTTGTAAATTAATATTTAATAGTTAAACAACTCGGTTTCCCGTAAACTTAATCCGCCAACTTCATTGCGTTTACTTATCTTGTTCGAGTAAACTCTAAGTCGAATTGTTATAGTTAATCTTTACTTAGCTATTAGAGCTATTTAAGAATTACATATTTAAAGTGGTTTAGTATTTTCTTATTTAAGAATTAAATCTTTTTAATATGTGCCTGCAATATATTGGTGGTATACGTTTAATTTTTTTTTAATTTAAAATAAGGTCTCAATTTTGTAAAATTTCCTATCTACAATAAAGGTACATTGCCTTGGTGGCATCGCCACGGAACGTTCCGTATATGTATGTTTTTGTTCAACAATAGAAATTTGTTACCCTTCGTTTTTGTTAAATGAATATGGTTACACATGTTTGAATATAGTTTTTATTTTTATTACATTTCTTTATAATAACCTGTCTTATCACTGAAACGTTAGTAGGAGGACACTTAGATAGTAATCGTCGATCGTTTTTAACAAAGGAAAGACCTTTGTAGTAATATTCATAGAGAATGAAAGGGCTACTACTACGGATACATCTTTTCATTACTAATATTGCTCCTATAAACTTTTAATTAAATATAAAGAGACATCACACCGTCAATTAAACAATCTTAATTACAATTACAATTAATGTTTTTCCTCTATACGTTCCTAAGCCATTCGCGTTTACCTTGTTCTATCACAGAAAATAATCGTCTACCAGCACAGATTTTATATGTGAACTCTTTATCTGTATACTAAGGTTTACTAACAGTAAATGTAAGTTTCAAAACATCCAAATCCTTTAGACCAGACGGAATAAACGGGGCTGGCGATATGACGAGCCAGAGCGGGTACTATATGTGATAACGTTGGCTAAAAATGATTAATGTGCAGGTACCCTCGTTCCGAAACATCACGTCATCCCTTCGTCGAGTTTTTAATATAATTACCACCGGCTTTTGTTTACAGCCAATGGTGGCACCCAAAAGGAGCGTGAATTGATGTGGAGTAAATAAAAAGTGAAAGTAGAATATTTATTTATATTTTATAAATAAATATTCTACTTTTACGAAAAAGCGATGCCTTTTACATCATCCCGAAGTTGATAGAAAGTAAAACTAACATTCCATATATAAATCAATGAGTTATAATTAACGTGTAATACTTTTTATTGCCGTAGTTATATGAACAGCTTTATTATTATTTCGTCAATGAAAAGAAATTCATTTTGATTTTGCAACGGAACAATAGGTCGAGCTTTAGCTAAATGTTACTGGACATAGCGTTAAAGCATAAATCACTTCGGTATGTGCAGTGCTGGCTCACTTCCATACGACGACATTTGTAGTTGCAAATGTCGATAAATTTCCAATTTTACATTTGTTCAAGGTAAGAAAACTCTAAAAAAAATAGTTTATCTATGTAGATTGTACCATGTTTGTTTGTATTAATTCTATATATCTAAATCCCTATTTCCCTTTGTCACGACATCACACGTAAAGCTGGACCTATTTTACCAATTGTTTTTTTTTTGGTGGTAGTATTGTCGGATGAAAGTTCGTATGAAAGAGGAAACTAAGAATATTGCACGGGTAATTAGAAAAATTAAGGAATCTTAACGACCGTATTAACTTTTCTAATGTCAAAAGCGCTAAAAAGTTGTTTTTATTGACATAATGCAAACAAGACCATTCATATACGCGCCAGAAACTAATGTTGTGTATTATAAAGTATTAGAATAATAAGCACTATGTTCTTAGAATATTGTTTTATTAAGTATAGCGATTCGAATTAATTATTCATAGTTAAGAAGACAACGTCTGTTGAATCAACTAGTTTGAAATAAATATAAATTACAGCATACTGATCACATGACAAAATTCACAGTCCTGTCCCTGAATGACAGACGCTCAACACCAAAACACAGAACTATTATATGATATATAAATGGCAGCTGCAATGATTTCTATTGCTCATAAATGATTTAAATTAATTTCCAACTGCCAATAATGACCGTTAATGATTTTGACAGCATACATCTTGATACCATATTTGCTGCTAGATGAGTTGGGACGTAGGTTTTGGCTACAGATTTTGCAGGCGGCTGTCTACCAACCGTCGTCGGGAATTATGACGATCTAGCTTGAATTTCAATAATCAAATATTCAACGTCTATTGTCTCGGCTTCACAGTTCGCTGGAGAAACCGTTAACGATTCGAATACGCACTGAGGATCAATGCCAACAGAGCGAGAACATATTTCTTCAAATGCCACAAGTAAAGGTTTGTCGTGAAGCTCCGAGAGTAAAACTTGAAGAGAAATAATTAATTTTGATACGAATTATTAAATATAAATAGGTATTACGTTAAGTCTGATATAAATTTATCTTGTAAAATGGTAGAAACTTTATAAATCCTAGGTCTAGGGTAGAGAATTCACCTTTTCATTTCGAATTTACGTAATGTGAAATCTATTTCATGCATACGTAAACACAAACACAATGGACGTTTAAAGTCTCGAGTAGAGAGAGCTATTTTTAAAAAGTGTTCGCGTATGAGGTTCAATGCAGTTTTTTTTATAAAAAGAACGTACAATGCGACTGTCTATGGCCGACTTATGGTTAACACGTTTGAAAAGCATTTGATATTGTTAGTTCTTGCAGTACTTTTACGTACTCTACTTTTATAATTATGATAATAATGTTTTCTATGAACGAATGAAATGAATTGTTTTCCAAAATTAACCTTAACCATAAAGATATAACAGACTAGATTTACTGTTACAGAATCTTAAAAGATATCAGCAGAATTTTAAAGTAATCAAATATCATAACCGGACAGAAAACCTAACTAGTCATGCCCGGTTTTTTGAAAAGTTTATTAAATTTTTGTTCGACTAACACTCCTGTCAAGTTAACCACGTAAAACCAATTTCAAATTTGCTTCTTGCATCTCAAATGGCATTTGATCGGACTTTTGACAGCTAGCTACTAGCTTTTTTCCGTTGATCTGAGATTTTCTGAATGATGTTTTATTGTTAACATAAATTTGAGTTCTCAATTCTGTTGGCAGTTATCTATGTCTTTTTTTCATTCGATGTAATTATAAGCCAAGGCACGACAAAAGTAAAATGAATCATACATCATGAAAACATATTCTCAGTTAACTTTCCAGTAAACAAGTATTTAAAATAATGTAAACAGCTCAACACTTGTATGTTTCTACATTTTACTAGAGCTTGATTTACTATTTTGTTAATAATTGAATTGTGTAGAAAAAGACATCCTATAAATATTCATCGCTGTACTTTAAGGGTGCACATATAATACTATTCGGTAGGATGGTCTAGATACGTGAAGTGACTGTCGAATAACTGAATAACATGTTCGATTAGCATCGTACATTAAACAGCCAATCAGTGTGTTGACGATGACACTGATGGAGAGTGTTTGCGAATTCCACACTGGTACAATTCCCGAGCGCTAACAAACGCCAACGGAGACAGCATTGTCGTGACAGAGTGTAAACAGCGCAAATATATCTTAAACCAGCTTAAATGTGTTGGATCATGGTAGATACCACTTTGATGCCTGCAATTGTATTATAATATACTTTAATGTCGTAAGATTTTTAGTTCCCTCCAAATAGTTTAGTTTGTCACTACGCTAATTTGATTCTTAGAAAAAAAAAATCAAAAATTCTTATTGTATGCTGTTTCATTTATGTTGTAAACTGAATTTTCTGAATAATACATTTATTGTTTAAAAAAATAATTCTGGATAATATGAAGAACGGTTTTTTATAATGGAGGCAATCAAAAAAGTCGACAAAAATATAGGTGAGTAACTTGCCCAAAAGTGCCCTTTAGCATCAGCGAACCGTCCGGCAGTGAACCGTTCATTCGTTGGAAGTGTTTCTATTCTTTCGCTACTGTCGCCAAATACCATAATATATTTCTGTCAATTCGATATACATTTATATATTTTTTTTGTAAATTCCCACATATTTTAAATTGCGTATACTACGTTGAAAACATTGTAACTTATAATTTTCTTTATTGCATTTATTCAATAGTGTTGAATTTATAATCCAAAATTAATTATCTCAGATAGATCTTGTGTTGTAGTGATAAATATAATACAAAATATTTTTTTATGTTGCAGACCTAATTTTTTTACTAAGACCGAAGACGCAGACGATAAGTCTTTCAGTCGAACAATCAGTTATCGTTAATAAATAAACCTTTCCTGATCAGCGTTCAGGTTATCCTATCCTACAACGATATTTTATGGTCCCAAATTGATTTCTTATATTTACGTGAATACTACACATTGGAAAATAACTAATTTTGTAGATTTTATCGTGTTTATTTTGACAATATTGATCCCGAAACTTCGGGTGCTGTAAAATACTCGAAACGTTCTGGATAAAATGGTTAAAATAAAGGCGATAAAATCCGTAAGATTAGTTTTATTCCAATATTTTAGGGTCACTAACATACCTTGTGTCTAGATCTTTAGATCGGCAGGAAATTATACTTAAATTTACTATAAACCTATTTCTTACAATTCAAAGCTGCCTTCCAAAGTCGTATTGTTACAGTTCACTATTATATAAATATTGGGTTGGTAAATTGACTGCCAAAAATCGTCTTATATCGTTTATGTCTCTTCAATGATTTCTCAACATAATGTCAAGGTAAGATATTAGGTAACAAACACTGGGCTTAGAAATGCTGAGCTTATGTGGCAGTGGGTAGGAGTACATTGCTGGTATGGGTGTAGGCGAGGTGGTTATTTCCCGAAGGGCGCTGAGATGTCTTAAAATGGCGACAATCAATGTTAAATTAATTTAAATTAGCTTGTTAAGCTACAACTTCTCTTACGATTCGCAAGCTGACGAGATGTGTTGTTAATTCTCTCTCACATTTCAGACTACACGGTGAGTAAATAGCAGTGTTTGCTGTGTCTTCGTCCCCAGTGACAACTCGAGCACGGTTTTCCTCTTCCATCAGATCGCTTTGCGGATCGAATACTTACATTTATATATTAAATAGAAAACAAAGTTCAAACATCATTTAGTGTGATTTTATGTACAACATTAGTTAATCTTCCGTTGACAATCCAGCAGCAATTGCGATTTAATTGAGTTACCTACGCCTACGCTACGCTTGTCTACGACGCAAATTACCTTATCGAGTTGAATGAATAGTATTGCAAACTAGCTTTACTGTTGTTATCTATCGATTAATAACAATATGATTAATGTCAAGGGTTATTTCTACATTAAAAATGATGCGTTGTGTTGAGTAATCATAATAAAAAATTAACATAAGTGTAGTAATATAATATGAATAATTATTTGATGATAGATATCTGTCTATATTGAATACATTAAAACAAGATCGTGTACTTTCTTTTCGTATCAATGACTATATATTGGTTACAACAGAAAGATACACAAACTTCTCCGTAGGGAGTGTAAGGCAACGACATTGTTAGCTGTGTAACCTTAAGCGTGTCAGCCTTTACACCCCGTTTCAATGAAACAAGATACTGTAAACCGCTTCAGTATAAGCACTTAATTGAATAAAACTTGTAAATGTGTTTTGAAATTTACAATGTACTTATATCGTTTTTTCTATAGTAACAGCCAATAAAGCCATACATTTTAGAGTTATAACCATAGTACTACAACTTTGATGTTACTAAAACAATACCGGCGATATGTTTATAGGTTACTAAAAGAGTCATGTTATGTAAAATTAACGCACTTATATAATATATAGTAATAACGAAGTTTCAACGACAGCAGTGGGGCGTACAAATTATGTTAATTGTTGTGTTAATAGATAATTATGTTAATAGGATTATTATCGTATTGATAGCAGACAGCTATATAGCAAACATGAGCTAATTTAAATATATTATGAACCATCACGACGTAGGTATATGTGATAATTGACTATTTCTTTTGTACATAATTAAACTTATCTCACATGTTTAAATAAATAAGATGTTTCATCATGAGCGATACATTTAAATGATTACAAAAGTAAAGATATATTGAAATGTAGCGATGAATAAAAATATATTTTTATAGTTTAAACATAAATCCATTGCTATTTTACTTTTAACTAAACAATGTCAATAAATCGTTGAATACTATCGGGATCAACTTAGCTTTTGTTTCACGATGACAGAGCAGAAATTTATTTTCAATTTCCTATTTGGTCCGCAGAAAGTCGCAAGGGATTACTAGTTCAACTACATAAGAACATATCATCCATTCTATTTTCGAATGTTATTGATAATATCGATTATGAAGCGTAGAAATTTAAGAGATATTTTTATTTTAAAGTAACACTCGCGAACTTGTAAGAAGTCGTACCTTAACTTATTTGACGCGAAACTACGGCATACATTTTGATGCAGAAAGATATACATTACCGGATTTAATATTTATTATCATTTTATGGATTTTCAGAACGAAAAAATATAATTGAGAACTATTCTATGACTGCCTGTTGCAAGGCATATCTTCTTGTTTTCTTAACAATCCATGTGTGATGTATATGGTATATCAACATCATGATATGATGATGATGTTCAAATAATATAGTTATGAGGTATAGTCTTATATGTTTTTGTGGATTTATCGTAGTAAAAAATACAACGAATAATATATATTATTATAGAACATACAAATTCTATTATATAACTTAGTATATTAAATAGAAGTTACTAAAATAAATGTATGTTACTCAAATAAATGTTTTAAGTGCGACCGTCTTCTGTAAAATTTCTGTGACAAGTACCTACAAGTGGAAAAATTTGCAACTTGTAGCGGCACACTCTTTGTTAACACTTACCCGGTACGCATGTTTGTTCACGGTTTATTACACATTTTATTTGGATACCCAGTCTTTTATATATGTCATTCACACATATATTATATACGATAGATGAACGCAATGATAATGTCACAAGGTAAACTATCTATGAACTACATACCTATAACATAAATAATAAAGATATATATGGTATCTTTATTATTTAGGTTAGGATATTTATACTAGGTATTTTCCAACACGACATTTTTTAATTACAGTGAACGGTCGCCAATATTTATTTTTTTGTAAGGAAAAACAATATTTTCTACAATCCATCTTCAGATTGATAACAGCCTAGTGTTTTTATTCGTCATAAATTATGTGTATTTAATATATTGTACTACACATTTAATGAAAGAGAAAGTTTATTTCTCTTGTTTAATGAATATTTTAAAGAGCCCAACATTATGATTTTCTAATATCCGTCAAAATCACTCTAATTAAATTTAATTTTAGAAATAATATAAACGTATTAAGGGTATGTCATAACTGCCAATGGGGTGTACAATCAAGCGCTATATTGACTGGTCATTAGCGACGAATTTTCCCTCATTAATCTTCATCCGGCGTGGCAGTAACGACGGTGTTTTGTTAAACACGTAACGTTTGACGAAAGTAGGTGACCAAAGAGGTTTATATTTCAAATGAAATGTCATTACTAACATCAAACGTAACCTAATTGCTTATTTTCTTGTACAAAATAAACGACGGATCCGTTCCATTAAAGCATTTCGTAAGCAAAAGGCCCCCAGGTTAAGTTTAATAATTAAAATGTACAGAGAACAATGATAAGTCTCGCTTTGCCCAATGTTTATTGACGGGCAACACTGTGAACCCTTTGCGATTTCAATTTGCAAAGGTCCCGGCCGGCTTCTGTTTACCCACCCCTCAGTGTAAGAGGGACGTAAAGATTGAAAGTTACCGCGTAAGATAAGGAAACAAATTTGTGCTTTGAGGTATAATCGTAAAAATTCTAAGGCTATTGAATAACAGCGTAAACTAGAGTACGTGTTGTTTTATCATTATATTCAATAATAATGTTAATTCTTATTAAAGGAAAAAGTTGAAAATAGTATTTTACGTAGTTCCAACAAAGACCAATTATCCGATGAACTCCATTATAGAGTACTAACTACGTACATATAGTATACGTTTTCATTGCGTCCATCTTTTTGAAACAACAAAAAAGAAATTCAAAAAGTCGGTCGTTGAGGCTTTGACTAGTGGCACTGTTGGTTTGTAATACAATCTATAATCACTAATGTAATATAATTATGAACGCACACAAATACACATACATGTGTATATGTGTATTTACAAATAACGCATCACTTAATTTCAGCTTAATAACATCAGCTTAATTTCTTTAAGCCTGTTTCAATCAAGCTTAGATAAAAGATTACTATCTGTGTAAAAAAAACACTGTGCTTGGATAATATGAAAAGATGTTTTTTTTCAGTCTGATTCAAATAAACACAGGTTTTGTGTAGAACAGAAGTACGTTGCTAATGTAATACAATTTCATCAAAAATTACTACCAGCACTGCCAGTACACGTGCAATAGTCGTAAAGGTGTCTGCCTCCCCGACCCCCCCATGTTGCCGCCTCTGCTACCACCTAACCCGAGGGACGCTACGGGAGACTTCTAGAATATTCAAGAGATTCCATTCGACTGTATGTATGTGTATTCGTTAGTATACAAATGTTGTACTATAATACTGTTATCGGAAATAGCAATCATTCTTTTTTAGACATTAAGAATTCACTTCTGTGTTTACGTACAATTATGTATTAGAATATGCATCAAATGTTACACTAAGTGCTTTATTTTATTTATTACTTTATGTACGTTTAGATAAATTACTTTAAACTTAAGCTGAAACATTACTTTTGCAGTAAACCGAAAATTCATTTGGTCTGTCACCATCTCATAGAAAGTTACAAGGTCTATGAACGCAGTCGGAAACCTACTGCCTGTCTTTAATTAAATTTTACTTTTAATTAAAATTTCTGGCTTATGGAAGTGTCTATTGTACTATATAAACCTTTTTTATTAGTTATTGCTTATAAACATTATAACGTTTTATTGTAGAAGTTAATTAAAATCAACATTTAATACTCTGGCTCACATACTTATTTGGATAAGGATTAATACTGAACACGAAAAAGAGTCGTAAATAGCGCATTATTTTTAAATGATTGTTCTAAAGAAAAAAGTAGTTATTGTGAGATAACCATAGAAGATATGCCATATCTGACTTATTAAGCATTTTTAGAGATCTACAATTCTGCAATACATCATTTTTATGTACGTCCTATAGTTTAGCCTACGTAAGCCAAGAAAGTAAAACTCAACTTTGTCATATTGTGTCTATCTGTCGAACAAAAAAAGAATCATCGAAATCGCATCATAAATCTCAGCGTAATCGGTGTACATACATTAAAAAAAACCTATCGAATTGATAACCTTCTCCTCTTTCAAGTCGGTTAAAAAGAGAGGGAAATGCAGATGTTCAATTGGGGAAGTTAATACAGAGACTTAAACCGAACAGAAGTAACCCACGTCTACTGTTTCTATATAATCAGTTCTAAGGCATGTCTTCTATTTATGTATAAGACGATGTCATTTTAGTAAAGTAACTAACACGCTGTAAATACTTTTACAAAGGATACACGTATACATTATACGTGTCTCCTTTATAAAGGTACAAGTATACATTACGCATTCTCAAATAGCACTAAAATTGCATATAAATGCAAGCTCTTAAAATATCAGTAAATAATGGCTATATAGAATTAATGATCGATATTAACCTCATTACCTAGGTGTGTGTTAACTAATTTGCGTTGCGTGCAAATAAAGTTTCGTTCGCTGAAAACTAATTATATTAAAACAGTGAAACCCAATTTCCTCTTTTTTACAACGTGCAATGGTAATTAAACTTATTGTGCAAGCTTTATGATTCAGTAGACATTCTACACGGGAATTGTGAAAAAAAAACAGCAACGAATCGGTAGTTAACACGGGCCGAATTAGTCGACCAGAGCCGAGCATTGTCGCTTTGGAACGAAATAAAACAAACAGTCACCCGGCATTGTTCGCAGGGGGTGATGCGGACCAGACCCGTGATACTTCGTGGACAATATTGCAATACCAACGAGCCTGCGAAGCACGCGGACTTTGCCATAAATCACATAAGTTAACGTTGTAATCCTTGTTTGGGATATAAATAAATATAAACGAAGAAGCCTTGAGGGGTTTCCTCTCTCGAGGCCTCATTTAAATTTCATAAAAGAGCTGTATTAAAACAATCGCTCCAGCTACAGAATTCTTAAGAGAAAACAAAAAGGTGCACTTCTCTTTTTCTATAAGGCTCCCTTGAGATAAGTTTGAATAAAGCACTCCTTTATTTGAGAATAATTTCTGAAGTAGAATAAGACAAAAAAATGATCATGTCCCTAATTTTATCATGATTATTAATTCGTTCGTGTATTGTTGTATCGCTGTTAACGGACGACAGGATTGCATTTTTGTTGATAGTAAGGAAGAAACAATATTTGTGTATTAAGGAAGTTTGGAAGGATATTTACCAATAAACTGGCGGGAATTAGGCGAACGTTCCGCGCTGCAACATTCGCAGAAGTTATACATTGTTCACTTATTGTTCTCACACAGAAAGTTTGATCATAAAACTTTATTTAACGCCCTTAACTTAGTTAACAATATCAATTATTCTTAACTTTGTGCGAACCGATAGTTTTAATTAGAGCTTGCAATGCGACTGCGAAATTGTATGAATTTTCTGATTAATGCTCAGTAAGTGTTATTAGTACAGTTTCTTACTTGCATTTATGAGAAATGAAATGGTCGCCGTTATTTTAACAGGGGTAATGCTTTTTTATTTATATAGTTATGATTTCATAAATAAAACAGTTTATTACTAGTGTACTGGATGATAAAGATTGATCGACCACAGAAGTCCACTGGATGAGGGCGGCAAGGTAACGACGTCGGCTGATTATGACGACAATGAAAAAAAGTCTCTGTTTTCTCTCCTATCGCCGTGTTTCGATTTTCCGTTACCAAATGTTGACGACATCTTCTTAATCTTAAAGTTTCGCATGAAAAACATGCGTAAGCAACACGCGTTAGCAACTTTCTTATTTTCAAATAAGCATGTTGCTTTAAACAAATTCATTTGGAACAGTTCAAACAAACTTTTTCATTTTTCATTTAAGTTTCTAAAGGTAATCACCTTGTTGTTGACCGGAGGTTTTAAAAAAAAACTTACATATTAACCGTAGGAGAGTTTAATAAGGAATGAATTTACAATGGCTAAGTCTTAAGTTGAACATTACTTATCTAAGTATATTTGTTTACTGACAAACAAATCCGAGAATCTCGAAGGCTGACATTAGCAGTGGCTACACACTGTGCCTTCTTCGAATCTCAACAGGATGTTTGGGAATAGATAAGCGTGGTTCTCATCTAGCATAACGAGGTTTATTTTTTTATGTTTTTTTTGAACTATTGTTGCGCTTTCGTCGGTAACTTTATGACTACCTCTGTTTTTGTTTAATGAACCTTATCGATGATAATTAGATATTAGAAATTGATAAAATATATTTACTTCAAATACATAAAAAATATATACGCTTTCGTCGCTACAAAATTTCTTCGACTTCAAAAGAATCTTATGCGTTATTTATAAGATGCTTTGTCTTCGAAGTTTATAATACTGTAAAAGATTTTTGCGGATAAAAAAGTTTGATTGAGTATATTCGTATCTGCGGATGCTCAGGAAATCTTCAATAATGCGAATTCGTCTTCATCAAAGGCAAATGACGGGCAATTCAGTAAGCCACAAAGCTAGCCGATGGTATAGGAATTCTTAGCATCAAATCCTTGTCAAGGGCTTCAAATTACATCCGCTCTCCGTACTCTGCTACACAACATGGGGTTTCCATATGATAAATGTAAGGAAAATTGAAATCACGTTTCGTTTTCGTTAGTAATTCCCTAAGACTGGCGGCGGGAGGTATGGAAGTATAAAAGACTGTTTTGTGCGATGTAATATCAATATTCTGAGGTTATACATCGGATTCAGAAGGAGGTATTCAAGAATTGTATACCTGTTTCTATCAATAAAGCATCATGGCTTCGTGAACAACGTAATCTCGTGGAAGTCATTTAAGCCGTCTATCAAATTATTTCCCGGTTTTTTGTTTTCTCGATTCCTTTACCTGAGACGTAAAAAAGTATTTGTTATTACAGTAACCCATTTTGTATTTGTGAACGTTATTTTACGTTTTATTAGTCATTGTTTAATAAAATGGATACATAAATACTTTTTATGATAGTTTTATTTACAAAATTCTCGGAAGCGAATCGTCTATTTAGTTGGCGTCTTCGTATTTAACTAGCGTAAGCCCAAACTTCTGCTGCCTTTAATTGTCTTATTAAGTAACTTTGTCATAAATATTACTTTAACATATCTAAGTCAATATGAAAGATTAATAGTTCTTCTATGATGGTTTTTGGTCTTTATATAACAAAAATTATATATGGTTATACTACATTAACGTATGTACCGGCTAAGTTAATCCTGAAAAAAGTCCTTTGCCTGCCTTAATTTTAGTAAAACATATCAACAAGCCTGTCTCTGTTAAAACTACTACTTTCTCCCTTCTGCATTAATTTTTATGACTTCACTTTGATCAATTATCCTTTCCATACACCTTAATTACCGAATACCAATTAAGGCATATATGTATTTTAATTGCCATTGTTCACACAGATAAACAAGCATTAATACTGCGTACTCAATCATTTTGTAAATTGAGTAATCATGCATTAATTATGTTTGCTTATCGCTATAATATTTATATTAACACTGAAATGCATTGCATGCATGCGTCAAAACCGATAATTCAACAGTAAAAGCTGAAACAAACAACTATAAATGTTCAGTTGGTAATTTCTTATATTCCGCAAAATACGACACCTCTGTCGATTGATCAAATTGAAATATATTCGAACTTTGAAATTACAGTCGTGCAATTTTTATTAATTCCGTATACATTTTTTATTTAAAATTTAAGATTATTTATTATGGTAATGTCTTAGCAGATATCCATACAGAAATCATATGGATGTACAAGAAGCGAAAGAGCTGTATCAATACCGTGCCACGTGCAAATCCGTAATCCCTGCCTGCCCTCAGTGGGTTACAGGCGTGAGTGCTTATTTAGGTACAATATAAAAAAAATCTTACTTATTTAATTTTTTATAATATTATCAAATTATTCATAACGATGCCTTTTGTAGCAATGGTATCAAGATTGATATAATAAACACAACGCAAGCATTTTATTTACTATTTTTAAAGAAGTGTTGTTTGAATTATTCATTCATAATTTCGAGTCTGGCGCATATCTTTAAATAGTCATTGAGTATCTCAGACCGCTGGTAAATATTTAAATATAATACAAGCAAAATATTGAAAACGTGAGGTTGAATTTAAATAGCATCAATTTGTTTTGATACGGTAGATTCATTGGGTGGGTGATATGACAATAAATGTGGAATATTTCAGAAGTTATTCAGGATAAAAAGCTATATCATAAAGATAATATTGTATACAATGCACGCCTCTCTCTCTCTCTCTCTTGTTCTCTGTTTATGATCCTTTTTTCTGTAGAGTAATTAAATGTTCTTTTATTCTATTCAAATTACGTGTAAACCACCACCACCACCAGCCTCACAGTGACAAGACGAAAAAATATATGTCTGGGCAATGAAAAAACTACTAACCAAAATCATCACTTTATTTTGGTTAGGTGTATAGTTAATGTTTTCGAATATTTAAGACAAACACATTAATAAAGTTATAAACGTGATATTCATACAAAAATTAAATAGATCACAGTTTAATTTAAACACATTATGGTTCAAATTCGTGTGACCATCTTCGAATTGAATACGACTCCCTGTCGAACCTTTGTCATTTTAATCATACTTCCGATCTTTCAAAGTTATGTTATTGAAATATGTTCAATTTCCTACGTTCGGTAGGAGTTCGTAATTTTCTGCGTGTTGTCGTATTATGTAAGTAGCAGTATGTATACAATAAATATTTAACTTGATCCGCATATAATAAATACGCGGTTCAATTAATACAACAGGAAACACGCAACTTATAAACCAATATCTTTTAAATTATAAGTATGATTTAAAACATAAATTAGCTTTAATATAGTCCGTGGTATAATTGTTTGTTTTATTTTACAGAAGTTATGAATCGTAAAAGTTTGGTTGTAAGGACAGATTAAGATTGATTATCGAAATAGTTGCAGATGCTTAACCATTCATTAGGTGTTAATTGAGAAGCGACGTAAAGAAAAAGGGAGAGAAAGAAGAATAACCGATAGACAAGAAGACAAGGAAAGGCCTTTCTTTGTCTTCTTGTCTATCAGTTGCGATGCAGACATAATTTACTTTTCATCTTTCAACGGCTGTTAATTACTACATCACTGATCAATTATATTTTTTCTAGTTATATGCTCAGCGTTAAAGAAATTGACCTTAAAGTAACCTTTAAGGTCAATTTCTTTTTTAATTGTATTAACGATTATCAAGATGAAACAACGACGACCTAATGATAATTAGGTTAGGTTAGAATCATGTCTCTTTTTGATCAGTAAATGCAAACGATTTCTATTCAGTAAAAATAAATCTTTGACTCGATTTTCTCTGAGAAGCGATATTGTTCGCATTTAAATTGTATTTCAACATTTTTAGCTGACTTGAGATCATTAAAATGATCGGCTTTCTGACCATCCTTTCCTTTGAAGAGATTTCTATAGAAATGCTTTCTGTCTCAGAAATGAAATCAAAGGTTAAAACGGCATTCAATATAAATTTGACAATTTTGTGTGTTAAATTTTATAAATTAAATATTTCCGTGTTAATGTACTGTAAAATTATTTATCTTCATTTTATAGCAGCAAAACAGAACAATAATTTTGTTACTGTCGTATATGAAATGATCACAAAATGTCATTTTGCAATTATATGGCCCCAAATTATATGTTCAGAAGACACGAAAAGCTACCGTTCGCTTAAACTAACTACATCGACCGAAGTTAAAACTGTTTGTTGTCCGTTGCTGGGCGACCTCTAACTTCATGCTTAATTAGGCTCAGGTATGAACACCGTGACTACAATTATAGTTTTATTTAACGATATAGTTTGAAATTATTTGTCTTATTATTAAATTTTTAATTGTTTAATATTACTTATTTCCTCCAGGATCACAAATCATCAATTGTCTGCATAATACAGGTTAACAAAATAATTCGTTTAACAAAATAAGTTGGATCTGAATTACTAAATCATATGTAGAGATTTACTTGTTTACTTAAAACAAATTAAGGTCAATGAGAACTTTACAGCGGGCTAACTAATTTCGAAACACAATTTATAAAGGTTTTATATTCATTGCTAACGAAAGCTATCTTAAATATGAACATATTTTTAATATTACAATTTAGTTTTTTTATGTACGTAGGTAATGTCGCGATTGTAAGGATTTTCGCTGCGAGGGGTAATAAAAATACCTCGCGTCAAATCTGCGCTGCAGTTATTCATTCGAAATGCCATCATGGCTATTTTTAACAATCCACTCACGATTAATGTTGTATACCCGAAATTCGTTCAGAAAATGTTTAAAAAGACAAATGTTTCATAAGAAATAACTGTTTTTTTCGAGTGGAAAGCTAAAATATTGAATTCTCTTGTTCTGATATTATTTCGGAAAAAGTAGTTTTAATATAGTCCAATCTTAACATTTAAAGAACAATTATTAGTTAAAAATCAAAGTTGATATGTGAATAGAATACACTGAAACTGAACCTAATATTTTTTGCTAATTTTTTTTAACAGCAATTTTTCGATTTTGTTTAGTTTTAATTATTTGTTAGTGAGGTTTATTCGCATTTTTATGGGGTGGGCTAAAAACTAGCATCGCATGGCTTATATCACGATATAAGCCGTGTGATATATACATCAATTTAAGCCTTCGTGTATCATGGGATAAATGGTTTAGATATTAAAATCTCCTTATAATACGAAGTTCTTTCCAGGCGGGAGTTTTCGTGATTTTATATAGCGAGTATAATGGTACCATGAGATTTTAATAAAAGTCCCCCAAGCGATACGATTCGCCTACATAGCCAAATCTCGTACGACTGTTATATATTTTTGGTATATCACGGTTTTGCATACCTTTCCCCAACATATTTATTTATTCGCGCTTTTGGGTAATTTTAATCAAATTACAACTTTCTTAATATATGTTTCGCTATATAGATCTACTATTTAATATTTAAAAAAGATTGTTAGTTAGTTGTGAATATATAAAATATAGAAAAGCTATAAATATAAAAAAGGAACTCTTGGTTTTCTCTTATACCAAAAGTCCTAAATAAACAAGAGTTCGGAAATTCAACGACACCTAAAATATTATTTATATTACACAATATATTTTCAACATAAACAATAACAAATAAATTATCGTGATTGTGTGGAAAAAATTATAATTTTCCTGTTCCTTTCGTTATACTCGAGAAAAAAAAAACAAAATAGTACATATTCTAAATGGGAACACCAATCACAAAAGAGGCATATTCTCTCATAACAAAAAGTGTCAGTTTGATTGAAATCGAATCGTCTTTAATTCAGACATTGACTCCGATTTTCGCTACATCCCACAAATATCATGTCAAAACGTCACACTGCGGAACATATGACGTGATCCAATATGATTTTATACGGTATTCGTGTTTTGGACGGGACGGTTCGTGTGTTCCGGTCCCCGTTTTAGCGTTATTTTGACGTAGACATTTCCTTAATGTAAGGTGTCAATTTATTATCGAATTTGGTTTGCGTCTGATACATCTATTAATTTCGTCATAATACATATGTAATATGTTTTAATCTATTCTATACTCTATTTCTTATAAACAGATTAGTTTATGAGATGAGGTTACTTTAAAATGTGAATAGCCGTGATAGAGCCAGCAACAACAACATCTATTGCATGAATGGAACAGCTCGACTGGTCACGACCTCACCGAAGAGGCGTGAGCTAAACGTATGCTTCTGCGTTTTGTCTGATGAGTGAGATGCAGGAGGCCCAATCCTCAGTCCTGGTCCCAACCCTTAGGAAATAATGGGAATGGAAAGAGGACCTTTCCATCCCCTCCTCTGTCCATTAAAGACAGACGCTTCTGCGCCTCATTTTCTAGTTGCGTATACCTATGTGTAGCGGTCACTAAACTTCAGGAGTCCCGTCTTCCATAAAAAAATAGAGAAGTATATTCACGTGCGCGTACACTTACAATTTGTTTGTTCATAGCATTCCCATTCTATCTACAACTCCTTCAAATTAAACTAAACAAGACTTTCATATTCAGGTAATTTATATGCATCTCGTCTTCTTATAAAACAATTCTAAAATAAAGAAGCTTTCGGCGTTGTAGATGAAAAAACACTAACTCTATTTACAAGGCACTCAACTTTCTCAATTAGTTTATCTAAAAATAATTATTATCAGCTTTGAGTGTAAAGAGTTTTTATGTTTTTAATCAACGGTGGCAGCAGAAAGATGTAGAAAATTGGTATCGATTTCCACAAAACTAATTAGGTATCCAATGTCAGAGGATATACGGCGCAAAAGCGTGGACCCTTAAAGAATCGACGTGCAAGAAAGCCTTCGACATGTGGTTATACATGAAAACGTGTATCCTGGAGAGACAAAGTTGAAAAAGGTGGTATACACAATAAAGAAACGAAAAGCCAGTGGCTTGCAAACAGCACTCGTTCTCTTTTCAGAGCTGCGGTATTGAGAGTGCACATTTAGAAGAAGAAACAGAATGTGGAACCAATTTTACTCCAACAAAAACTATGTTTTTATTTAAAATACTATGTTGCAACAACTAATACAATACTTCAAATGATATCAATTTATTTAAAAATAAATTCTTACATACAATAAGAAAATGAAAAGAAAACATCTGGATTTGAATTTTAAATAATAAAATTATGGTCACCGTAGTAACTTGAACTTGGTAAGAGACTCAAGAATTCGCTAACTACTAAACATTGGTATTTTATTAACGTAAGAATTTTGAACTACATTACTAAGTTTGAAAATCATTACAAGTTCTTCATTTTAATTAAATTTTCTACTTAATTCAATTCATATAACTTTTTGATTCATTTTACATTGATACCTTAAAAGTTAATTTTCAATTAAGGTAATTTCACTCTCAAGTTGCTGAGAAATAACGAAATGTAAAGTGATTAATAACCTAGTCTTGGAATTTGCGCCTTGTTTAAAAGGTAAATTACAAGAGGTAATTGTTGATGTATTTATTGTACTTATTATGAAGTATTAGATATCGACCGAGCCCCGCTGTGAGTTTTCATCGGTCATCGTAAGATCATGTTTATCGGAAGAGATTAAAAAACGAAAAATGTCATCTACAGTTGTGACACAGAAAATTAAGTCCCACAAAGATTGTTGTCAAATGATTTATCATTCATGGCACAAAAGATAGCGCTCCAAGCAATGATTTTTATACTAGAGATATGTTTACTCAAAAAAATAACCGGAGATAAGTGTTACAAAAGCAACAAGCAACATACACAGATGTTGACTGGTGTAAAAAGGATAGCGTAATTAAAATCCGATTAAAAAGATACAGGCGGCCACTCTTTCATCGGAAATGTAGTAATTTTGTTGTCGTAATAATTAAATAATTACAGGTAATTGTTACAAAGACATTACAAAATTAATAAAGTAAACAAAATCTACTTAAAGCTACAAGCAATAAATGACGTGCGTAGTCTTCTCGGTCCTCGCCAGTATGCGCGACGCGAGTCACCATCCTACTGCCAATATGGATAGCTAATATTATAAGGTGAGAAAAAGAAGTTACGAATTCTAACGTAGAAACCTTTGTTTACATAAATCACATATTGCTGTGAAACAAGGATTTGTGCTGACAACATAAGCGGATTTTCTTCTTAAAAATAGATTATGTTATAAAACTTTTATTTTTGATATATTTGAACGTCCTCTTTGTATTTATTGTTAAACAAATATTTTAAGGGTGTTGATCTCTCCTCAAATCCTTACCGGAAATTGTCTTGCGAACATTTGAGACAATGTTTCCTTTGGATTATTGTCAATTCGGTACGTCATTTCCGCTTTATCAAAACATCCCGTAATTATTCGGAAATTGTCAAATGTAATATAGAGAGGGTTGTCTATTAGCATTACCTGCAGAATCTTAGAGATCCCAAATGGGATTAATTCGTCACTTATTGGATTAATGAGCATTGAAGAAATATGTAAAATAAATTGTCTTAAATATACCTTACATTATTTTAGCAAATGTGGTAATTTTTTTTAAATATAATTATTGTCAACTTAAAAAATTCGTTCAAATGGCCAGTCTTTTATTAGAAAGGACAGTTGGGGTACATAAACCTTCGTCACTTTTCAAATTCGTCCTTTGTCACATCGTAGACACTTAGTATTTTATGAAACTATAGCACTACACAGTCTACTACTACATATAAAATTATACTTACAAGATATAACAACAAGGTTCAAAATTAAGTTCGAATTAATATGTTCTATTTATTTGTCAATGTGTGTCACTGGTGCAATACAATGTCGATTTTAAGGTGAAGTTTTTTTGCCACAAATATACATGAATGTAAAGTTAGTGTTTAAAAGCTATCGATTCTTTTAAACTTTAGACAGGTTTTATCGAGCCTAATAGGTTTGATATGTAATAGACAATCATCACATCTTAACAATTGATAATTGTTAAGATGTGATGATTAATTTAAGTAATAAATATGAACTAACAAGAACTGGCTCTTAAAATAAGAGGGCGAAAGAACGCGGTCGCCTACGTGGTCACCGACCCCCATAAACATCCGTGACGCCAGAAGAACTGCATATACGTTGCCGGCCGGATTAAGTACGATCTCTCTTGAAAGATCCTACCAAAAGTATTGGTTTGTAAATACCGCAGGTGTATAATTCCACAATTCCATTGGTTGAGTTTTAGTTCAAGGTATTTTGTTTAAAAAAGTTATTCTAGCGAAGGCATTGAACTCCGGAATTTTTTTAAACGTTGCACACGAAGTACACAATAAAGCGTAAAAATGGAAACGACACGAGGGCTATGCTCTGCATAACTTTTGGTGCAAAATTGGGGAGTGTGCGTGCATAAAACACTTTGCAAGTAATAAAATTAAGTGCATCCGACTGCTGCGGGAAACCTACGTAGTGAAAAATAAACTGGGTAAAGATAAAATACTAAAAATTTGAGCAAACTTATATGTGTAATTTATTGTAGTTGTTCAAATATGAACAGAATTATAGCTCAAAAGATAATTTAAGTCAACTTATGCATACCCTCTACTATGAATACTTCAAAATATCTCGTTTTTGTAGCAATTAAGTTCATTAATAAAATAAAACTGACTAAAATGACCGGGCATGTTGAAAGGATGAATGAAGAGAGAATAACGAAACAAATTTATGTTGCAAAAGTGAGTGGCAGTGTTGGTAGGGGACGCCCTAGGAGAACTTATATCGATCAGATTAGTGGCTTACTAAAAATGCCGATATAACGAGCACCCATAATCGACGACGATGTATGAATGTAGAAGAAGCGAGAGAGGTGTGCCAGGATCGCGCCAAATGGAAATTCTCTGCCTACCCATCTGGGTTTCGGGTGTGAGTGTATATTTATTTATAAAATGACCAAAATTTAATGTAAATATTTGTAAGTGTAAACATAATAGATAATTCAATAGATTAAACAACAGTTTTAGTATCATACTTTAAATACACGAACAATTGAAACAAATAAACTTTCATGTCAAATAATTAGAACCACTCTTGCTAACAAACTATTAGGGAACAAGCCAAAACGCCGGTGATTTTAATTGCCACGAAGCATCGAGCTTTGTAATTTGTTAGACTTATCGAAATCACATTTATTACATCGAACGTAAACGTACAAAGCTTTGGACTAATTGAAACTAACTATTAGAAAATTGAAAGAAGATTTAAAGTAAAAGACCTAGTAATCCGGCTAAATGAAATGTACATTATGGCCATTGCATCAAAATATAAGATTAGTTCCTTATAATCGTTTTCGTAACCGCATACAATACCAACTTTATATTTCGATTACGCGTACCACGTTTCTGGAAAACGTGCAATAAGACCACCGTCGTTGCGCAAACAAATTTAAAGAAATGTAGGTCAATTCTATAATTATCGACAATGATCAAGAAAAAAGTTACATTAAGTCGTGGTGCAATCGTAAGTGAGCCTCGGAATGGCTTCGCTGTTTTGTCACTGGGCTGGTTTGATCGGAAAAGTACCATAACTTCTTACAACTTCAACTTCCTGGTAACTAACTAATTTCTGAACTTAGTAAAGTTAGATTGGTAACATAGCAACTCCTTATTGATTTTTTTGTGATAGAGGTACCGGAAGCCCAACATCTTCCAATAACTTTCAAATGAAAGGGTCATTTTCTTTACCTACCCGTCCTGTTTCCCATATACAGGTTAATCATTAAACATATTAATTAAATAATGTTATTTTGTATGTAACCGAAGTATTACTTTAACGCGATAACTGACATCCAATTATTAATTTCATGTAAACAGCCGAGTACAATATTTTTAATTGATGAAATAGAGAGCAATTATTTCCTCATGTTTGCGATACGTTTCAGTTTTGTGATTGGATTCTTTTGATTGGTTATATATTTTAGAACACTATGGTGTCTTATTTTAAATATATAATTACATATAAATAATATTAATAATAATATCCCTATAAATGAATCACACACGGCCACCTGATCCCAAACTAAGCAGAATTAGTACTATGGAAACCAGACAACTTATATACTACGTATTAACTTTTCTTTCGTATATA
>JWHW01039730.1:165988-177175 GCA_000931545.1 Papilio glaucus
ATATTTTAGAATATCTGTTGTTTTTGTAGATATTTTACAATATATTCTAAAAAGATATGTTTTAAAAAGAAATAAATGTAATTATAAATATAAAAGTTATCGTGAATTAAGTTAGATTCATGCTAGAATTACTATAAAGCGTACAACAAAGTACAAAAAAGCGTAAATTTGAACAAAATATCAAATGTGCTGATCGCACACACCCTTTTAGCATTAAAATTGCCTTTAGTCGTAATTAGTCAGCCAACGCAAAATAAAACAGTGAATTGAGCTATTCAAATGCGGACTATACAGTCCGAATTGAAATTAATCCAATTTAAAATAGAACGGCAGGCGGATGCAAAAGTGAAATATTGATTTGAATTAACCCGCGGCGATTATCCATCGGTTACTTTTTATGATTTATTTTATCTGAACGTTTAGTTCACGAGTTTAATTAAAAACGGAAGTGTCAGATGCACATTGCTTGAGATAAGAGCCGCTTGTAAAAAGCTATTTTATTAATATTGACAATGTACACTTTACCTGAGGGCTTCTAAAGGATTTTAATTAGATTTTTTTAGTTGTTGTGCAGGAAGTAAAGTGAAAAAGATTTAAAGAAGAAATTATGGCACGGATACACATAGAATAAGATTGTAGTTATTATAATAGCTATTACGTATTTAACTGTTGAGCGTAAGTCGTGTAGGTCAGCTAAAAGTGAGTGAATCGCTAACATATTCGTTCTCACGCCCCTCGTTATCTCCCACTCCCAGCTCGAGCCACGCTTGCCGTGTCAACTGTTTATTTCTGAGTATAATCTTTATAAATTACACGCTACATGTAAATAATACAATGCATTCTAAATATTTGTATTACGTGGCACAAGCCAATTAGCAAGGGTTTAATGTATCGGTTATTTTTGTCCTATGGTACCTACATTTCGAGTACAACTTTTTGTATAGTATTTATTTGCGTCTGTGATATTAATTTGTCACAGTGTCAATAATAAGATGATTCTAAAAAGCTTGCTCTTGCTTCTTATGCGTAAAATTTTATTGTAAAACATCACGGTTCACATGAGATTAAATTTATTATAGAGTCAAATTATGTAAGGTTCGCCATATCGGATATTATATAATATTCAAAGATAGGTCATTTCCATTTTATTTTTGAACACGTGGTCACATCGTTCATTGAGTCCTTTGTGCTGATAAAGGACCTTTGTACGTATTCGGGAAAGCAATTTCCCAGCAACCATTAATGTCAACCTTAATAGCCCGACATATTTTTTCACCATAGCATGGAACAGGTTTAAAATGTTGGTTACATACGTGTTTAAGAGTAATAACCCTAAATTTGGACTTTATACCAAGATCATTATGTAAAGTACGGCCTAAAACAACTCTGAGGACATAAACCGCTATCAGTTGGGCCCTTACACTGAAAGGGTCCCCCAATTTTCATTGTGATTCGACGTAACAAAATATCGCTCTTGTATTAGTGTTGCTTATCATTTACTTGTTGAATTTTTCTTAAAATATTCATTATATTAATTTCTATTATTCTATTTCATGTTATATCAGTTTTAAGACGGTAATTAAAGTAATTTTATTTCCCTTTTGGAATATTTTTGTCATTCATTCTATCACACGGTACCTATCGCTACCCTTCACTGGTTTCTACTGGTATATAAGGCACTATTTAAAAACTAGCTAGATGTTCGTATCCGACGTTGCACGGACGGGACATTTAAATATTTTTCGTTAATAACAAAATAGATTGCCTATAATAATAAATCTGTTTATTATTACACCATGAGTCCACACATATAAAATTTAATGAAACTTAAATATACTAAAATAAGTAATGTCTTTGTTAATGAATTTGAATACTAAAAGAATTATTAAAATCGGTAAAGTAATTAAATTCAGTGCTTACCCATTACAAACAGACAAACTCTTTATTATATTAGAAAGAATATCAACTAATTTATGATATCAATAAAATATTAATACGTATTAAAAAAACATACAAATTAAAGTCTCAAGTTTCAAAATTAACAGCTAAGAGGTGAACAATTTGAATCCTGAATAGCTAATTGGACAAGAGCCACCATCGCTTCACTAAGATTGAACAATTTATATTGTAACAAGTGCTAATAATACCTGAAACGACGCACAGGTAAAAGCGAACCGAGAACCGATCGATTACCTGCAAATGTATCAAGCTTTCGATTGGGAAAATTATAATTAATTTATTTTTCTTTCATAAATAATTGCAAGAAAAGTTGTAATTTTTATAAATTTCTCTGCAGTATATTGATTTTTAGTGTACCGACAGTTTCTCGACTAATTGACCAAAAAAGAGGTTTATTGAGACAAAGGTTCAAGTAATGTATTTCTATAATTCCATAAAACCGAAACACATAGCTCATACTAATCGATTCCTGCGCCGTATTCGAAATATCAAACGTTAAAAAAAACGAAACATGCGTCGGGCGTTTAAAAAAAAGCGTAAAAAACGGTACGTGGACATAAATTAGCGGACAGAAAAATGGCGTCTCGGCATAACGTGAGATATGGCCAATATAACGGGCGTGATGTACGTTGTATGGGAGTCGCGCGGTCAATATTGATACGCCTTTATGACCCATTTACCTTTTCGGTACGCGAGTTCGGTGCCGGCCGTATTCCGTCACCGACCGTTTAAAATTCAAATATGTTTGAAAGCGTTAACTTGTGTACATCTCTGTGTGAATGAACTATGCGTTTTTATTGTAACAGGAGATAAACCTGTGCTAGGTTTGAAAGCGCTATGCAGCGGCACGAAATCGCTTTTTTTAATTTAGTGCACGTTACAGAGACGTACGTACATAAAATGTTCCATATTATATTAGTTTTAAATTAATAACTTTAAAATAACGGAAGGTAGGATTAGAGTTGTACAAAATACTAAAATAATTTCCTATAGATATTGTCAATATTTTTTGAATTATCAATTAAAATAATTATTGTCTCATAATTTTAAAATATCGAATTTTTATTTTTAAATTTGCTCGGACGATATTTCTGGTGTTTTCCGTCAGATTTCATAAAACTTCGTAACGCAAAACGTCGGCTGCGTGCGTCCCACAGAAGCGCCATAAAATCTAAGTAATATATTTTCCATTCTGCAACGAAGCCTGCAATAAATCCAACCGTCGATTATGTTCACCGTCGGCCTCTCTAATGATAATCGTTAATTTTAACCGCGTCGTATGAACGGATATACATTTAGAAAATAGTATCCCTCGTACGCTATGTATAATTCTAAAGCTTTACATAAATAAAGAACTTTGTCATATAATTTGCGCAAATAAAACTTGAATATAAATACAAATAATATATTCTGGTAGATTTTGATTTAGTACCGTTTGCTTTGTTGCTTTAAATGTAAAGAAAAACTGTAATGATGTTATTTATTTATTAAAAGTATTTTTATTTATTTAACGAAATAAAAATGAAATACAAAAGAATAACAAACCTGAGCTTATATTTGTGGGGATTTTATATGCACAGTCAGAATGTTTGGTCATTTGATATCGGAAGACAAGCATAAATACCTTTTTTTTAATTTTCTGATTTATGCTTTATAGTTTAAAATGCAGTCAGAGTGTTCAATTTTTGAAACAAATACGTCTAGCACGTCGTTGTTTGAACATGTTCCGACAAATACGTTTTTAATTCTAGCCACATTGCCGTACATTTTCCATTTAACCTAGCATTTTTACATGTCTCAATGCCTCTCTTTCATGTTTACGATAGTAGCTTAAGTTATTTTCTACCGTATGACATCCAGATTGATATAATTTACCCAACGGATTTTAATTTTTGATTGGTTGATATAATTAAATAATTATAGACCAGACGATAGATACATTTATTTCATGGTATTTATGTTATAAGTACCGTAAAAATAATCAAAATATTATAACAAACAATTAGTGATTCTTCCTGTGTTCGAATTACACTAATAGTTCTTTGTTTTATTCTTTAAGCTCGTTCTTTTTATTTATTTTTTGAGTGAAAATCACACCATTAATCTGCTTAAATGGTTCTGTATTGCTTAACCCTCTTATCCAAGCCTATGATTGATCAAACGTCATTTGGCCGAATGGGGGCTATTCTGCTAAGCACAAGTCCTTAGTGAAGGTGTCGACTCATAAAATAAATTGAAATGCGCCGTCGATCAGGATTCGCGGCAGGACGCGGCGGTCGCTCACGGCCCCGACCATAAATCAACTCGACTCTTTTATGTATAAAAAAGAAACGAGCAGAAAAGTCGTTTATTTGTTTCCAAACTACTGTCGAGCGGGGCCCGGGTACCCGATACTTTAACAAAGTACCTGCTGCGGAATTGAAATTTCATATTTCTTCGCCGTGGCCGCCATGGTCAAGCCGGAGGAGTTGCTTGCCGGGGAAAATGCTTAAGTAAGGAAGTTTTAGCGTTCCGTGCTTCAATTAGATAGAAAATGCTTTCAAGTGTTTTCAATTAATTTTCATATACATACCATCGAATTTCAAATCGAATGTGAAATGTAACAGTATTAAGGATTTATTACATTACGATAAGTATAATTAATTTTCAGTCGACAACTGTAAGTTTTTCAGTCGATTTGTTGGAAAAACAGTCGCACTTTTAGGAGGAAAGAGGTTACTTGTTCTATTATTTAGATTTCCCAAACGTCATAAGAAAATAATAAGTGGCCTTTTATACTTAGGAAAACCAAAGACAAAAAATTAAATGAACAATACACATTATTTTTAGCTGAACTATTTTTTTTCAAACAATAGTTGATAATGTTATACTCGTAAACATAGCAATCATGACCAGCGCAAACTGCATACCGATATATTTAATTATTACCGCGACATTTCTTTTATTATCACTATTATAATATCCTTCAATATTAATATATTTAATATATTAATTTCAAAGGATATTATAATTGTCATACGGTAGAACTCAATTTAAAATAAAATAATTTATATGTTAAATAGTTCATTACAGATTTTATGAATGGAAACAGAAAATTAATTTTGCGGTTTAACCATCAGGGCATTGATCTCATATCAATGCCCTGATGGTTAAACCGCATTTTTTTTGTTTTGTTATCTTTTTCTTATTACAAATATATTTAATAAAGAAAACTTTTTTTATGGTACAAGGTAGCAAACGAGCAATCGGTTCAGTTCATGTTAGGTGACCGCTACACATAGGCATTTGCAACAAGCAAATGAGTTACGGATGCTACCTTTAATTGACATAGGAAGGTAAAGACAGGAAAAAGTATATGTCCTTTTCCCGTCCTTTCCTTGGCCCACTCGTGCAACAG
Organism: Papilio glaucus; assembly: GCA_000931545.1. NCBI lineage: Eukaryota > Metazoa > Arthropoda > Insecta > Lepidoptera > Papilionidae > Papilio > Papilio glaucus. The sequence continues at coordinate 171,345 of JWHW01039730.1, forward strand.
TTGTTGTTAATGCGGGCTCTACCTCTTTAAAATTTAAAAGACAAATTCTAAGAAAGTATTTAGGTGGAATGTTGAAAAATATTTATTTACATTTTCAAGGAGGCTTTAATAAGAAATATTATGAAAATGTAACTTTGAAGTCAATTCTTCGTATTCTTGTGATCATAATGAACTTTTATATCTTCTGTGGACTTAATATTTAAGAATGTTGAGCTTGTTATCCGACTTATACTTATGATATAATATAGATATATTTACCTATAAATTTCCACTGTTTACGGTATGTGTGCCAATTGGACACACTATGGTATGAAACAGTTATACTATTCACTATGTGCTCAAGTAATTTCACTGGTTACGAATTCCAACTTCGATGTGAATTGATATAGTTAATTTAGTTTTAAAGTCATTAAAACGCCTATCTTTAACGCTTTTACTAAATTACAAGATAGCGACAACTTGTCTCTCATTTGCTTTGATATTTTGGTCTTCACCTTCAAACTAGTTGTTTAGTTTTGTGACGGCAAAACTTAAGCAAGTTTACATTTAACAACGATCCCCTTGAGTTTACTGCTGTCTTTAACATGCTCAAACAAGTTTTAATTAATTTATGTTAATTGTTTTACTAGCTTTATCAGTCTTATTACATTACATATACATTAATATTGGCTTAATTTATTCGTACTAATAAGAGTTCATTGTGTTAGCAGAAAGGAGTTGAAAGAAAGTCCTTGAACGATATTATTTATATTTGGAATCAATGGAATAACGATGACGTGCTTCGTCATGTTTAAGTATATATAAGCTAGAATTTTCTTAAGAAAGGCTAGAAGACTTATCAAGATTTGACAAAACAATTTACGTTACATGTGATAATGATATTCGACATAATACACGGCTTCCCCAAGAACGATGGGTATGAAATCTATTAAATTTGACGATAAATCCGCGTGGGAATACTGAGAGCTAATCCTGAGTGGTTCCGATGAAATTGTTCAAACGGCAAAACGCGGGTCAACCGACCTTATCATTTCAGCTGTCGAAATTCAACAATGGAAAGAGAATTTCCATTTCAAAAATTGCTCTCAAAAATTGGCTTCTATCGATTTTTTTATATTATTATTTCTTGTAATATAAATCTTCGTTTGAGTAAATATATTCAGAAAGTACCCGATTATTTCTTGTGGTTAAACAATCATACCTTTGTTTTCAAAAGTAAAGCTGGAATTATAGAACAAAGGTACAGAGGTAAATGCATTAGCGCTTTTATTGTCAACTATGTAGGTCTTCTGTATGCAAAAAGCATGGCTGCGTTCCAGCTCCACTTCAGGGGCACGTAAGTTAGATAACCGTAATAGTATTTAAGTATTACAATTCCCCGCCCAACCATTTATGGTACAATACACCATAGTTACAGATGGAATACTTTATAGGCTATTTTAAATTTAAATAGTGACGTGATGTGTTGTCTCGGATATTTGCTGAGCCCGTCTTTTAAATGAGTTTTAATAGTCATTATGACTATTAACTCATTGAACAGTATACAAACATTAGATTAACGACCAAATTAACTTTTCTAACGTTACTTTAGCGTTTTCTAAATAAATCTTTGATGATCGAAATGACAGTTGGCGCGATTGACAGAATACCAGAATATATACAAAACTATTTACACACGCGCCAGAAAATAAGAAATAATGTGTATCATACAGCATTAGCTTTTTAGCATTAGCACTATGGTTTTGGATTTTTGTTTTAAATTATATCAATTCAAATTCAATATTCATAAATAAGATAAGACAACGTCTGTCGGGTCAGCTAGTGGAATATAAATTTGTTTAAACGCTGAATACTTCATAAAATAAAGCCGATTGTTTGCAGAAATCGTACCAGTAACACAATGCGGATAAGTATACATCCATATCTCTTAAGGAAATTTAGAATTAATACACATCTTGCGAAATCGATGAAGTATCTTCTAATAACATGGTAGACCGCCGAACCTAGCCAACGTAATATACACACATGATATTTAGATGAGGAAATGCTTTTAAATGTACATAAATTTACAAAAATGTTGAGCTTAGGGAGAAAGGGAGAGTTGTAACTTGAAAGTAGACCTAGCTGCTACGCCGTAGACATACATCTTAAGCATTTGATGTTCATTTATATACGACTCGAAGACGTGATTGTTTTTGTGAATAAAGACGATATAATAATAAAGTGACTTAATATGAATTAAATAAATTAGTATTTCTATTTGGTAGCATATGTTCAGTATGAATACTTAATATCTGAAAGTTAATGTTTTTAAGAAATCAAATACAATATATAGTTGATTATTTTAGCTGCCATGGATTTGCACACAGGATAAATTTGCTATCCCTTATTAATATAGAACAAAAATATCTAAATGAAGAATTTCTAACTTAAATACGCGTTTGTTTGGACCGTTAAGGAAAGTTTTAATTTAACTATGGGCATGCAGTCCACGTCCCATCGCTAATGTATTACTTGGAACACATGTTGCGAAACGGTGCAAGATTAAGAAGTTTGTGTGCTGTCGTTAATTTCGCTTTATAACTATAGACTTCACCAAACAATCACGTACGTCACGTATGAGTGTTCGTTTTGAAGTTTTATTTAATTTAATACAATTGTAATTAAAAAAGAACCAATCGGAATGTGGATGTTTAATTTGTGATAATTTTATCAATCTTTAAATACGATACTGTTTTTATATTAGAAACGAGTTGTCGGGAAAATTAAAAGAAATAAAAAAGGAATTTATTTGTACTGTTAAAGAATTCATTGCAAATTTACTTGATTAATTTTGTTTTGTTCTATTGATTCATAGACTAATATTTAAAATTCGTAAACCTCACTAAAGCTAAGAAAAAACAAATGTAAGCCTAAAAGTAATCAATTAAAAAACTCTTTTGTCAAAGATATTTATTGCTAGTTGGAGCACTCATGATGAACAGCACATGCTGCACATGCACGCATGTGTACACACATGCGCACAAAGAAATCTTTCGCACCCATACACACTCGTAGACTCAAACGCACACAAACACCACGCAGACGCACACACAAACGTAAATGCATACGTACGCGCAAAATTTCAAACACGTTCTTACATCGATAAACACATATGTTCATACATGCACACACACATGATCATACATGCACACCCACATGCTCATACATGCACACATACATACACACACATGATCATACATGCACACACACACATGTTCATACACGCACACACACACACACACATATGTTAATACATCCACACACACGCGCAAGTACATGTACATTCATTCACACGTGCACACACTCAGACATATCTAATATTTCATAGCGCACACGCACAGTATGCAACTAAGCACTTGCGTATGCACATGTGCTGTTACATGCACAATGATATGCGCAGTAACATGCGCAATGACAAGCTTAATAGCATGCGCAATTTCATGTGCCCATATGTATGCAATAACTTGGGCACATTTATGCACATGCATAAGACAAATGAATGCCCACGAAGATGAGCATGGACACTCGTGTACAAGGATTCATTCACTCATGACATATGTATTCTCACACAAACACGTGCACCTAAAATTTGAACAGGACAGGTGCGCGCGCGCATGGCTATGACAATTGCACAAGTTACATATGTGTAATATGATCTACGTGTAACTTTAATATTAATATCCGTGACAAAGTCGTCGTCGGTCGTGTAAGCAAAACAGGGCCATCTATACATTTCAATATCCTAAATAATTAAAATCAACATGACAATCAAATTATTACATTTTTTAAAAAATCCATACATTAGTACAAAAAATAAAAGACATTTTGTTTTTACAGGTATATTTCTCAAGGTATTATTTTTTCCATGAAGATGAGCTCGCAGACTTTATTCTTCATGTAGCACGCAGACATGGGACGCCCTGTAAGAAAAAAAAAATCTTAAGATTGACTTAGTGTAAAATAATATAATGTTATTTAAAAATAGTATTTAAAATACCAATAAATATTGAGTTAAAATTAGTAAATAATTTTAATCTTATATTATTTCATTAATTATATTATTGGTTAACTTACCTTTACTTATGAAACACTCGAAGTACTTCTGTTCTTCCGTACATTTCATAACAATTTTTTCTAAGGTGTTCAATCTTATTAAGTTATATTATTTTTTTAAATTACTTTAAAACCAAACAGATGTTTTCCCTTATGACAGAAATCCATTCATAAAATTAATAAACACTCAAAAACGTATCAAACCAATTAATTTATTTAAATTAAAACAATTTATTCTTCCTTTAAAGTAAGGAATTTAAAAAGTTTAAGCATTAAACTTTGATATAAGACACTACTATTTGCACAATAAATAAATTCTAATTTTCCAAAGAGGAAAAACGGCGCGCAACGATTTGAAAATTTCCGCGACTTAAATCTAAACTTACCTTTTAAATTCGGCACTGGTCACTAATTTGGCACATAAAAGTTAATATCAGGTAAAGTCATCATCACCAAAAAAATTTAAGTGATTGCACAAGTCACAAAAAAAAATTCCGAAATAAAAATATATATGGAGATAACTATTTGGACGTCACTGCCTGGCAATAGACCGGAGCTACGAGGAGTTCAGAGGACCTCCTGAGCTAACTTCTACCGAGGATGTGAGGTCTAAAAGGAGCTACGGGCCCATTTATAGCAGCTGGGGTGGAAACGCGCACGCGTTCAGCACCCTGTTGCTTCATAATGATGTGCTTATATTTATGTATCGATAAAAAAACTGCAAGTTTATACATTTTTTGCCGGTCTAATTTTAAGAGCGGCGAGTGATTTTTAAATGATTTTTTTTTTATTTTATAAAATTTAAGCTGAATGTCGCCTAAAGAATTTAAGTAATATAATGAAGAGCATTATAGTTTGAAAAAGCAATAATCTTTTTTGTTAAATGAAATTCTTTTAATAACAATTTAAAACTCATATTCATTACATGCAAAATTACAAAAATAATTACCAAAACAATACAAACATTGTTAGCCCTAATACCATTCCCACAAAAGTGTTAATAATCATAAAATAAACTAACCTAAAATGAAGAGTCTGACCATATAATACCAAGTAAACTTAAACATATGTATACATCTTAAAAGATCTAAATGAGCAATGAAACGAAATTGGTGATAAATATTATAATTAAACGAAATTTATCGATATTTGATCGTTACAACATCACTATCTTACCTTCCCTCATACCCCAGCAACCTGTAACACCCTCACCGCCCTATCGTTTAAACACTGACTTATCAAAAAACTTATGTTTAAGTTGGATACTGTTACAAGTTTTACCAATTTGACATGATTGGGGGAAAAAGGCTTTAATTTTTCGGTAAGTGAAACATTTTTTAATCAAAATTTTCTGCTCATTTTCGGGATATTTTTAAAATTAAGTGAATTTATAAAGTAAATCTGACATTTTAGTTAGTAAGATCTTAATAAATCAATTTAAGCTTTTATATAAAATTAATGGAATAATAAAACAATTGCTGATTTGCAGATAATTGTAGATAGTTGAATAAGTGCAAATAAAATTAGATTGAACGATTTTTTATCATACTAAAACTACATAAATAGAACAACAATATTTTTCTCCATTATTTAAAAACAAAATTAATTTAAATGAAAGAAAAAAAAATTTAAGCGACTTGTAAAATTTTTGCATCCTGTCGTATGTACTACGTTCAGAATTCTTATTTTGGATATAAAATCTGAAAATATAATAAAAACGTCATCTCAATATAATA
>JWHW01039730.1:178580-191345 GCA_000931545.1 Papilio glaucus
AATTTTTTATTCGATTTCTAAAATTATTCGGAATATTCTAGGATCAATATAAACATTTTCAATTCATATAAAACAGGTTAACTGTTTTTAGAGATTTCCAGATTACTATAAGTAGTCGAGAACGTTCTAGATCGATAAAGAATAATGTAGGCGAATAATAGGAGGAAGTTATCGAAAAATTCCTTTTGCAATCCCCGTATCTTTTACACCACTACAACCATCCACATGCAACCACCATAGTGACATATGGGGACGTTGAGGCTACAAACACCCACAATGACACTTGCTCTGTGAATATAATAATATACATAATAGATTAAGTTTAATGTATTGGAGTCCAAGCGGAGATTTCTGTACATCCTCGAGCGCGTCAGATTTACATATCTGAAGTACCTCGGACCTTATTAAGTACCGTACTAGTCATCTACTACGCGCTTAGGATAGCCAATTAAATTTGTAAAAAAATCCAACATCGGACATACTCGAGCGCGTCTCATTAAGGGGGAACACAAGGGTCAAATACACAGATTAATAAAACACCCGTTAACATGTTAATAACTGTGCATTTTAATAATCTGACTATTTGAGCGCGACACAAAGGAGTGCGTGGATTACAAACTTATTGAAAAAAACCCTCACCTGGACATGATCGAGCAGTCAATTTTTTTTACATCGCTATAATCACCGCAGCGCAACGTGAAAGGTGATTCCAATGATCTTTAAGTATCCTATATTAAGTAAAAATATGTTAAATGTTTTCAAATAAAATTTTCAAAAGTAAAAAATATTGCGAATTAATTTATTCACACTTTACCCCTTGTAATGCATCACCTAGCAAAAGTACCAGTCAATATTTTTACATATTACAATAACAAATTCTCTTGAAATTACCATTGAAGTTATTTCTCAAGGTAATTTGATCGCACATTGCCTAGTTACGTTGGTGTTATATTACTAATACTGCGAACCTTTTGCTGCGACTATTTTTATAGAAATATGACGAAGCAAAAATACGTAAGGTGAACATAAAAATACTAGCATAGCCCCGCAGTCTCAACCGCCGTACAATTAAATTTCATCGACGACTGTCCAACATAAGTTTAACCTTATTTAATATGACTGATTATGCAGATCTGAGGTTAACTTACATTGGATTAAAAGTATCTAATTTAGAAAAATCTTTTCTTAGCACTTGCCCCGAAACAACAGAAATTTTTGTACAAAATTTCAAGTTTTAGTTAGTAGTTTAGAAGATCAGAAACAGACAGTAGTTTGGCCTGTGTTGATATGTCAGTCGGTCAGTTCCTTCATTTATTTTATGTCACATGTCTTTTACCAAATGAAAACGTGGGATTAACTCTATGGCTGGGCGTTTGTCTCTTGTGGTCCAATCGAATTCCACCATGTTTTTCGTTTTTGCTTTTATATTGCTTACATATCATATGCGCGTTTTCGTTAAAGCAATCGTGATCGTTATTTACAACGGTTCATTCACAAAACATGTTTATTTTGACAATGGAAAATTTATGTTATAGCAGTCAACAATTTAATTTCTATTTACCTATGTTTCTAAAAATCTTTACGTTTAATTATCACTTAATTATTATAATAATCAAAAATAATTTACAACCGATTTATAATAGTTGACTTACCGTGTACGTTACATTAGATTGAGGATTTTGTTACCTATATGAAAATCTGACAAGCAATCTAATTTTCCAATGTAGGTAAAATCTGTTTTAGAAGCATTAACAAAACAATGCAACAAAATGTCCGAGGGTTCGCCGTGGGCGAATAGCCCTGTTTCCTGATATCTGTAGTCGACGTGCAAGCGTTTCCTACCTCCACTTGTTGTCCCACCTACGTTAGAAACTTATAATTAGTATTAGATTAAAAAGATTGTATAGTTCAGTGGTTAGTTGAGGGGCTATTTAACTCAATATATGTTGAATTATTTTATTAGTGAGTTTTCGTAAACCAGTGCAAATTATAACATTATTTACTAGCTTTTATTGTGACTTTGTCCGCATGGTATTCAATAAAAATGATGTGCCAAAATTTATAAAAAGTGTTTTATTTAACAGTCCATACTGTTTATGTTCCGGCCGTACAAACTATAGCCAAAACCTAAACAGTATCGACTACAATCATACTGTGCCGACCTCACTAGAGTGGGAAAAGGGCAAGGAGATGATGATGATGTTTTATTTAACAGTGGGCTGCCTTGAAAATGAAATACCACGACCTCACAGAATACAGGCGTGTAGTAGAACTATTCTGTGAATCGTCTGATAACTGAAGTAATTTCTCGGAGGTGGTCGAATAAAGAAAATAAGAGTAGAAAATATCAATTTTTTTCTTTAATTTTTTTTAATAAATAATTATCGTCGTCTTCATATCGGCCTTTTCCTTGTCACGCCACTCTTTCCGTTTTTGCGCCAATCTAAATCATACCTCATCGACCTACCTAGCTGGTGGTCTGCCAAATGGTCGATTTGCTTCCCGCGGCCACCCGGCCCTCCCGTGACATCACTTCGTCTGGCCAAGTGCTCTGCCCACCTCCACTTGAGCTCTGCAATAATTGTCATCCTACATCGAATACCCGTGTTTTTTGTCGAATTTTCACTGACGTGTTATATATTCTAAAATAAATATGTAGTTAATATATTAGATATTACGTAGTAAATTAAATATTACAAATAATGTAGTAAACGAGAATCTTTAAGCTTATATTAAATTATGTTTTTTCGTTCGATAGAAAAAATAAAAGGATAGAAGGACGAACTAATGTCAGCTTCGACGACAAGCTTCAATAAATTCTCAACCACTTAGCCGATTTAATATAATTAGTCCGTCCGTCCGTGCGAAGGGATGTGATATAAGAAACATTTATATTTTCTTAATTTATATATTTATAATTTATATTTTAATACATAATGTCATCAATTAAGATTTTTTTATTTTAATATGTCTTTAATACTACACATGTCAAATTCGCTAGAAATATAAATTATCTCTTGTACTAAATTTTTCCATTTCCATCACTTGAACCTATATCACGTAATATTAAACAATAGATGGATGGATCAGTAGGATCCAACGGGGACAATATTACGTGGGCTTGTCACAATTGTAAAGTCTTAAACTTGGAAAAGTAACATACCAGCTGTTATAGCTTCAAGGTAGGCCTGTTCACGAAAATGTTATGCGCCTCTGCTTATCAGAAAGTAAGTAAGGTGACCTCAAAATTTCCCTTTCTCTTATTTTGTCGGACTGGGTTTACGTTTACTTTATAAGCAATCATCGTACATCTTCTCGTACTACCTACACTCTTGGGATGGGGATACCCAATGCATCGGATGAATTAATTGAAGTACTCACTTATTCACAGACATTGCAGTCCTGGTACAGGCACTTAGCGTGTTAATAGCAAATACGTCCATTCTGGAGCTAGAGGTTTTTACAAAGTTATTATGGGCTTGGAAGGTGCAAATCATATAAACAAAGTTATGTATTAAAATTGCACCAAACGTGTTGGTTCAAAGAAAACTGACCAGAGTGAAATCTGCCACGTCGCGCACATGCGCAATTGACAGACATTGGAACCAAAACCTTAACATGCATAGACGCGATTTAGTAACGCAATTTAAATTTTAAATCAAACATTTTACGCTTTAGTTGAAAATAAAAATGTCGTCATGTTTTTACTACATTATTATTCGCGTTACATAAAATTATATATACCAATTATTTCGATTTTAATTGATTATAATCACAACATTTCTAATCCTTCGAATCATTGCCAAAGATTTGCCGATAACTTCTAACATTCTCAAGTTAAATGATACGAGGTCCGATTAAGTTTGTACAATTTATGATTTATAAATATCTATAAATGAATTTATTCACATATACTTTCGTTTATAAATATTTACGTTCAAATACAAATATGGCAATGCATACGATAACAAATTTAAAAGTATCGCACGCTCCGCTCCGCCACGGTCTGTGAAACTTTCTTAATATATTAAAAATTTCTCTTAAAACATGCTACATTTAAGTCAATACGCGTCTGAAAAGTTGTTAAAATATCCACAAATATACACATTTATCAATTCCTTTGTGATGTTCGAAGATATTTAATAAGTCAATCATCTATCATTTATGAAGGTAATAAAAGCTGATTATTAAACATCTATATACTGTACAACTATAACAAATTTAATTTTTCAAAGAATAGTGATCACACTTCCAAGCGAGGGTTAGAATCACCACTAGATATGCAAAATAGAGTTTTTACCGAGATATAATATAATATAATAAAATTTTATATGAAGGTACACTACTACGACTATAACTAAATAGAAAAATAAATCACCCTCGTTCCTTGAATCTAGTTCGAGGAGATTTACTCTGTTAGAAATTAAATTCTCCACGGTTTAAAATTTCTATATTGCTCTAAAGTATTGCATCAGCGCTCTTATTTATTTCGAGCCTTTCGTATTAAATCGATGAGTGAATTGATTTGTTCACGATCAAATGAATATTGAAATCGCGCTTAATAATTCTATTTAATGAGATTTAAATGTTATTTGTTAAGTTTTTTTTGTTACTTTTTGCTTACTTGATTATGAACTAATTTTTTCATAGAATAAGGATAAAAACCGCTATTCACTTGTTATTTAACCAATCTTCGTGTTACAGGAACATCTATAAGGCAAAACGAGAAGCGTCCCGGAACTTTTAGGTTCCACATTTGACATCAAACTTTCTTTAGTTTGTCACGATCGATAAAATTACTTCTAGGATTACCACAATCAACATTGCCACGTAGTTTTCCAACATAAATTTGTCTCGTCACACTGCCGTCATTCATCCTTAAAACATGCCTGAATTATAAAAGCACACTTTTCTCGATTTTAGTAACAACGTACTCCTTGAATCGCATGTCAACGGCATTAATACTACTAACATGCTTTTCCTGCCCAATCAGACATTAAAGTGGGGACCATCTGCGCGATAACCAAAATATTTTCAAAATTGAATAATGTACTTGGAATCTACATAGTAGTATAGGAGACAGTATTATGACAACAACATTTAGATATCAAAACAATCCCTTGAGATAATTTAGTTCGCTGAATACAGATCCCACGTGTTTTCTTATCGTCCACCGGAACATTGTTTGAACACGTTAGACGTAATACCCCTGCTTGAACGAACTCTAACATTCGAAGAACAAGTTATGTCATCGTTTATTATATTTATATGTTCGCGTCATATTGATTTATTGGACAAGGTTGGAAATCGAGCAAGGCTCATTTCTGTAACTTACGCAATCTATAAATATCTGCCAATAGTCAACAGGTTTGGAAAATTCCATTTCTTTAGGAGACACGTGGGCGTTATATAAAAGAAGGTGAAAAGTAGAGAATGGTAAGAAAAACAGTCTCTCGGCCACCTAATTCAACAGTGTTAGTATTTCACGTGAGTTTCCTATGAGGTCATATTATTAACCTGAACGTACGGTGCCAGCAAGGCATAGCTTGTCATACCGCAGTTGCTTATCAGTGTCAAGAAGAAGAGATTCATGAGTCAGGTCACTTGTCAATGGACAATTTCATCTTTTTTAATTTTAACTGAGTAGGTTACTTTACTTGAAATTAATATAGCTCGCACCTCTCTCGAAAATTTAATATGAGTTTTATTGAAACGGAAAAATCAGTCATTCGATTAGCCTGCGATTTATTGGAAAGGAACGGTGTTATTTTTATTTTCAATACACTTCTTATATAATTTACATTATTACAATAACTTTTCATTGCAATAATATCTTGATCTGAATTTGAAAGTAAAAAATATTTCGATATATTTTATTAATCACTCATAACACTACGGAGCATTTTATGAAAAAATGGTTCTGACCCAACATTGTAATGCACAAGAAGGCAGATTCCTGGCCGAATTCCTTTCATGATAGCGTCGACTTCTGCACGATTTGCCACTGATTGCCCGTGTCAAACGAATTTCGAAGATATCCACTGCTATTTCAGGAACATTTTAATGCTACGGGATTATTTTAACTGTTCAAAATAAATTTAAGGTTTTAATTTTATCTACTTAAACTTAAATTCAATGTCCTTTGGACCAAAACTACTTCTTTCATTTTGTACGTGCAGATAATTCAGTTTATTTTACAGTAATAATTCGTCGCTCTAAGATTCAATGGACGCTTTAAAACAGACATTTAAAAATTAAGAGAGTGAATTTTGCGCAACACCTAAAAGCGACACCACGCCAATTTCATGGTGTTACCATGGCAACCAATTACAACTTTTTAAAAATAACTTGAAGATTATAGGTTCCTTAATTTTTAAGTTATTTCAATGATTAAATAACCGTTTATTGATAACGGCTTAATAAAATAACTGGAATAATAGGGGCACTTAATGTAATTTTTCACAAACAAAGAGTACTGACTGATACGCGGGATAAAATATTTAGTTATTTTTGTTTTGTTACGCTAAAGATGTATAACTTCTTACGAACATACGTGCACGCAGGTTTTTGTGAAAGAAAGTGAGCAAGCTCTTCATCTGATATTAAATGAACGCTACCCATTGGCTTCCGTGAGTTGCAGATGCGTTATCTACCCTAAAAAGAGAAAGGAGAGGATAAACTTCAAAATTTCCTTTTATCATACTTATCTCATCCCTCGCCAAATGCTCCTCTATTACCTATACTCATATGGATGGGACCCTTCCCATGGGAGAGGAATAAAGTTGACGCCTGACCTGGTGAAAGGTGAAATACTCCCGCCTGTGAGGTGGGAGTATTTCACCTTTCGAGCCAGCCCATATGTTGCTGCTGCGGGCTATTATCAATAACAGTGGTAGCACTGTCTTAGTCTATTAACAGTGGTAGCACTGTTAATAGATTAAAATTATCTCCTCGTGACCTATTTTTCTAAAGTTATTCACAATAACTACCTTAATACCTAACTTTATAATACCGCCAAGACCACTCAGTCAACAATGAACTCCAGTGATATCTCTAGCTTATACTAACGGTTCAGGAAACTTGAAAGAAAATAGTTTGAATTCCATAATTTCAAGCAAGCACCTTACTAAAAAGCAAGCAATAATATTAGGTATCTTATAATAGGTTTATTTTTTTTAAATAGGTAATTTATTTTTTCTGAACGTCAAGTGTTAGTCGATGATTCATAATACAAACAGATCACACGAGAAGTAAAACACCGATTTTTTAGAAAAATATTTCAGACCAGTTATCCCTAGAATGGAAATCAAAACAGGATTCCATTTTAATTCCCGTTCCAGGGATGATGGGTTATTATCAACGCTGGTTTTCAACCAGACCCACTGCGATGGATAAGTCTGTTTTTTTTTTAATTTTAACATTGTTTATCTTTCACTTATAAAGTTCGTTAGTTGACGAGATCTTTTTTAGTGGCCGATAACAACATTACTGTTTCGCATGTAGTATCGTTTGAACCGTAGTCCTTCTGATGTTGCGATCACTAACTTACTTAGCAATGTTGCGACATCGCGCGATATTACTGGCTATATTTACTACTTGTGTACATCGATAAAGGTCAATGCTATTAAAAAAGGAATGCTACAGCAAAGGGTCGTTTAATTTTATTAAGTAACTAAATGAAACACAACAGAAGCAAGCTTCGATCTACTTTTATTATACTTTATTCTATTAATCGACCTCGAAGTAATGTAACAAAATAACCGGAGGGTTCAAAAATAACTTTTTGATCTAATAAACAGATAAATTCGTGTGCCGTGTCAATGAGCGATGCCATTTGGGAAAAATGTTGTGAAAGCGGTCACATTATCAGTCCCAAATTACCCGCCAAGGTCAAATTTCACCCCAGTATTTATGATAAAATATATCTAATGGTAATTCAAATTTAACAGCAAATAAGTGAGTGTTTATTAACCTTAGTAATATTGGTAAGACTAGTTCGATTGATGAATTGTAATTGCAAATGGTTTGTGCAAGGGAATACGTGCAGTCAGCTCATACCGATGAAAATCTAGCTAATGTATATTTCCATCGTAGTAATAAAAAAGTAACGTATAGGAAGAATCCATTTGAATGTTTTCCGTAGTGCATTAGCTAAAGCTCAATGTATTACTTTGTATTTTATTATACTGACTTGGTATGCAGATTTTTAATATCAGCATGACATCATCAATGCTTTGGTTAAGATCATGTAAAATGTGTTATAAATATAATATATTGTTAAATAATTCTATTGTAAATAAATATAATTTCTAAACAAAATGTGCTTTGGTCTGGAACAGCTGAAGACAGACTTGTTTAGGAAGTTGATGGGTAAGGAAGAGTTACTGCTTTGCTTCACTTAGCTCATCAAGCAGCCAGTCTAAGAGCTTTGAGAGTAGAGCTCTCAAAATTAATGGAAAAGACGGAAGGTTATTTAGCGGCGAACGTGCAAACTATGTGAGTATTTTTAGGATTTTAATTAATACGAAACGTTGCTAGTGAAGTCATAATTGTATTCTATGTTACTAACAACTTCATGTTTAAATACCATAGCAGGACCGTACTTAAGCCTGGTATACGATACAGACGCTATTATATGACACAGATTAATAATAAACAAAATAAAATCTAAAAATCAATAACATTTTAATATTTATACGGAGCCAGCTAATTTGCTCTTTACACGTAAACAATATCGGTAGTGGGATGAATTGAAGTAGCTACTAGGGTCCGCTAGCGTTCGCCGTCAAGCTTTAATATATGGTTATTATTAGGAACGCAAACACGTGCGGTCCCTTCTCACCCAACTATGGGGGTTTGCAATAAGTGAGTACAAATGTACAGCGTTGTCGCCCATAATAAATATTATTGATTCACACCGCTGACCGATACTTTAATCCGTTGTTATAATTCCATCTCCAATATAAACATATTGGTTACAACTGGGGGAAGGTTACCGTTAAGGGCTGTGCACACAATTGCAAAAACGAAAGATTTGATAATATTCAACGTTTCAGACATCAAAAATAATATCGATGAAAATGAAGAATGTTAAGAACTTTAAGCTTAGGTACCATCCGCCTCAACACAAAATACAGAGAATTTTGATAAAGAAATAAAATTCCTTATTAGACTAGTAAATAAGAAACATAAACCATCACTATAGTATACAACAGCATGTTCTTTTTAAATATCATAAGAGTGCAAACGAGCAGCAGGTCACCTATTATAAAAGAGATCACCAACACCCATGAACATTCGCAACGTCAGAGTAACCGCAGACGTTGAGAGCTCTGTTGTGTTGATCTGTGACGGAATTCAGCGGCAAGAATTGTTCCAGTTCTTCAGAAAACTCTCCGTGATGCATGATGTAAAAAATGCAAAGAGAAGTGACGTCTCTTCGCAACGCCAATGACGTGCCGATGTAAAAAGGAAAACCTCAACGGACTAAGTTGATTAGTTTGACCACACGTTAAGAGGAAAGACGGGGATCAATTCTAAATAATAATTATAATTAAATTCTCATTCGCTCAATTCTAATAATAATTTATTAATAAGTCTCGTCTGTTTGTTCTCGCAATGGAAACAAGGGTAGATACAGTATGAGTGCCTTCAATTTTTGCGAAATCGAAATTAGCTTAGAATTTGCAGATGGCATGATGATTTTTGGTCGCTGTATATAAACCGCCCCAAGTACCCGAAAAAACAAAACTTACCCGAGGGATAGGAAAATAGAACCTAATATAGATTGTGATAACAGGACGATAAATCTTCTTTTCATTTTTTTCATTGGTTGCCATGGTAAAGACATAGGTACAATACCATTGCAACCAATAACAACTTTTTTACCATAACTCAAAATTATATGCGAAATCAATTTCCAGCGAGGAAAATAACAAAACGTATGCGTGGTAATCCACGGGCAAATCATCTGGTAAATATATATACATATATGCACAAGAAACGCATACATAGTAACAGTTCCTAGGTGCTGCTAGGTACAATGTATAAAGGTAAATAGAATATCAAATATCACATATGTGTGAGCAGGTATGTGCGAGCGCCATAGGTCCCAGTCCAGTCGTAGTTGTGACGCTTAAGCCACGTCACTTGAGCTCGCGATTCTACAACGCCTATCTTGACGGCGCCTACTACTTTGCGTTTTGTGTTAGCCATTATATACAATTTTAACAGACTTTTCCGTTTGTTATACTTTGTCTGATTTTCTGTGAGTGCACGTAATTAAGCTGTTTATCGTAAGTGTTATTTAGTTTACCACAACACAAAAATTTACTAAGGGTCTGTAATTGTTAATCTCATAGAAATTAATATCACAAAAAAACCTTATATGCGGTACAAAATTTCGATTTTGATTGTCTAATGTGTGCACCGTGCTGTATTTGTTCAAACATTGCCGACCCACCCTCCGGCGTGGAATCGCAATATTTAATGTTTTATTTTGCAATAAAAGTGGGGAATGCAGCTGCGGTGCATTAGTTATGACGGCGGTAGCTCGATGGAAAGGCCTTTTTTAAACTAATAATGTTGATTGTTTTTACTTTTAGTTATTAATTTCATATATTTTGTTTTTTAAATAATAACACAAATTTTACAAATGATTTTACTTAAATATAAGTAAAAATTATATTTATTATATTAATATTTCAGACTTTATATAACTTTTACAGACATTTTAAAATATCCGTAAAAAAGACTGAAGTATGGTTTACGTTAACGTCGTTTGACCGACTCTCGTACACAATGTTACGTACATCTATCGTGGACAAAGTTATGGCGCGAAAATATTTTACAGACGTGTTTGATATTTCAGTTTGCGTTAGATATTTTCTTAATGACCAAAAAGTCTCTAAAATGAAATATATGCTTTTTAATAGAAATTTAAATATGATTTTTTTAACAAAATGTTGGTTAAAAAAGTCATATTTAGAATAAAGCACTATCCAAATACCATTTTTTTACGATAAATTACGATTTCTATCTTTACATATTTGTTATTGACATGTAATATCCTTTATTTTTATGGCTTTCGAAGCTTCTCGCTTTCTTAAAATTTTAAAGCTGTTTATCTATACCATAATAAATAGTAGACTTCACTTCGTTTATCGTATTATTAAAAATATACTCCTTAAAATAATATTGTTTATATATTCAATGAAAAGATTGATAGAAGTCTGCTGTTACACAC
This sequence comes from Papilio glaucus, assembly GCA_000931545.1. Lineage (NCBI taxonomy): Eukaryota > Metazoa > Arthropoda > Insecta > Lepidoptera > Papilionidae > Papilio > Papilio glaucus. The sequence goes on from JWHW01039730.1 coordinate 189,826, forward strand.
CCACATTACAGTCGGGAAAGCTAAACGCCGTCCTCTTTTATCACATCTTAGAGTTATAACCTCTCATTTATCATGTTTATCAATAAGCCCTTTGCTTTATCGATCCAAACGGAGTGGAAGGTACCTTTTCGCTGTATATTATTATTATTTGATGCGGTAGTGTACGGTTTCGTAGGTGTGATGTAGGGTGGGATGTTGGGGGACTTGAGCGGCGTGAACCAAGTCCGAGATAGAGCGACTGAGTCAGCAAGTTGGCTCTATATAACAATTCTATTTTATTACTTTATTCTTTGGTTGATTGAGAATCTAAATATCATAATTTTTCAAACAAAAACGCCACTATAATTTTTGAATTATTTAAAAATTGCACTGTTGTGTGTAATTAGCTAATAAACTTGCAATTAACATTATATTATACAATTTTTTTACAACACACCAGGTAGGCTATCGGCGATTTATCATTATTTATTAGCATGTTTTTAAGTTCCTAAGATATATATAGAATTTCAGATTAATTTAGACAAATATAAATAAAATAAATATGTGCTCACGCCCGTAACCCATAGGGTAGGCAGAGATCATGGATTTCCATTTGGCGCGATCCTGGCACACCTCTCTCGCTTCTTCTACATTCATACATCTACGCATACATGGTCGTCGGTTATGGGTGCTCCTTATATCGGCCTTTTTTAGTAAGCCACTAATCTGATCGATATAAGTTCTCCTAGGGCGTCCACTACCAACACTGCCACTCACTTTTTCTACATAAATTTGTTTAGTTATTCTCTCTTCATTCATCCTTTCAATATGCCCGAACCAACAAACATAACGTAGCAATACGACTACTTTTTTGTTTTAATAATAATGACAATAATCAATATCAAGACATGAATTTTCATAAAGAAAGCTAGAATAAAATTTACATTTTATTTTTTTTTATTTATTTAAACAAATCTTGATATAGTTTCTCCAAAGCCGTTACCAGCCCACGCAGATGTTACAATTATGTTCTCTTAAGTCTGGTTACAACTTTTTAGAAAATATGCTTCAAATATAAATAAATATATGTATAGATTTGAGAATTGTAAATTAATATAGGATTGTTTATTTCCACTATCATTGTTATGGACAAATTTAAGTATGTTGACAGAACTAAATGTATCAACACTTTGAAAGTTCACATTATCTTTAGATCGGATAGCTAAAGCTAGCAACTTCACAGTACTTACACTGATGCAATTTCACTATACATTATGCTTAAAATTAATTAATTTTGAATGCAAATGCAATCATTTTAAAATTTTCACTCTACTCTGGTTTTAGTGAGCACAGGCTCCCAAGCCGGTGGTAGTACCCAGCCATCTTCCCTATTGAAATTAGGATGTTTTTTTTTAAATTTCAATACCCTCGCGAATCATCCTACGTAGGAAGAGGTGTTCTTTTGCGGGGACTTGACGTTTATCAAATCTTATATAATGGCGGCGGCCGTTTAAACCACATGGTTTGAACAATCACACTGC
>JWHW01039730.1:206366-219596 GCA_000931545.1 Papilio glaucus
GCACACACACACGCGCCTACTCAAACATCCACACAAACACACACACACACACACGAAAACATACACACCATTTATGTTGTTAGTTGATTTTATTTAAGTTGAAAATGTTTACTTACATCGAAATCATAAACATATATAAAACATGTTACGGCAGAGGGGGGTATCCTAACACAGGTATTATACTTAACAGGATACTTCCATCCTAATTTAAATTATAAACCGTATGTTAACGAATAAAACATTTTAATTTTTTTTTATTATAACATTTAAAATGCTTAGGATTTATCAATAGAACACTTAAAATTTGATAGCCGAACCCGTCCGATTGATTTTGATATTTACGAGATTTAGAAATATTATAGTTAAACGATAAAAGTCAAGTATTAAAACGACGTTAGCTTACCAACGCCAATACCTGATTTTTAGTAAACTGTTCAAACCTCACTATAAAGAGAAGCATCTTTTTTTTCTTGCTGTATTTACGATTTTCAGCAGCCATAGAAAAGGTTATGTTGGCGTCACTAACAGGATTTGCTCGAGATGTACTGTGTATTTTTCTTTCAATCTTACTAATATTGTAAATGCGAAAGTTTGGATGGATGGATGTTTGTTACTCTTTCACGACGAAACGTCTGAACCGATCTGGATGAAATTTGGTACAGAGATAGATTATAGTCTGGAATAGCACATAGGTTTACTGTCCCAGAAAAATTTCTCTACTACAAGGAAAATGTGAAGTATAGGTTAACGCGAACGGATAAGGTACGAAACGAGTATATTAGTCCTCAGTACGGTGAGCTATGTCGGTAGGCGCAAGACCAAGAAGAGGTGGACGGATTGCGTGAAAGTTGACATGAGTGACGATTAAAATTACGACTTGGGAGACGAAAACCGGTTGTATCGACTGCATGTAAAATGGGAACAGAGTATAGGTACAAAAACCAATTTTTAAAATTGTTGTCTGTCTGTAGTGGCTAATCTCTCTCTATCTGGATTTTGCTAGAACTTTTACTGGTAAATACCTGATGTTATAAGAAAAAACTAAGACTAATTTAATTTGCACAAAAGCACAAGGTTCAACATAGTCAAATAAATAACCAACCAACCCATAACTGTGAATAAAATCATGCGTCGTCGTAGATGATATTGCACAAGGTTGTAGCAACTAAATGAATTTTTTTTACTAATTTTTTGCGATGATAACACATTTTTCTTGGTTTCAACGCGGACGAAGTCGCGGAACAGCTAGTTTCTAATAAATGGGAGTGATTGATACTTAAATTAAGGTGAAGCTTAATTAGTATTGGTTATAAGTAACGCGTCATAAAAACTATTTAGTTCTTGGCGGAAATAGCGAGTTTACCAAACTTACAGGAAAGGGCAGCTGACTTTACAAAAAATTATATATACGTATATCTGTATTAAAAAATTAAATAAATAACATTGCTAACACTGAAATCTGGTTGGTAAAAAATAAACGCACAAATAAATTGCAGGTACTAGTAACACAAATTTTATAATTCATAGCTTGAAATGGATGCTTCTTTTGTCAAATTGATTAACTCTTTATTTAAACAACTAATTTAAAAAGAATTAAAGTCATCCCATTGGTGGTTGGCTTGCAATTCATTATGTCATTTGTTATAAAGTACATGTAAATAATACACTAATTGACATCCTATCACATGTACATAAAGAACAAATCGTTAAAAAAAGAGAGATGTGACTTATAAATACCCGGTTGGACCGGAGTTGCTTTCGCTTTATCTTTTTTGTGTTTTTATTAAGTAATAATTACACTTTTTTCGGTCTAACCCCTAGGTCTAGGCCCGCCCACAAACGAATAACGTGCGTTAAAATACTGTGTAATAAACATCGAGACATTTTATTAATAACATCATAAGACTTCTACGTCACATGAACGAAAATACTTTAAAATGAACACACAGATAAAAGCAAGACACCTTGCCTTACCGCCCACGTTTCGCAATATTGCTTCAAATATAATCGCGAAAGGTATTATTGAAGATGCTCGTTTTGGCTTTTTAATAAATATTATTTTTGGACTCGCGAGGGTCGTAAGAGTCAAGGCATATCCTTGACTCTTACGACCCTCGCAATTTATATTTATCGTTCAAATAATTTAGATCGAGAAAAGTAGCTCTAGTAGCTCACTAAACAAAAGTACCCTAGTAGTCTCTTGAACCATTGATTTTTCCTAATTTGTACGTAAGTCTTCTCTCTTAGGTATTTGTTTTTTGAAATCCTACGGTTAAATTTTATTTATTTATTTTACTTAATTTCATGGTTGTCTAATAAATTTTATTTTTACGTCCTGTTAACCAATATTTTTATAGAAAAACGGAAATTGGAATTCTTTGGAAGTGTGAAATCTTCGAAATTTAAAGATATTTTTAGTTGTTATAAATAATACGTATCAGATTATGACTTTACATATGTATATATTGAAAATAGAACAAAAAGACAAGGCTAAAAAACTAAATCAAAGAATTTTACAACAAATCAAAGTTGTTGGACAACACGCGATATTGCAAGAGGAAGATTCTTGAGTTGGTAAAGTTTACCTTTTACCAGTACTTGAAGTTTTGCTTTTATGTTAAAATACGGCGACTTTAACAGATCGAGAAGTATTATCCAAGTTCGAGTGGCTTGTATGCTTAACGTTGCACATTTAGAAATACCATGTAGCGTTTATGAACTTTGAACTTTCGATTCATACACATTTGCCTTGCCAGAAGCATGCATAAGACTTCCATTTCTAGTATATATATTCAAAGATTCCTATTGTCGGTTATGGTCTGTGTTTTATGGTTGACTTTGGAGACACGACAAACATTTGATTGAAGTAGTTTGATATCTTAAATAAAATTATCTAAAGAACTTTTGGAGATTCTTTGAAAAATGAATAAATAAATACTTTAAACAGACAAATTTTTAATTAAATAAATAAAACAGGTGCTTAATACTTTTATTTGGCCTTTGCTGTAAAATGGTTACATGAAAGTTTCAGTAAATCATTAGATAAACATTAAACGTATGGGATGGCTAACAAATCCGCGAAGGGGAAAATACAAGCGAGGCAAGTAGATGGCATATATGTATATTCTAATAGGATTAAACTTACAAATAATCGTACGACAATTAGAGGGGTGCGCTGTGCAAGGGAAAGTAATCAACGTTTTTGTTAAAACTTGGAGCACACTGCCATCTATCGATAATTCATAGTTTGTTTTAGGGTGTGTTGGTTTTTCTCTAATAAAAACAGTTGCACGTTAAATATCAAATGCGAAAAATTTAGTAACGGAATAACAGTTAAAGTAATAATAGCAAATAACTCTGGTGGAACAATAAGTATTTTATTTAAATTATAATACGACTCGAAATGTCACTATTGGAATTATTCCTGCGATACACATGTCATCGATCGATTGTGAATTTCGTCAGTTTAAATCGGACTGAACATATTATAAACTGTCAGCCAATATGAACTGAACCAATTATTCACCAATTTGACGTGACAATTCTCGACAGTTTATAAACTGTTGTAGTCAAATTGTTTTGCTATTACGTTAATGTTTATTAAAGGAAGATATTTAGAGGTTAGTCTTGTTATTTTGGACATGATAGTTATACAAATATAAAAATAAGATATTTATAAAAGGAAATAGGTTCGTTTATTGCAATTGCGCTCACGTTTATAATATGCCCGCTACAATTATAAACAAACTAGTTTCATAAGCAGTCACACGAAACAATCTGTATTATATTTGATTAAATAAAATTCTAAGTGACTATATACACGTTCCTCGTGGGCTTCAAAAACGTCTGCTAGCGATAGCTATGTGAAATTTACAAGCGATCGGATCAACGTAATAATGCTTCCCGTGTTTAACCGGAGCTGATAGGTAATAATACCTATCAGCTCCGGTTAAACATGTTAATAATACCTATTTATTACTTAATTTTAATAGTTAATCAGCGAATATGTTAACCTAGATATCAGAATCCGGCATAAAATTTCGTGCCACTGTGTTGACATTTCAATTGCAGCAAAACAAAATAAGCTACCGTAGAATAGAAAACAAACATTTTTCCAATAGAACAGTTGATAATATTATAAAAAATAAAGGAGAAAGATACATCACAGATTTAAAAGTGAATAACATAAGAAGTCTTCGGTGACTATTTTATAAAAAAAATATATAGGAATCTAATTGTAAAAAATAATCAGATCGACCAGCCACGGCTTCGCCTCTGTATAAAAGACAGCCAAGATGACAAAAAAATGATAAAATGTTGAGCCGATAAACTACCTTGCACAGCCATCTGTACGTAATTGTAATAAAAAATATGAATAAAAACTATCCTGCGTTTTGACCAAAGTGGACCAAATTACAAATAGTTAGAGTTAGATTATCGTAGTTTATTTTTGTACCAAATTTCATCAAAATTGGTTGACACTTTAATCTTTAATCCCCACACAGGCCGAAATTTCAAAAACACTAGAATAAATATTTATTAATTTATTATCAAGTGCCTAAATATATAGTTTCGGGGTTTTATCTTCGATAATGACAAAATTCCTTTTGTCGCGATAAAAGGTAGCCTATGTCCTTACCCAATGTACATATTATCTATCTCTGTGTCAAAGTAAATATACTAAAAGCTGTATGTTTATGTGTATTCGAATTTATAACAAGATACCTATTAAATTAAAACTATTAAATACTAGAATGTTTAAAATGAAGCTGCGTGAATGGTTAATTAATAGTAATGTTTATAGCACTAGGGACATCTTTGAATAATGTTGATGAAATTTTTGCATGCTATTGATATTATGGCGAAACATGTTGTCCAATGTAATATTTGTAAGATCTTGTAATACCATGTTTTATGCAAATAAACGTATTATTATTATTAAATTTAACCAAAATCGGTTCCATAGTTTAGGCATGAACAGAAAGACTGAGTTACTTTCGCACTTATAATGGTTTTACTCGATTTCTCGGAGAATTTACCGGGTTAAGTATTGTCGACAGTGAGTTCCAATATATTTTTTTCGAATATTTTTATGCATTTATGTAGTTTTCTAGGAAGAAAAAATTGATTCTATTTAGTGGTTTCTAACAGGAAAAATAACTAAATTTTACCATATACGTTACGTTATTACGTCATATAGTTGTAATCTACTGAATAGTGTTGAAAAATATAGCGCAATCTCCTTTCCGTATAACACGCAAGGAAATATAAACTTATTGAAAATTCAATTATAATCCTCGTGATATGTCGTAGTTGGCCGTTTGTATTTTCGAATTCCAATTGACAATTCTAATTATATAAAGCATTTATGAACAGTCAAAATGTCACATCCGTTGTTATGAAATGTATCCTTCAATCTTGTATTTATTTTAAATAAAGTTAAAGTTCTTTATTCTTTAGCTATCGTTATTCTTTTCAAATATTTTTAACTTCCTAATCATGCCACTGAAACAGGTCATGAAAGGTATGCCATCAAAAAATTTGCCAGTAAAAGGCATTTTAGAAAACGATTGGGACGTATTATCTCCACACCAAGAAGAATGTATAAGACGACTAGGAATGTCAATTCAGTTGGAACAAGAAGCATATTTGACTATGCATCCCGAGGTATTTGATAATTTTGAGCTAATTTGTATCTGGAACTGATATATGTAAAGTCGTATTATTCATTACAGTTTAATTAGGTTTTATTCAATAGACCAGGTCTCTGAAGGCGGTAAATAATTGCATCAGTGTCCATGGTAACAATATTTCAAATAATGGAGTTCATTTCTGACGAATATGTTCACGCACAAAGTAATAGAATTGAGTGATTTATTTGTTGATTGCCTCCAAAACGATTACTTAATTATTACGCCATTATACATATATAAGTGGTCGAAAAGGGTAGACTTGAAAGCGTCTCCAATGGGACGCTGTTGCTTTAGCTTACGTCATGTGTTTACGTTTTCGCTCAGGTAAACACTGGCCGTCCTCTTTTTTATTATTTTACATACGCTATCATTTTACTTCATTTGATATGTGTGATTACTGTCACTGTTTTAGAACACTTTTGACCGGTGATTTTGTGTGAGTAAAACATATCTATAATATGAAATATAATTGCATGTTTAACATGTAAAATGCCGTAATAATTAAGTAATCGTTTTTTTTAAGATAAAAACTATGATGTCTTCTTTCATCTCTAAAATGATTCATTCGGGAAAGAGAAAGGAAATATTGAAAGAAGCTGCCGAACATTTTACTAGGCCACATGAAATTCTTGATAAAGAAATAAGAGATTCACTAGGAGTATCATCTGATGCACCATACTTACAGGTATATGCACAGTTATTCAAGTAATACTAAACATCAGAAGGGACAACACCGTAGTGACGTTAACTTAAATAATATATATGCATTCAATAATTATCAATTTTTAGATTATTTAAATTCGGAATTCTTTAAAGTATAATGTTACAGTTTATAGTGTGTAGGTGTAACCGATTAATGTGATATAAAAAAGTTATAATAGATTTTTAAAATATTTCATAAACATCAATGGCGCCGGATGCTTGATTAAAATAATTTGATAGAAAGATAAAAATGTTTTTCAATTTAATGACGATGATATTATGAAAATTAATTTAAATGAAATATATGCCAAACATAATCCACTAAAACACGTCGCAACTCCTGAAGAAAGCGTCGGTCACTTGAACACGGAATCTTCATCGTTTATATCAATTGTTACTTCCGCTACCACGGTTCCTACACCAGGTATTTTAACTAACTTATATTTGACTTAGCTTAGCATATCTAACAAATGTAAATTGATAGAGACATGCGTGAACTTATCGTATTTATACATCCAATTTTAATGACTGTGGTACCGTAGACTACATTCCCAAGGCTTGCGACGCATCCATATAGGTATATTTGACGGGTCCTGATGGGTAGCCATAGTCATACATTATATGGTGACCAGGGTGCTCGTTTGCATGCTTCTTTCTTAAAAATTTACTCGTTGAAGAAAATATTTCCTAGATGTTTACCACTTTCCAAGTTCTAGCACTTTCCAAGTTCTAGCGAAAACAGATATCATTTACTTTTATTTAAGGAATAACTAGTCTAATAAGCAATTAATAAAACTGGAGCTTCGAGTCTCGGTATGGATCATTACTATAGTATGTACTTTGCATGTGGAGGGTAAATATTTAACTAACATATGTTCCTAGAACCCGTTCCAACACCGGAGCCAACATTATCGGAAAATATGTTCGCACTTGTTTCAAATACGGTTGATAAAGCTGTATACCAGCATGTTAATGATGACATACTCCGCTACGACACCGCTTACGTAGAACTTGCGAAGGCTGTTGAAGAAGCTATGGAAATACCAGTTATTGAGATTCGAGAAGATATAGCGGAACTATTTCATACGGCTTACAATATGTTCGAGTTTGATATTATAGCAAAAGAAAAGATTGGTGAGTTAAACAATTTTTTTTTAACTGTACGGTATAAGAGTTAGGTAGTTGAAATAAAAACAAATATTTAAACAGCATCTGTAAGCAAAAAAATTTCTTATTATTGATATCATGTTTAGGTAGAGTATTAAAAAAGTTTACCTTTAACCTTCATTGATTTGTTGCTTCAAGCGCTGTTTCATGGATGCTTAATGTCCCTTCCGTTAATGTGGATAAAGTCCACTGTTTTATTCATTACCAACAATCAGTTTTGTAATTAAATTTGTCTCGTCACACTCCTCGTTCATTCTTTCAATATGCTTGTTGAATTTAGGGTTTTTTTTATATTCTTCGCGTATCTTTAACAGTAGAGCTCTGATATTAATATGCTAAATATAAACTGTCTTTGAGGATCGTTAATGCGAAGTTATGAGAAATTGGTACCAAAATATATTAATAAAAATGTCCTATTTTTATTTCGTCGTCGTTTTATTAATGACGTCGCCTAAAATTTGATTATTAATTTAGGAAACGGACTTAATATGTTATTTTATTAACAATTTTTTTATATTTGTAAATTCTTCCATATTAGAAAATGTTTTCGCAATCAGACGTAATCTAAAATAGACAACATAATACAGAACAGAACATTTATGTAAGAGATTTTAAGTATTAAAAGTTTACATAAGCTATACCGACATTCGTCTTTAATTGATAAGCATATCATTCCATCTTGAACTTTTCTTATTATGTTACCTATATATACCAAATATTCTTAATTTTAATCACATCATTTTTTACAAAACTTATTTCTATTATGTGACAGTTTGTAAGTGTATCTTCACAGTATACTTAGAAAAGTTTATTTTGCGTTAAAAAAAAAGATTAAGTTTATTAAGGAATTAGTGTGAGATTTAAGTAATTATAACTTAACATGTATACAGCATATTAAAAGTGTTTTTTTTAGCATTATTAAACTTGAATGTCTGACAATGAACGGTACAGGCTCTATTTAATAATTACTTTGCAGCCGCTGAGAGAGCATGGGAAAAAAGAATGAGAAAGAAATTGAAAAGAACCCTACGGCGAATGAATAATTTCAGAGGTAATCTTGTTTCTGATAAACCAGTACTTGCCGACTACGTTTGAGCATACTGTTTTTTCTTGTTTGTAGTCATCTAGTATGTACGAAATAATATATATTATTTCGTACATACTAGATTTTTGTATATACTAGATGACCCGACTTTTTTACTCGATAATCGTGGTCTTTATGATGTATCTTCATAAGCGGATTCTTGGCCAGTCTCCTTTCTCTGAATAGGCGAGGTTGATTGATGTTACAATAAAACAAAATGCGTGTTTAAAACGGACCGTGGTTCTGCTATTTCACAGAATATAAATATCATTCAACGGATTTTTCAAAGGATTTTTTAATAACTATGGCAGCGAAATCACTTTTGTCAATTGGAGTGATTTCGATCCCTTGAGGGTAAAAATTAATGTTATAGATAAGTCATGGAGAAGACTATATTGTCTGACATATGACATCGCGGGCGTACGGCGAGAGGTTCTCACGTAAAGTGATGGCCAAAATTGTCAATCTTGCACGTTGTTCCATCATGGTTAACAATGAACGAAATTATTAACACTTCTACAAACTATGAGTGATTCCGATTACGGTACTTAGATAGTTGCATTTTATATCACTTCAGAGATTCAGCGCTGAAATTAGTCATATACGTCTATACGGACAAACAACTGTATTTTCCTAAACATTACTGATTTGTCCCATAAATGATAATCGATTCCGCGAAAAAAAAAGCATTTTAAAAGTCCAAAAGTTTATCACAAACAACAAAAATGTATAATGAATCCTAGTCTGATTTAATGTCTGCTATAAATATCACAAGCTTGTCTGCTGTGATACATCTCTAGGATAACTTTTAAAGACTGATTTCGATATGTGAAAGTTTTATACATACCTTATGTTACGTGCTGTCAGGATTCTTAAGTGTGTTGCGCCGGTAAATTTAACTTTCTCGCCGGTGTATACACTGTTCTAATGTATTTGCCTTAAATTCATTTTCATATTGAAATATTTTAAACTATTTTATGACGGAATAATGAAGAAGTTACGGTTAGAGATGGAAGTTTTCGACTTAAAATCACACGATCAGGATTGCATTACTAAATGAACTTTTGAATTTCTTAATTTTTTTGGACTCGTATACAAAAAAAGTCCGTGTATCAGTGTTTACACGCGGAGGAAGTGAAACTTCTTTGACTTATAGTATATGTATTAAATTCTAAAATAAAGTTTTATTTTAATTATCGTATATAGAAGTAGCGCATTTATTATTATTTTAAACTGTATTTAATGTAAAATTAGAACGATATCTGTATGAACAAAATTTTCATTTTCAATTAATAATAAATCCAAAAAAAATATATTACATACATTTCTAAAAAATATAATTATTATTGATCAATTTCCGTTATGCTTATGAGTTTTAGTTCATACTTTTGTTATCAAAGGCTTGTAGTAACTAAAATAAGAAACATAAGTGTTGCACTCAATATCATCTAAAAATCTTGAAAACATTAATTCCAACCTCTCCAGACCAACATTCAATTTGACTCACAGACTCACCCACCCCCCGTGTTCCCCGCTCACCTCCTATTCCTCAACGTCTCAAGTTGCCCTTCCCCGTTCACCCCAAAAATAAACCCTTGTTTCTTGATAATAACATTCAAAATTGAATACAAGAAGAAATTGTGTAACGCGTAACGTAACGTGTAACAAAAATTTTCCCTACCGTGGCGTAAAAAGTTTAACTTCAAAAATCTCCTAAAACCTAAAATACGTCCTAAATTATGTGCGCATGGCAGCAGTGCCCAACTCTGAAGTCGTGAGTACTATAAGAATAAAAAGGATGATTCATCAAGTCATTTGCGTTATCGCGTAATTATGTGAAATTATTAAATAAAAACGTGGCCCTGGTGTAACAGCCCATTCACTAAAATTCAATAGAATTTAGTGACGCTCATTTGATGCATTCAGATTAAATAGTAATGTTTTGTGACAAAATTAAATTAAAAAATATGCAAGTAAATAAATTTAAACGCGTTGCTGGTTCATTACAACCATAAAGCGATATTTATATTTTAAAAAGCAAAACAATTGAGGTCGGTTCGGTGAAATTTCCTTTAAATTGTTTTACATTTATTTACGGCGAATCTGTCGATAACATCAACTCAATTTTGTTTTCAAAGCGAACGAATAACATTGGACATTGAAAATATTTTACACAATTTATATAAACTTCGTTAAGTACCTAATTGTCAATAGTATCTTTCTCATCAATCAGTAAAGTAGACAGATATACAAAGCGCTTTTAACCAAATTTAGTGTCTTGCAGTAAACCAATTTAACTTAAGCAATAAATATATCTTGATAAAAATGGTACACACAATATCTCAAAAGTCGTCGCGAAATCAAATCACCGTCCGTTAGATCGGAATCTTGATCCCAGCATTAGTTGTCACTGAGTTATTTACCGCTTTGATGATGGCACAAGACTTGAAATGTTACACAATTACCCCTCATCCAGTAAACTCCTATAACGTTGACCAGCTTGTCGGGCAAACTTACGCTGCATTGATCTGCGTGCCCATTAATTTCAAACATTTTGGTTCTATTGGCCTTAAAACTCTAAAAACTGTAGTTACAATACCGGTTACCTTGTTATTTGCTAAGATATAGATTGTCCTCTTCATTGCAATAATCAGAATAATCTTAATCGCCTGGACAACTGGTTCATCAATCTCATACACAACATTTAAATAAAAGCTAAATGTAAATTTTACAGGTTATGAGACACCACCAACACCTAAGAGCGAACTTTCTTCGCACGAAAGTTACAAATCACCCCCACCGCGCCCTTGCGTCTGTCATCCGCAATTTAAATATAATCGATATGCAAAGGTAATTATTTTTGTAAATAAATAAAATAGGTCTTAAAGTTTTTGAAGGAGCATAATGTTTCATCACAACTCATATTTAATCTGACCCATGCTATGTAATAAATAATAAATCAGCCTGTTTTAGAATGTTTCCCACTGCAGATACACAGGCCTCCTCTCCGAGAGAGGGTAGGAGCCGTAATCCACCACGCTGTGCGGGTTGGTGGATGTCACATGTCTTCGATTTCAGTGTTTCTAAGACATGCCGATTTCGTCACGATTTATGCTTCACCGTTTTTGGACCAGTGAAGTGATGAAATAAATGACACAAAGTAAAGCGCCTGCCTGGGTTCGAACCCGAGACCTACAGTACGTAAGCAGGCCTAAACCACTGAGCCACTACTGCACAGAGAGATCCCTATATTTTAAACTAAAATGTGCTACGTTTTGTTTTTTTTTATCTGATGATGTTGACAAGAATATCGTTGTCAACTCCACTTCTCTATATATTACTATAAACTATATTAGATATTAGTCATATTATGCAAGCGTACGCAATGCCACAACTCAAACTTTCTATGTAACGTTAAATAATATACATTGAAAATATAAACATTACACTGAGTCTTTCGTTTAGTCTCAAAGAGAGGAATACATTAATTCCTCTCTTGATTTTTTAAGGGAAGGAAACGTACATTTTAATCAGCCTCGACTTGCAATATATCCTTGATTACACAACGCTTTTGCTTCAATCTCCAAAGCAAAGCTCCAAAACTCAAATAGCTTTAAAAATATTTTATTTAGCCACTGACTTTTATTAAATGCATGCATAGGGGATGAAAAAAAATATGCTTTGACTCGCTCGGCGGAGTTGTAAAGGACGACGATTTTACTCACAGACAGATACATAGCAAAATAAAGGAATAACCTTTGAACCGAGGATTTGGCAAATTACTTTTACCGAGTAGTTTTAATTTATAATCTGCACTATGAATACTTTATATGTATTTTTGTTGGGTGTTAAAGTTAAAATTAATTGGCACTTTATGCAGTGTGATATATATTTTCATCAATATCAATCTAATCCGTGTTGTTCTTCGACCAGTGTTTTCGTCGTTGTAAATTCATAAAAATTCTTTTAAAATTGTTAAAATACTTTTTCCCGAGAATTCTCAGTCAGTCAGTCCAATAAGTTTGTTATCTGTTATTCTCTACACATGGTGTAATCGTTAACCGTGCACAGGTGAGTATTTCGTAACTATTACAGATATCAAAAAACTTTAAACTGATATGGAAAGTACTTTACCTAATGAGTAAAATGACAATAATAACTTTTCAAAAATAAAACGAGAAATATCCAAAAAATTTACATTAAACACTCCCATAAGTTTTATTTCTTAATAAGTACAAAATTTCGTAATCAAAGCAGATGTTCGAAGTGACGTACTCGTTGTGCAATACAATGACGACCTCTATTTATAGATTCTAAATGAACTTTCCTTAAAATTCATCAATATCATATCATACATAATTATAAAATGATAAGGGTAAAATGAGTAGGTACTATTCCACTTAAAATAAGGACACTAAAACCTTTCTGCTATCTCATACTAAATGTAAAACGTCATAGTTACGAAATAATCGCCCGTGCCCACTTAACGATGACACCCGGTATATAATTTTTTTTCTATTCATTATTGCGCATAATTGTATTATTGCTTTATTAATTTATTATATATCAGAACAGCAGAACGAA
>JWHW01039730.1:226820-238964 GCA_000931545.1 Papilio glaucus
TTTTGTCGTGTCTGTGCTATGGTTTGAGTGTCCTCATGATCGCGGTGGATCAGTAGGACGTGTTTAGGTCTGCGTTTGGCGATTGTAGACTCAGAATTTGGAATGCAGTCGGTGGCCTAAACTATGAGAGGTTTGGGATGTGTAGCGGCGCTTTCGAAGTAGCGCTTCGAGAGTTCTCGGAAATGTTCTTGGATCGTGTCCATTTTTAGGTCATTATGTATATATTCGTTGCGCTGGAACCACATGGCCCCAGCGGCTTTTCGAAGGAAGCGGTTTTGGATAACTTGGAGTTGGTTGATCTTATAAGTGTGTACGTGAGCGAATACTACGCTCGCGTAGGACATTACCTTCTCATTCTTTGTTAATAAGGAAAGGATGGGAAGAGGAAAAGGACTTGACCGTGGATAATAGGAAAGGAAAGGGAAATAACTATTTTCTGTTTATCTCCTCCGTCCATTAAAGGTAGGCAACGCATCTGCAACTCATTAGCTTGTAGTAAATGCCTATGGGTAGCGATCACTAGATATCGGGTGAAACGCTTGCTCGTTTGCCACCTTCTACTATACAAAAAAGCAAACACGTACTTCGTGTTGAATAATACCGAATCAGGGAGTTCATGTTTTAATTATTTGTCTCAGTTACATAGCACCATACTCCAAAATTAAATATAATAATTATATATATAGTTTCCTTTTTGGACGTGTTTTACAATACGGGAGAGATTTTTTTTATTTTCTTTACTTCAGTTTGAACTTAGACCATGTGTTGGGAGGAAGCGGGAAAACCAGCTGCCGAGATAAAAGTCCTTTTTGATCTTGTTTCTAATAATTTCATTAGTAATTGTATAACGTGGCTAATCTGCAAAATCAGTTTTATCGAGACATACATACATGGGAGTAATTAGGTTTGGTCACGAGCGACCTCAGCGTACGTTAACGGTTATTGATGTTGATAGTATTTCGTTAATATCGTTGGTTCTCTTACGGGCTTTTCTTTGATGCACCAGTGAATACAGTAATCTAAACAATTTGGTATATCTGGGTAAAAGTATCCTTGAAAATAAAAGATAATAAAAATAAAATTTAAAGCTATACAAAAAATAAGGACACTTTCATACTAACATCCATTATTAAAACCCACTGTTCTCGTTTACCAATCAGCACCATTATGACATTTCGGTCCCTCTAAATTCACTTTCTATGTCGATACTGCTACTTAATTCGTCTCTTTGGTTTTATTTCTCTTCCTGTGTTATATTATTTTCACTCACTCCAACTTCTTTCTTAATAAATTTCGATCGTGATACAAATTTTTATCCAATTAATGTTAAAAATAGGGTACTAGTTTGCTCTGGTTTGTGATCTTTTTCAATTCGGATTCTCCTTCAATTCTGTCGCAAGGTATACAGTGTGAAGCATTTGAGCCACCGTTTATGAGATTTAAAATGTTGTTCCTACAGAGCGTACACGGAAAATATTTTTGAAGGATTAAAGAATAAACTTAATCCCCGTATTCATTTCTCGAAAGACCTTTCACGTGTCTCGTAAGTTTTTAGTTATTTAATTGTAAACAACTCGTTTTACACCCGAGTATCTCAAATTTTTAATATTTTTCCAGCGAACATGAACCATGGTGAGCAAAATTTCAAGGAATAGAAAACATATTAGTGTTACTTTAAAAATATTTTTACTTTGATAAACCTTGCATTTCACGCTAAAGTATTCGAAACGGACATGAAACGGACCATTCGCGTCATAGTCGAGAATACGTTAATTTTTAATAGAAAGTTCCAATCCACTTAGTGGCATTGTCAACAATTATTATCTATGTATTTAATCAAAATTAACACAGTGGCCATCGTTTGATCGTCAAAATCTTTAAAACCCTTACGCAATGGGGTCTTGAATTCATTGAATTGTGAGATTTTTTTTGTCTTTGATTATCTATTACGTTATTTATCAATTCTATTTAAGATATTCTTACAGACCGGATTAGACAAGTTTGTATTGTATGATAAAAATGTCCAATATGATTTAAAAATGGTCAAGGCATACGGGCGAGCTTTTTACTTTATTGCTTCAACACGTTTCCGTTGTCCTTACAGCTTCACATAAAATATATTTCGAGAAGCAATTTTGGTATATCGAATAACATGCATGCAGCGACAAAAGCAACGTGAAAATGTGATCCATCGTTGTACATTTGAGTTATTTTATCTCATCATGTTACTCAAAGCAATCCTACTCTAGCGATTTGCATATGTCGTTTTGAATACTAATAATGCTATTTGGCTAGTTACGATAATGGAAAATCATTGCGCGTTAAAAATTCAAAAGTCTATTCGTTGAATATAAAAATAGCTGAGACGGAACGCTCGACAGATGTGATACATTACAATAAGCATTCGAGTTTTTAATTTAAAAAAATATGTAGTAAACTAAAACATAATAGAGTTTCGTAATTAAACCAATATATTTTACCTATTATTATAATTATAATAAGTAATAATTACAGAATATACTTTTTATAATAGAAATTAGGAGGTCATTAGAGCGTCACGCCGTTTTACTTTACGACGTACTGGTTGATTTCATTGCTAACGCCCGCCAATAGATATTTCACATCAAAAAATGTGATATTTACAACTTTCAACTCAGTGTTCCTCTCTTCTTGTCGCACTATTTTTGCGTACTATTTTTTGACCATATCTCCACTTAACATCAGGCGGGATTGGGGTCAAGCGCTAGTTTATTGATGATTATAAAAATCAAGTGGAACAAATACCACTCTATTAATAATTTTATAAATAAAAAATAGATTTGATTCGATTGTGTGAGTTAAACAATGAATAACAAACAGGAAGTTAAAGTTTAGGTTAATAACCTCCTCCGCGTGTACCTTTGGTACTGGTATGGAAAGTGTAAGTATGTTTATTTACTACAATGATATAGTACAAAAGATATATGTTATACTCATACAAAATAACCCATAAAAAGTGTTCCAAGGACAGTGACACCACTGACAGCAATATTCACTCAAATCAAATGTCAAATCAAATGGAGTAAAAAGGATAGCGCATTTAAAATAATTACGAGTCGGACTCGCGCATGAAGGGTTCCGTACCATTCATATTTCAAGCGTCTACCTGATTCCGTTATCAATATCGAACAAAACGAGCAAAAACATCACGTATGTTGTATGGGAGCGTCCTCAAATATTCATTTTATCCTGTTTATTTTTTGTTATAACGGCAACAGAAACATCATCTGTGATAATTTCAATTGTCTAACTATCATGGTTCATGAGATACAGCCTGGTTTCAGATGGACAGACTAGACAGATGGACAGCGGAGTCTTGGTATATGATCCAGTCTTACCCTATAGGCACGGAACCTTAAAAAGATAACAGCTAACGTTTACCACTTATCGTAAATGTAAACACATGATGTAAGCTATAAAAAGCGTCCTAATTGGGACGCTTTTCGAGTCTTCACATTTCGACCGTTAGTCGTATATAGAAGTCATGTAATATGGGTTCTCGAAAGGTATACTTGTAACTTTGAAGAGTTACACAAATGTGGGAGATCCAACAAGGCTCCAATACTCAGAATTCAGTATGAAATCTTGTAGTATTGAATACAGAACTTACGTGGTAACTTATATAAAACCTCTTACGAAATTTCCTTTCTTAATGTCGTAGTATCGATGAATGTTTGCAGCTCTGAGTTTTCCACGAAGTTTTACTTAAGTTACATCACCAAACCTTTCCGACGTACGGCAATTTTTCTTGAATCGTAGCGAAGCCAGCAAATTCAGACATTCATGTTTGTTTTGCTTTAACATTTTCTAAAGAGTGTTCATGTATAATTTGTTAAAGGCAGTACAAGTTCTCTCGAATTTTTCCTATACATTTAATGCAAAAATATTTCAACCGTCTGATTTTAAAATGAATTTTTAGAACTTTTAGACACAATAATATCAGTTATAGAGTGTGTTAATGTCTTTTTAAAGATCATATTTTCATACTTCTCAATTTTTACATTATTACATATCTACTAAGAAAGCAAATTAGGAATAAATAAATATGCGCCCACGTCCGTAACCCATAGGGGTAGGCAGAGATTATGGATTTCCATTTGGCGCGATCCTGGCACATCTCTTTTGCTTCTTCTACATTCATACATCTACGCATACATGCTTATCGGTTATGGGTGCTCCTTATATCGCCCTTTTTTAGTAAGTCACTTATTTGACCGATATAAGTTCTCCTAGGGCGTCCCCTACCAACACTACCACTCACTTTTGCAACATAAATTTGTTTCGTTATTCTCTCTTCATTCATCCTTTCCACATGCCCGAACCACCGAAGCATACCTTTCTCAATTCTAGTCACAACATCCACTTTTAAGCCACACTTTCCCTCTACTAAACATACATCCCAAATATACGGCCCCAGTTAGATCATCTTCTCCTTCCCATTCTTTTTTTTTCAAAGAAAAGAATTTTTCTTCTTTAAAAAAAAGTTTTCTATTAAAAAAAGAATGGGAAGTGTTTAGTTTGAGGAGCCTTAAAAATTAATCCTCCGGCACCTTATTTGGTCCATATCACGCAGAATACTTATACTTGACTCCACGGTATTTCACCGGTCGAGCCGGTATTATGATAGTATTGAAAACTTATACTTGAAAAACAATTGCAAAACCATTTTGCTACGTATAGTTTTATATATCACCTTAAATTGTGTTTATTTACTACTACATTTTAAAGCTACAAAGATGTATCTCTTCATGTGATAGTTTGACACAGTCGATTCGACTGGGCGATCGAGACATCGCATCTCCTATTTAGATACTTCTACGTCTTCGTACTTTATTAATTTTTTCTTTATTATTATTTAAAAGATGCCTTAAATATCAAATTTAAAGCATTCTCTAAATATAACGGTATTAGTATGGATGGCATAAGAAAGGATCTCCATTTCTGTGATTTTATTAAAGCGTACAACTTATTCGCCTAAATCTGACTGCTTCCTTCCAAGAAGTCTTTCTTTAGATCCCCTTTCAAAGGACGCGACGATAGGATATTAAAACGTTTGTCGTATTCGAGTGCGAGCAGGTACAGTTCTAAGTTCTGATTGCAGTTTCAGTTTGCTTTTTGTTCACGGAGACGGTTTTTAATCACTATAAAATTTGTACGATTAAGATTGCAGTACGATTAAAATATTCATAAAGCATAGGTACACTTAAACTCCTTTTTACTACTCGAGCACTTTCATTTTTTTTATTGAATCTTTAATAATACAATAGTGTTTTTATTTGAACATAAATAAGGTACGTAGATCAAAGAACTCCCACAATGTCATATAATACTATCGTACGCCATATTTTTTGGTCTTGCCCAATGAAGTATAGCTGGATATCTAATGCTTTGTATAACTTTATAGTTCATGTAACTACGAAAATATAGGTCTTATCTAGAGAAGTAAAAAATATAGAGTAATAATTAATCACTTTTCAAACCGAAATAAACGGCAACCGCAAACCTATCCTACCTACCTATAATGATGAACCTATGGGTATATAAGGCACCTTGCCTTATATTCTCATAGGTTAGCTAGTTCATATTGTTCATTTTAACTCGACAGAAATTTCCTACAACAGACACGGAACAGTGTTTAAAACTGTATCCTGAACTCAAACGCTTCACTCTTGCATATAATCCTTTGATGACAATCGAAAAGTTTGTAAATTAATTTTTCCCGGAACATGTCGTTTCAATTTAGCTTGGAGCTTTTTGTCGCTCTTTAAGGGCGGTTTCAGACTGGCGTTTTATACGCGCGTATAATATCGTTTTGGAAGCTACACGCGCTATCTAAATATAAAATAGATTATACTTACGTCCCTTTCCCCACATGTAGAACTCGTACCAGCGTTGGCGCACTTATGAGCTCCCGTAAGCTCGATCTAACCCGCGGTATGACCCTGTGTACGTGAGTCCGGCTTTTTGAATCACGAAATGCAGCGCGAATATAAGTGCATATACTGAAATGATTGTATACGCGTAGAAAAAAACCTTGTCTGAAATCACCCTAACATTTTGAAAGTTACTCAGGTTGAACAATAGCTGTAAAATATTCCGTTTGTCAAAGACACCTTTGAGTTTAAAGGGATCGCTATATTAAGATATCACTGAAAGAGAATCCAGGTTTTATAATGCAGTGAGAAAATCCAGGAAATTATTTAATTACTAGACGCTCTCTCGCTCTACCTTTATTTCTAAAATATTCAGTAAAATATAAATAAATATGCGCTCACGCCCACAACCCAGAGGGATAGGCAGAGATCATGGATTTCTATTTGGCGCGATCGTGGCACACCTCTCTCGCTTCTTCTACTTCTACATTCATACATCTACGCATTCATGCTCATCGGTTATGGGTGCTCTTTATATCGCCCTTTTTTAATAAGCCTCTAATCAGGTTGAAGGCTCGTCTCGCGATACACAATGCTGTACTAGACCCCACTTTAATGTATGGAAGTAAGACCTGGATTTGGCAGGAAAATGCTAGTAGAGTTAACACCGTTGAGATGCGAACCTTAAGAAGTATGGTAGGCGTGACAGTGAATGAAAGGATTAAAAAAAACGTTATAAGGGAAAGGTGTGACTTGAAAGTGGATGTTGTGATAAGAATTTAGAAAGGTATGCTTCGGTGGTTGGTCGGACATGTTAAAAGGATGAATGAAGAGAGAATAACGAAACAAATTTATGTTGCAAAAGTGAGTGATATAAGTTCTTGGGCGTCGCCTTGCCAGTGTTGGTAGTGGACGCCCAAGAACTTATATCGATCAGATTAGTGGCTTATGAATTAAATCTGTATACTCTTATCTAAAGGTTTATCTAACCATTAGCCACGTACAGATTAAGCAAGCAGCTTCGCGAGGCAGCCTCGGATGTTTGCCGCGCGAGGCAGCCTCGGTTTATAGATTTTTTTGCATTAGGCTGCGGGGCACGTCAAGGCTGGGTCACGGTGATTCTGAGGCAGCATCGATCGTAATTTTCCCGGTTTATGTTTCTCCACGCATCTTCTCTTAGTCCTATTATTAAAATAATAGGACTAAGAGAATCAATAATAAATAATCACCTCTATTCGTATAATCAGAACATTGTACGCGCAAACTTACTGAGGCGCCTTTGAGCATGGGCAAAAACCGTCAGCTCGGGCCGCAGCACACTCGAGTGAGGCACGACTTGACCGACCGAGGATTTGCCTCGCGAGGCTGCTCGCTCAGTCAGTGCGCGGCTATTGATTACGGATAGGTAGTGTTCGAGTCAACATAACCTGTTCCATGTTTCAAGTGGACAGAGAACAAACACAACTGCAATACAAAATCGAAATCTCGCCGAAATTCGTACGTTTATCCCGCCATAGCAATGGTTCAATGCACAATATCGGAAATCCGCTATGAATGTTAATCTAGCGCAGTATACCTTCGCTGTTCAGTTAATTAAGAGGGGAACCTACAGATGATTGGTGGATTGGATCAGATGATTTGGTGCTATCGCTTGAAATATTCAAGAGAAATGATTTATTTTATATATCGGGTCTTAAAAGAATTGAGTCGTTTACAAAATCGTTATCTTATCCCACAGAGTTACATATATTATAAATAATAATCAATCGGGCTTTTTTAGAATTTTAACCACTGCAGGGACCCAGATCTCTCTATGAGAGAGAGGGGGCCGTAATGGTGGATTACGGCCTGGCCCAGTGCGGGTTGGTGGATGTCGCATGTCTTCGAATTTAGTGGTTCTATCACATGCCGGTTTCCTCACGATGTTTTTCTTCACCGTTTTTGGAGCAGTGGTAATGAAATAAATTACACAAAGTAAAGCGCCTGCCTGGGTTCGAACCCGCAACCTGTCGTAGGTAATTAACCACTGAACCACTACTGCTTAGAGAGATCTCTATATTTCAATCTGAAATGTGCTATCTTTTTTTAACATTTCAGTACATCAATCCTTTTGTACGGAATAGGGAGACACCGTCATAACAATCGGTATATAAATTTTGGGAACGCACCGCTCTAAGTCCGTCATTATCTAATGAACTCTTTAAATATTGTCCGTTTATTTCATTAGCAGATTTAATGACAATTACTTAAATATTATTTGACTAATTTAATGCACGTCTCCGAGAGCGGCAGTAAGGTTACCATATTATAATGATAGGTTTTAAACTTTGAACTCTTTAAATTTCATTCATCCTTTTGCATATTAAAAGTCGAAATTCGGCAAATCAAATTAGGCTTTATAAATATCAAAATCAGACTTTTGCAAATCAAATGCGAAAATTTAAAAATTGTATTGAAATGATTTATTCGAATAATTCCAATCTCAGTACAGCTTTCTGGCAGCTTTGTAAACAGGTCGGGCCATGTCATGTTAAGGTCGAATACCAACTTGCTTTGCTGATATACCAGTGGCAGAGTGGACAAAAATTAAAAAGGTTACATCGATACTTTTATAAGCTGTAATCGAAAGAATTGTGTTAAAGCATATTGAATAGGTAGAAATTCCTACCGTTACTAAACTATTCATATCTATCGAGAATAAGTTAAAAACAAAATAACTTCGTTCCTTTATTTTCTAAAAATTAAAATACTTTAATAATGTTGACAAGAAAAATAAAGTCTTAAATATCCGTTGTTGTTTTCTTCTTGCAAGTTGCCTCTGGTCCCGAATCCTTTTCCTTGGTGAATAATTCTTTAAAGTTGTATGGTCGAAAAGTATGACCTTCTCCTTCAAAAAATTTGCTCATGAATTCCACCCTGTTGAAAGTTGCCTATTTTTTAATTCATCGGAAAAAAGATTATGATGTTAAGGCTCAGCATAAACGGGCCACCGCCACCATCACCACAGCCCCACAGCCACCGGTGGCTGTCGCGTGCTACCGCCACATTTGTAACAGAGTCAGAAGCGAGGTGTTCGGAAGCCACCACATTTCAGATATAAATATATCATCCATTGAGTAGTAGTAATCCATAGTCACGCGTTGGATACATAGGACGCGTAGTGATGAACTGAACGGAGGATGGGGTAGCGCGATAGCGACTCGTGTCGGCGTTTTGTGTGGCAAGTAGCTAGTCGCGGACACAACCGTAGCGGGTGGCCGCCACCGGCCACGCGTGTGCGTACCGTTCTAACAGCGCCGAGCATTAGTGTAATTCTATAACACTTTAAAGAATATTTATTATGCTGTTACACAGATGTGTACAATTCTCAATTTTTTTTGTACAACATTTTAAGCTGAAAAGGAAAGCCTACATATGCATGTACATTATACCTATGTTTCCACTACAATCTTGACTAGTAAAAACTTATTTGGAACAAGATAAAATACTTATCCCGGCAGATCCAGGTATCCCGTGTGATAGATAGATATTTACATCAAAATATTGTGTTCATAAACTTGTGCCTACATAACATTACCTAACGCAGTTATTGCCTAATTCTTGATTCGCAGAAACTTTCACCAATGCACTTTTAAAGTTCAATAAAATACCTGGGACCTTATGCATATAAATTAATTTAAAAATATACAATGTACCAATGAAGCCGCAGTGTGTGAAGAAATGCCGACAGTCCTTCCATAACGACCAAAATAGAAACCGTAAAAACAGCCCAAACAGCAAATATCGCAAAGATCTTCACTGGCGCGAGACTGGTGTGATCTTTCAGGGCTAATTTTGCCATGATCATCGACCACAACATCTTTGATAGTTCTAAAAGGAAAAAAAATTGTGAAAAATTTTTGTATTTAGGTTTTTGTTAAATTACCAAAGTATAAAAAAGAAGTCAAAACTCATCTAAATAAACTAATTCGATGATAAGTTGACCGACCGTTTCCAAAACACAAGAAATCGTAACATTATTTTTATTGATTGACGAAAATGTGATCATTACATTTTAATAACCTTCTTGGATCGATTAGAGGCCACAAATTAAACTATTGTATAAATATTTAGGATTGAAACATGACAGATGTAGGAGGGAGACAATATAATCTTAAAGGTTAAATGCATCATATAGAAGAAACATCTTTTTTTAAAAGCAACATTTTGTTGGAAACGTTTTCAAACATCTCTAAAAACTAAAGTCTAAAGGTGTTGTTAACAAACTGATATGATAAAAGAAGTTACTAGTTTTATAAATTGATGATTCATATTTTATAGTTAATAAAACTGTAAACAAATCAAAGACGAAAGTATATTAATCAAGTGGAGTTTCAAATTTCCGCAGCACTTTAATCATTACAATAGAACAAGCTGCAAAGCTACAATCAAACCAACAATGGGTCTCTTGTACACATATTGATGCAACAGTTCACTGTTGTTCTCCCTTGTCGCCGTTTCCATTAAATGCGCTACAGATCTATGTAAATATTGGCGACGTTCGCTTTGGCGCTACAATAAAGGACGTGGGTTTACCGTTATTCACACATCAGTTATTTTAACGCTCAAAAACCGAAACAGTGTTGCAATTAAAACGGACGCTTTAAAATCAATTCGAAACGTGTTCATTAAAACGTCGACACCAAGTTGATAGGTAAAATACACAAGAGCCAGATGAAATGATTAAGCTTTTATTTTGTTTTATCACTTAGATTCTAGAGCAATACTTCAACTAGTAATTTACTACCTATGGAATTTATATAGCAAAGTTATTTTTTCTTGTATTTTTCAAGTTTTTCTATGAAAAATTCATTAAAATATCAAGAAAATTACGTTTTCTCATAAAATACTTTTTCGTTTGTCACTTTATCTGATGAAATGATAGAAACTGCAAAGAGGATTATATTATAATTCTATATCCTTAGCAGCAATACGAACAATGTACTCCCTATATCTCTGCTCAGTGTTAGCTATCCAGTAATAAATACAGCTGATAAGGTAAAAAATGGCATAAATTTAGTAAAGGACAAAAATATGGTTGCCGTGTTAGCTTGTTTTTTTTTACATTTTCCTCGCGGAATCTCACGCGTGAATCATGATTGCTCTTGTGATGAATTTGGAACTGTCGGTTAAATATGTCAAAAAGTATCAATCCATTTGTTTTGCTTAAAATTCGTTTTCAATAGGTGTCACAACGAAAAGAAATTTTAAGTGAGAGATAGATTTAGGAAAGTGAGTATCGTGACGACTGGATCAGTGGTAAATTGTTTGTATAATCATAAATATTTGCTGCCATACTTACGTTGATGCGCTAGAGAAAGTGCCCATAGCCGAAGATATGAAGCCGTATGAGATACAGTACTGAGAGTAAACTCGATGCTATGGATTGCTTGGTGAATTAAAATCTCCCCTAGAGGAACTGAACACTTGGCGAGTTCGGCCTTTAATCGTTCCTCGGACACCGATTCCGATCCTCTGTATTGATACTTTCGAAATTTACTGTGAATTCCTGATTTCTAAAAAAAATAAGTTTAAAGTTTGAGTAAGCTTGTAAAAATAGCTCATTGCGACACTATTGTGTTAGAATAAGGGAGCTTTTGATTGAACATTGCTAGGAACGTCGTTTCTATCGCACTAACAATTATTTTAAGTTCAAATCAAATGTCGAGGGACTGATATAAGTTTGAAATAAATGTAAGCATATAATTTAAACATTACCAGTAGTTGTTTTCTTTTACTTTGATTTTTTGCATGTATATATAGTGGAGTACCAAAAAACATGATAGGCACGCATAGTAATGCAACTATGAGAAGACACTGTTGCAAAGTCTGTTGACTGGAAAACATGTAGGCATCACAATCTTTCTCCAGGGGCTTTGAGGTCGTAAACAGAGCCATGTCGATGAAGAGAATAAGAATGAGTGGAGCGCATCCAGGGCTTCTCTTTATGTCAGCTGTTCACAAATTTTATAATTAATTAAATACAACATTTAAGTACTATGCTTAGGTAAGAAACACAGAATACTGGCGTGAAATATAGCTATTTTTTAATTTTGAATTTCGTCGCACATGTCAGGCGGCGCAGGCCTTTTCCTTTTCTCCTAAACATCCTACTTCTTCTCTTATCCTTATCTTAACTTTGAAATCTTCCCGCTTGTAGGCGCTTACCCATTTGACATGTTTGACAAAAAAG
>JWHW01039730.1:239416-254685 GCA_000931545.1 Papilio glaucus
CTTATCTTAACTTTGTAATCTTCCCGCTTGTAGGCGCTTACCCATTTGACATGTTTCACAAAAAAGTATGAAATACGTCTTCTATATTATTTTATACATTTAGGACTAACCGTAGCTTGCTATCCCAACCCGCTAAAAAGTTGACCACATTATGAACTACACCGAAACAAAAGTTTTTGATTACAAAATCCTACATGTACTACAAAGAAATGTAGTATATGTAGTATATCAGCTATCTGGTTTCCATAACACAAGCTCTGCTTAGTTTGGGATCAGATGATCGTGTGTCCCAGGATTATATTACGTGGGGTAGGCACAGTATGACCGTAGTCCATACTGTATAGGTTTTTGGCTGCGGTTTATAAGGCCGGGCCGCCTGCCTGACAACAACTGTCCTGGGGAGTATATGTATAAATATGCGTATAATCAGTCAATACGTAGGTCAAAATAAAAAAAAAATGATATGCCACGGAAACGTTTTAATCGTCCAGTGATTTCTATAGTCTACAAGCGCTTAAAAAATAGAATTTAATATTTATATCCAACTGCAGAAACCGTCATTGTACTAATCAAAATAATTTCTTCCTTAACATTGTATACAATATTTATTTGGGGATTGTCTAAGACATACATATTTACAGATGTTTGGTAACGGGCCTTTCCGTATTGATATTAATTAATCTTCTTGTATTAGTTATGTATACAAAAACTACATTTAATTAATTTCTTTCTAATAGATTAATAAAAACAGTCTTACCTGCTTTTCCACTAAACATGAACCATTTCATATATATTAAAATGACCAGCCACAAAAAAATGCAGCATAAGAATAGAAGTTGGG
The DNA here is from genome assembly GCA_000931545.1 of Papilio glaucus. Taxonomy (NCBI): domain Eukaryota; kingdom Metazoa; phylum Arthropoda; class Insecta; order Lepidoptera; family Papilionidae; genus Papilio; species Papilio glaucus. Next base: position 240,258 of record JWHW01039730.1, read on the forward strand.
GAATAAATTGAAGATATATGGCATAATATCGCTTAAAATATCTGTAACAATAAAAATCATTACTATCTATATTCATACAGAACGATCACAATAATTAGAAGCTTAAAATTGTTTTTTTTTTATCTTTTTTATTCTTCTACTTGTTTAATCTATAAATAATACAACTTACTTAAAAAGGGATTTATGATTAAGTTATTCCTATAATAGTGAATATTGGTTGACACTATACTATCAACCAACAATACACACATAAGTTAAAGGAAAGGAACTATTTTAAGATGCGATGGACTCATCCCCCTATCACCACTATGTCTGATATCCCTGTGAAAACACGTGATAGCTTATGTTCTTCCAAACAAGTACCATCCAGATACCGCCGAATTCATATTTCAAATAATTTTTAAGATTACGAAGCAATTCAACCTGCCTATTTTTGCAATTGTAGACGTTCAATTGTAACATAAAGCTTTGGTTGATTCGCAAAAAAAGGATATATAGTATATATAACTGAACAATTGCTACTAATATATAAAAACACTTACATATGATTGAATAAACTTAATGTCAGACCGAATATCATATGTATTATTCCAATAATTATAGACATCTTCATTTTCATAGAATTTCCATTCATAATACTGTTGGTGGCAAACTAAAACATTCGAACAGAAATATCGATTTAGTATACTCGCAAAATATGTACATAATAGTCAACTACCGTTTTTAGACACTTTCGTAAGTACTAAGGCTTGAGTGATGAAACGTAGATGTCGTATGGTACATTATTGTCTCTAGAACCTAATTTAATAGAATTACTATACGCTCACGCCCGTAACCCAGGGTAGGCAGAGATAGGTTTCGATTTAGCATGATCATGGCATACCTCTGTCTTCTACATCCATACGTATACATGCATGATTATGGGTACTCGTTACATCGTCAATCTAAATGATGTTACTTATCTGTTCGATGTAAGTTCTCCTGGGACGACCCCTAACAACATTGCCATTCACTTTTACAACATAAATGTATTTCGTTACTATCTATTAATCCTTGCAACGTGCCCGAACCACTGAAGCACACCTTTCTCAACTCATCCACTTTCAAATCACACTTTTATATTTAATGTCTCAATAAATAAAAAAATTACCCCCCAGAATGGATCAACTCCAAAAATATATGGTCGATTGGTGTCTAAAGCGGGGTCTATAGTAAGATAGGCGTTCTTCTGTATATCGTCAAGAGTGAACTGGTTCTTCCAATAAGACTGCATTAAATAGTGATGCTTGGAGAAGATGTCATTGTACAATATTCCAAGGATTGAAGAGAAGATGCCCATCAGGAAAATCACATAACGTCCTGTAATGATATAAACCGTTTCAACATATATTATATACTAGGTGTAACATATATTATATACTACTGGCGCCAAATATCAATCGACTGACAAAACCAAAAGCGCTAAGATTACCCATATTAGAAAAGTTAATATGGTAGTTGTTTTCCTCCATTTTATAAATTTCTGCGCAGCTTTCTTACTTTTTTCCCTGATATGAACCTTGTCCAATACAAAAAGAAACAGAAGAAAAGGAATTAGTACAAATTTTGTTACAAAAAAATATGTATGAGATGCACATGAAAACTATCAAAAAATTCTGTACCATTTTTCCTTTTTTTTTCTAACTTTTTAATTGATATTTATTTTAAAATACGCTTAAGATTTATTATTCTCCGCCCAACTTCCTTTAATTTTCTTTCACAAGAACCTTCACCAGACAAAAAGAAAAGAAGTAGCGAAATCTAAATTCTTGCGTTATGCCGTGACCAAGTGAAATAGTAGGGATGTAAAGAGACGGGATTTTAATTGTTTTTTGTTTTTTTATCAATAATTGAATAATTAAAATAAAACTAAAGCAAAGGTTTAGCATTTTGCAGCTACACTTATATAAAAATTTATACGATGCTGTTCTTTTTTTAGTTGTTGCAGGTGCGCCCATCAGACGGTCCTACCATTACAATTTACTGTTTTTACCATACATTATTTAAAAATATATATCTTACCGCCAAACATGATGTTCCAGATTTCGTTTCCGGAGGGTACACCCATATGTTTTTTCTCCACAAGAATCATCCAACCACTGAATAGAATCAGTATAATCCCGTGTCCAAAATCACCAAACATTATTGCAAATAAAAAGGGGAAGGTAATAATCGTGTATAGTCCTGGAATTTCACCAAAACTAAATTCTTTAAATAGTTCGGTAAGCCGAAGAAAATTGTGCAATTGGTTGAATAGAATACAAAGTATGCTTTTTCATTTCACCCGACAGTTGTCCATACTGCTGTATGCAGGCCTCTCATTGATCTCCACAGAGATTGGTCCCCTGCCGTCTGACTCGTCTGACTCCAAAATGTACACATGGTATCAAATACAAATACACAAAATATACACCAAGGATGTTCAAATAAGTCCGAGACTCAAGTTGGTTCGAGAGCAGAACTCATGAATACACAAAAGAGTTTATTCAAGAAATGTTCCATTTAATGTGAAACCAATCATACATGCGACCTAAACATGGTAGTCAGAAAATACGGATTCCCGCCTAACACTGTTCTTTGTTGTATTACACTTATGTTTATAACAATTATTAAAAAGTTTCGTCAGATGAAAAACTACGTCCATATAGTAACAAGTATTTCTGCATATGTCTATTCCGTGTAGTTGAAGTTCATAGCAAAAATCGAAGTTATATTTGAAAAAGTTCTCAATTACATCCTAGCTCCTGATCCTTAGCGAGCTTGCGATGAAAACGATCTGTTAACACCACCTTTCAACGGTTACGCATTTGAAATCTGTAGATTTTAATCACAACTCACTAGTACAAATGTAACTGCTATATGAATATATTTATAGCTATTACCTGGATTTAATTCTCTGTATTTTGAGTCACCATAAGCGTCTATCAGCGTTTGAAATCCATGAGTAAACTTATTGGTTCGGAAGTACGTTGGAGGCTCTTCAGTAGTCTCCGTCTTAGATATGAATGACGGCACATTAGTACCAATTTTAGCCTATAACACGAAACGTAAGGAAATAATTTATTTCGCCACTGCATTCATATAACATGTTTATAATGAGACAAAACAAAGACTACTAAAGCGATTTTTGTATTTTTTCCACCCATAGAGTGCTACATTATAGCGAAATAACACAATAAGTGCAATATTGAAATTCAACCTGGTGACGTCTTTCACGATTAGCAGGTAGACATTGTTTCACAGAAAGATGTTACTTTTGTAAACAAACGTTCTTACGTTAAAATTCGTAAATTGCATTCTGGCTCCTCAGTATTGTACATATAGCCCCGATTCGGTTAAATAAAATTGGAAACAAGAAATCAAAATAGTTACCGAAACCTCCGCCAAAACAACGTTGACTCTTTCCAAATCACTAGTAGGAACCCAACATTGGCCAATTAGACAGTTTTTGGTTATATCTAACGAGAACATGTTCATTGTGTGGTATATGGATTTAGATTTTCTAACTTGCATCATCCATAACGCCCATCGCTTACCCACCGTGCGGAGGGCTTTACAACGATGGTATTTCGTTTTTCTAATTACCTGCAAAATACAATAAGACTTATGATTACTCTATCAGGTTACTCGTCTTAAACAACACATGTTTACCATACTTCCTCCACGATGATGACATACTTCCTCCATGCGTCATAGAGGAAGTATGGTTGTGACTCTGGTTGTGTTGTGTGTGACGATAGCGGAAGACCGCAAATTCCTTGGCTGAAAATATAACGATTTAACCCAACTTACCCACATCTAAAGTTAAATCGTCATATTCTTAGCCAACTAAATTGTGGACTTTCCTCAATGTCATTTCCGAACAGCCTGTATATAATGTTGGTTACATTATAATGCGAGACACCTAATATTTAGAAGCCAGGTTGACAAGTCTGTCGTGTACAATATGCTCGCTATCGACAGCAATGATTCATGACGTTATAATTTTTGAACATGTGCACGTACGGACATGTACGGATTAATTTGATGATTCACTTAAATTAATATTTGGCATAAGGGATGTCCATCTACTGGTCGGTTGCCAACATACGACAGCTAACATCTCACCTGTTCAGCGAATCGATGACTGTGTTGATTATAACCTTGTAATCGAGCCAAAAATAATGATAATTTCTCTTCAATATTTTTTCAGAAAGTACAAGTGGTAAGTAAGGATATGCTGTAGCAGTTAGACCATTGCCATCAAAGATCATATTATAATATTATAACATTAACATAACACTTATTAACTAAGACTATAAGCGGAATTACTAAGCCTATTAGTAAGGTGATATAGATGCCTAACATCTGGTACAAAGTACAATGTAAAACAGGTAGTCTTTGGTATAAGGCAATTATAGCGTTATAGAAATTGGTGTAAGTAGCTTTTTACAAACCTGTTCTAAATCAGAAACCCTGGTGTGGAGCTTCATGGTCATTGTCAGTCTCTCGTCCTTTGTTTCAGGACAAGGATAGATGTTCACCCGAAAACCGGCGCAAACTTTCTCCATTCGAGAACTTAATTGTTCCCCCTGACATATTGCAAGGAATGCCACTTTCCGTATGTCCTTACCCTGAATTGTAAAACATTTTTTACCATTTTATATTCTGCAACACATTAAGAGTCTCCACAAATATGATAAAGTAGTCGTTAATGATACCTTAGCTAACAAAATGACGAAGTAAGTGCGAATGAGTACCTCGTCATAGGTACGAGTAACGTTTTTCTAACTAGTTCTCTATTCATATTGTACATTGGTTGCCTTTGGAGCCTAATAGGTATGTTGAAAAAGGACTGAGATATTCTTCACGTATTAAATCAAAGTTACCGTGGTTGGATCGAGTAAAATGGCGTCTTCTGAGGCTTGTCTGTAATAAATGTTGCCACGCGATACTCTCCAGAGCATCATCTGAAATGGATAACTTCTGTTGCGGTGCACAACACCAGACAAAACTATCAGACGACCAGCGGTTGTCACTTGTTCACCTCCGCCTTTCCTGGAAGTTTATGTCAAATACTGCAAATAATCAGGTCACTCATTATTCTTATGCGCATAAATCATATAAAAGGTAGTTCATTAACCTAGGATAACACTAATCGAATAGACACTATCGAGATAACCTTTAAAGTAGCACAAAATTTTCTTCAAGCAGTTATAACGAACGCAAAAGTAAAACTCCGTTCACTGATATCCTGAGAGGTTGTAAGGAAAATCCCCTATCGTGCAAGACCGTTCCTGCAGCAGCTATTGCTGGCTCTCAAATTTTCAGTTATATTTAAAAGCCTTAGGCTACACGTCTTCTGCGCCCTGACGCCTCGAGCAAGCTGTAACTGTAAATGCCTCTTCTAGGCAAAAAGTCACAAGTCAGTCACAAAAAAAATCGGTTTCCGTCCAACTATGACGTGGGTACCTTCAAGAGAAGATGGAAAAGGCTGCGTGTGCATACCATCTTGTGACCACATCACCATTTAATATGAGGTGGGTTCGGGGTCAAGCGCTAGGCTATCAACATAAAAAAAATATGGAATATATCTAGGTTTGGAAATTCCGAAATGGATCAGTGTATAACATCGTATATTGCTCGCAATTTACATTTTAAATTTACCTTGATAAAAGCGTGTCCGGTGATATTTCAGCGTCTCCAAGCAAAGGTCCTATTTGATTCAATAAATATGACATTTCCCTCAGTTCCAAATAGTTGTTTAATAGATTAGTTTGATTTTCAGACATGTTCACGATGTCAGCCTCCCACTTTTCAAGCGAGTTCTAAAATATGTCGCACGTCGTATTCAAATTAAAAAAAATACTTTTACAACCATATTACCATAATAGTCACTGACTTTATGATATTACATGTATCACAATATCTGCTCAGCTATTGTGGCTATTTTCAGCAAAGAATGATAGATTATGTTATCCAAAAGGGTAAAATAATGTATGAGTGTGTAAGGCTTAAAAACAAACAGTATGTGAACATCACGGAATGATATATATACATTGCTCCGACGTTGAATGCACTAATACTTTATGTATTTTTTAGTCGTGGCCTGTCGATTATGGTCTCATTCCCAGCATCTATCGTCCTGCCGTAATACTAGGACATCTTTTTGGCAGCTTGATACAAAATTAATATTTTACTTCTAAAATTTGAAATGGTAAAATTTTTGATCAATCGACTTTGAGTGATAAGATTTGTCCGTAAAATATCAAAAAAATCTTTTTAAGCTTAAAACGATCCTAATTTATAACAACTTATGTTGATAAGTCTCCGTCCCTTGATATAAAAGAGAAAAATCTTTAATATGAAAAGTAAACCCATAGAACAAACTTCGCTAACAAGAAAAATTAACTTTATTCAAGAAAAATGAAGGCAGTAATTAATTTTCTTTTATAGTGCCTTTATTATTGCGTGATAATTTCAACCTTAAGTTTTTAGATCACGGACCATGGAAACAACTTCACACCACAAATATAGACATGCACATCACTGGTGAGGGACAAACAGAGCAACAACCCTTAATAAATGAAGCAAGTATAATCTAAAGACCATCGTAAATTAAAGTGTCATCTAAAAAGTAAAGTAAATCATTTTACATGATTTTGATAAAATATTTGAATTATCAACCACGCAAATACAACAAGTAAGATAATGAAGAAAGATTTGATTAATAGTGCTAACTTCAAACTGGGACATTTCGTGCGGTTGTAACGCCGGAGGGTCGTGGTCAAGACCTGGTATTTTAATATCGTCCTTTCTCATCTCAGCTTCCATGTAACGTAGTCGACGTTCCATCTCGGCACAACGGCAGACTTCCGCAACATAGTTCCTTTCATAAGGTTTTACATCTGGATTAGACTGCAAGACAAAACTAAGGTAAAGACAAGTTTGAAACAACAAACTGCTTTGCAATTAGAAAACTGCAACAACACAATAAAAGTGCTGGTAAATTATATTTATTATTAGTTGTTGCCCATGAATTCACCCGCATTAATTTTATTTCCCTTACTGAAAAATTTTTAACTTGAATTTTGGATTTCGATTTGGGAGATTTGGGATTCCAAGTATTGGAATTAAATTATAATTAAGTAATAGCTAAAATTCAAAAAGTTGTTATTGTTAAATATCTCACTTTATAGACACATTTATTATATTATATGTCTATTGCAAGCCGATGATCTCTGGTGAACATGCATCCCAAATATTCAAACTTATCCATTTGCTGCAGTCTTTTATCGGTTATGTCTTTTTCAATCCTCTTTTAGGATTTGCAAGGAGCATAATTTTCCGCTTTGGTGAAATAATTTAAAGAATACCATTAACATTGCTATACTTACATCCAAGAATTGCAAGCAACCCATTTCACCAAATCGTGATACAATATCGAACGCCGCTTCCGGCTGGAGATATACGTCGCATAGCGACATCACATCGCTTCTTACCATACCAGCCATTTTAAATATTTATTTACTTCCTTGTACATATAGTAATGTGTTATACTTGCAAAGCAAATAAAAATATTATAACAAAAAGCAATATTGTCATAATTTAAAATGACGTTATATTCTTTTTTTGACGATTTCTATTTTTACCAAACCAGTCTCAAAAAAGTTTTAAAAATAAAAAGTGGTTTACAAAGGTCGACTTAGGCGTTTTTGAAAGCTTTAAATACTGCCTATACAGACATACAAGGTTATTTCACTTATGTATTTCACTAACGCTTATTTTTAAACCAATTAAATGATTTTTGAACAAACGGGTACAAGCTTTTTAAATTACAGCAAATTTTGTAAACATTGTTTACAAACGAATTTATAAACCTAAAATAACAGTAGACATTCTACGGACTGAATTTTATTCCTGTGAAAGTATATAGTTAGTGGTTATTGAAATATTTTAATTTCTAGCAAAGTATCAAAGGTTCGCTCTCTTGAACTTAGAAATGTAGCACACGTCTTCGCCAAGTTGCCTTCGTCTGTTATTCTTCATGTCCCTCGAGAATCGCAGGCAACGGCGTAATTTACTGTTTCCCAACAATCTTTTAAGGTTGGCGCGTAGTTTTCATGGGCTCGTGAGCCTATTTTGTTCTTACAGATTATACTCAATCATATACCCTTTTGAATAGTTTCAGGAGAGCAAGGAATACTTTCATGTGATTCATGGGTTGACGTAGATATTAACGTATTCATGATTAATGTGGAGAAAATCTATATAGAAAACTATTATTATTATTATAAGCGTATACTACTGGACGTCAACCTAGATATAACTTATAATCTGTAGTAACTGTATATATGCATAGTTAAATATTTATTTTTGTAGTAATGAACACATACTAACCTAAAGTGAAATATTTACACAAAAGCTATCATTGGCGCAGTATATGTATATAATATTTCAATATATTATTATTTGTTGTCTTACATGAACGTTGGCGCGCTTGCAATCAGCCATTCATTTCTATTTTTGTCAAACACGCACTTAAAATGTCTCAAATATCATCAAATCTATTTGTTGAATTAAGGAATTTGACAGTTGTTTCAGAGGAGCTCATTCATATTCATTAGTATTAAAATAATATATTTTTATGTTTATTTATAGCACAATAATATGTTTTATCGATATAAAATGTTTTCAGACAATCGTTCTGAAAGAGTAAACTGCAGTTAGACGTGACAGCTCACACACTCCCAATAAAGAGAAATTATTATTTAATACCCGACCCGACGAAGAAGAAAAAGGAAAGTTAAGTTAGATAAAAATTTAAAATATAGGAATTAGAGCAGTTTAAAATTACTTTTTGTCTATAAAACATAACTAAATTTAGGTGTATGTAAAATTATAATGTAAAATAACCAGTTGTCATTCTATCTATCTATGGTCACCTTTTTTGCGTTTGTATTGAACAGTGATCTAATACAAGCGGTAAAATCTTTTTATAATTATTCTACTGATTGTGTTAGAATTAACGGGGCCTTCTCAGACAGGTTTTGCATCATTAAAGGTGTAAGGCAGGGCTGAATAGCATCCCCATGGCTTTTTAATCTCTGTATGGACGATTCTTTGAAAGCATTGAAAGACTAAGATCGTGGATTTAAGATGGGTGAGCTTGTTGCAAAATGCCTCTTATATGCCGATGACCAGGTCGTGATTGCGTCATCGGTAGAGAATTTACTATTTATGCTGAATGTATTGAATGATTCTTTCGAAGGTAGAGATATGAAGATGAATGTAGACAAAACGAAAGTAATGATGTATGAAATATAAATGTTAACGGTAAAGAAGTGGAACAGGTGGAAGAGTTCGTGTATTTGGGGTGTATATTTAGTATAGATGGTAGACACGTTAAATATTTTGAAAGACGAGTGAATGCGGGAAATAAAATGAATGGGCTATAGGTACAGTAGTGGGGAGTCAGCATGTGTCTATGAAAATCCGCTGGCAAAACACAATGCTGTACTAGTCACCATTTTAATATGTGGAAGTAAAAGGACGGCGGGAAAAGCATGTTGGTTAAGTTATGAGTTAACGCCGTTGACATACGATCCTTGAAGTATGTTTATAAGGGAAAATTGTGGCTTAAAATAAGGATGTTGTGACTAGAATTGAGAAAGGTATGCTTCGGTGGTTCGGTAGCATGTTGAAAGGATAAAAGGAATGAGTGGCAATGTTGGTAGGGGACGCCCTAGATATTTATATCGATCAGATTAGTGGCATACTAAAAAAGGGCGATATAAGGAGCACCCATAACCAACGAGCATGTATGCGTAGATGTATGAATGTAGAAGAAGCGAGAGAGGTGTGGCAGGATCGCGCCAAATGGAATTGCTTGCTTCGGTGTTATAGGCGTGAGCGGATATTTTTTTAATTTGTTTAAGCATGGTTGCATGGATTACATACAGACCCTAAGTAAAACTGTTGAAATAAGTTGCAAACAAAAAATTATAAATGTTAAAGATATTTTCTGATAAAATTTGTATTTGTTGTGGATTTCTTGTTCAACAAGCACAAGTACGAAAGTGTCTGAGTTTCATTATGTTAATGTAGAAATACGTTGTTTAAAGTAAAACATATATCTACAAACGAAATGTCAAATAAGTTGAATATAAATACAGAAGATAATATGGAAGAAATTAAAGTAAGAGTGCCCACAAATGCAGATGATGCAACATGGACGATACTAAACTTCGTGAGCCACGAAGTGACGGTACAAAGCCAGTGAGTTCAGATTCTTTGTATTTTTACCTTTAATCCTTTGTAACAAACCATATAAATTAACACACGGCTGTTTACATTGCTACGAAAATATTTTAATTTTATTCATTTGATTTGGAATAAAATGTGGAAGTTCAAAATAAAAAAGAAACCTAGTACAGTACAGAGTACATTTCGTTCGGAAAAAATCATGTGTCAGTGAATTTTTACGACGCCTAAAAGTGACACCAACTCCCATGAGTTACACCTTTGTTACCATAGCAACCAACAACAACTTTTTTAACCTACAATTCCAAGTTATTTAACATTTTTAGTTAGTTTTCTATTGATATTCTAAAGATAGCATGCTAGATATAACTTCTTACGAGCATATATAAATAAATCACACGTTTTTTAATGAGAATATCGTAGCACTAACATTATTTCTTAATTATTATACAAGATCTTCAGAAGTTACATATAAAACGACAGAGATCTTATAAGCCGATGTTTATCTATTATGTAAAAAATCCATAATACTATTCTTATATCTTGTGAGTTCAGCGATCAAAAAGGTTAGCGAAATGGTATTTCGAGACTGGGACTCATAATTACATGATTGAAATTTAGATGCAGCATAATACAGAAAATATGTAACTATTATTTAGTAGTTTTACATATTTTCTGTTTTTTATTATATTTATAATGTAACTAAAATGTATTGTCGTTGAGAACGGGTGTGACACGAAATAAAACATGGCATTCATGTAGTGAGTAATACGTAAAAATTATATTACTCAATATTTTCAGACTAGAATCCAAATGCCAGAATCCCACCCAGAGTTCAGAAGTGTGTGAGAAGGACAAAACGGGAAAGGAACAACAGAATAACGCGCCTGCCAACGCAAACACATCCATGGCAAGCAACAATCAAGACGACAAAAATGAAATGTTTGTACATTTACTTATAAAGGGTCTTTCATTAACCGCTTCATATCTTTAATTTAATTAAAACAAATTAGTAAGTAAGATATCATTGATTTATTTTATTAATTTTAACGGCCTATCGATGCAAATGCGGCTTTTCTGGGCGAAATATCAAAATTCCATGCCTCTGGCGCATAATCAGAATTTGATGGATGGCATTGGTTAGATTTGATTTAAGGGCTGTTGTGGTTTCGCATAGACCTGAGACTTAAGAAAACCTCGCACGAAAAAGTGGGGTCAACTGGATCTTGGTGCCCTACATGTAAATTACAGCAGCTCCACGTGAGATGATTATGCCCTTGAATCTCCAATATGGCATGAGCTGATGAGCTGTCTTCTTAAAACCAAATGACGTTGGTGCATATATCATCCAATTCTGGCCAAAAGAAATTGGTGATCATCGGCCTATGGCGTTCTCCGTTGACGGCGATGGCCTGGACAATATTATTATCAAAGAGATATGGACTGATGATGCCGCGAGCCCGAATTACACACCAAGTAGTAACTTTTTCGGAATGCATTACGCACTCTTGGATCTCATGTGAATTAGTGTACTATCGTTCCAAATTCAACTATTTTGTTTGTTGATGTACCCATTCATCCATAACTGGGCCTTGTCACTGCAGATGATTTTAAAAATCGGGTTCAGTTTCCACATGGTCGAGGACCCATTCAGGAACACACGTCGTTGTCAATGGTTACCGTTTATCTTCAGTTCTTGAGTCAGTTGAATTTTGTACGGCTGCAAGTGCAAGTCACGGCGCAAAATTAAATAAGTTGTGGTTTGCGAAAGGTCAAGTTCTTGTAAGCATCACGAAATCGACTGACTCGGATTCTCCGGCACTGGTACAGTGGCGAGGTTTTTGACAGATCTTTCGTTTCGTCGTAGTATAAATGTTGGTACATTGAATACTGAATCAGTGCCCTCAATTTTACCCACCAAACTGCTTATAGTCTTCTCGATAAGACGGTTATGGCAAGCATAAAATAGCCTAAGCGCGCGGAACGTTGCCCGAATCCATCTTAATCAAAAAATTTCATAATTTGCACGTGTTGTTGAACGCTATATCCATCCACAGTGATTGGTGGCAAAACAAACTGAATAAATGACAGCCAATTCAATAGATGTAGCTTCAAAGTTATGGCCGCTATCAACTAGTTCGTTCAAAAGTTCTGAAGTCCATAGGGACTTCCAATAGTGGAAAACCCGTTATATAAATACATCGCATTAAATATCGTAGTCTGTTAAATAACATATATATTTATATATTGATTGTGTTACTAATACTTTCAGACATAATTTCGAGAAGCCTATTGTCGCCGAAAATTCTTTCCGAAATCTTACTCCCATCGTGGAATCAGATCACGCATATCTGGACAAAATTGAGGAAAAAGAAGATGAAAAAATGGAGACCTCAAACGTAAACACAACCTTTGTTGACATTACAACAAACAATCAACAAGCCAACGTACTCAGCACTTCTCCCAGGATAGTTCCTGCAGTTCTGTCCCGTTCAGTTCATAAAATTTTCCCCCTCGAGCGGTCGAATGTACACGACAGAGACATTTATCATCAGACTGAAAATACGTTCACGCCTATTGTGAACAACGATCAACAGTACACTATATCTGTTCCTCCCAGCCAAATTTTTTTGAGAAATATTCCCGCCTCTGTGTTTCCCGCTATGCAGAACCTTATTCCTATGGAAGGTACGGCAGATATGAACGTTGCGAACAACAATCAACAGGATAATAACTTGTCGGCAGATAGTCTGTTCGGTACAGACATTAATTGCCGTCGCAGGGTTGGCCTCTGGAACGATGGAGTCACGTGCTATGTTAATAGCGTTATGCAGGCCTTGCTTTCAACTAATAAGTGAGTATACATTTTACGGTGTTTTTTTATTCCCTCTCAAAATCAAAAGTTTCGAAATTCAACTATGTAAATACTAAGGTTCCATACAAGATTCACATAGTAGGTTATGAAACAAGTTTCCAGTGAGAAATTTCCAGTGAAAGGGGAAAATAAAGAAGAGACGAAGACTTCATTGCCCCTTGACATCAGGTGGGATAGTGGTCAAGCGCAATACAAGACCATTATATAATTTAAAAAAGTGTTTTTGAAACAGACGAGCAGTGTACCGCTTTTATTACATTCTTTATAAATAAAGCAGTGTTTTCAACTTTGGTTGAAATTAACTAAAGATAAATATTAGTTAAAGCTTTCAGTTATATATGTAGGTGAGTCCTCACATTCGATTCGCTTGCGTATGTTGGGGTCCGTCGTATAAGTTTTATCTAAAAGGTGTCACGCTCTGAACATAATAAGCTCAGTCAAAATTATGTTTAAAATGCAATAATAACTTTTATACTTTATTCAAATTGCAATAAAAATAATATATCGTTTGACAATGCGACGTTTAACTGTTTTATTAACTACGTTCTTTTTTTTTCAGATTTAGCACGTTTACGGTGATGAAAATGAAGAGATTTCCTTTCTGGTCCAAGCTGGCGGAACTGTTCGGAAATATGATGTACACGGTCTGTCCTGTGGTAAACCCCAGAAATTGTTACTTACGCTTTAATGCAACAAACTTTGATATTTTTGAAGAACACGATGCCTCCGAGTTTCTAATGTAAGTATAGTCTTTGGACAAGTATTCGATTCCTTTTTAATGAAATGATGTACGAATGCGTTTTAGGCCCGCTGGTTCTACTAGCGTGAATTGCAAAGTACTCATACAATGACATCATATAAAATTAAAGTATTGAGAATAATTCTGTAAAGTTAAGTTCTGTATTTATCATAAATTACAATTGCTAAACAGTCAGCCAAACTTCTAAGACTGCAATCAGTCTTCTGGCTATAACTTTGGCATAATATATTTGACTGAAAAATAACAGAATCATTAAGAATTGTTTTTAAAACCTTTAATATAGTATTTCCTACCCAACAGAAATTTAAGAGATCAGAATAGCATACTCTCTATCTATTTTCTTCTTTCATCAAATTACATTAAAAAAATTCTGTGCCTCAATATTAGTGTTCAAAATATTGTTTTGCGTCCGTTTATATTTAGTTTTTTTTTTTTTTTGAGGAGGCAGAGCGCAGAGGGCGCCTAGCCTAATCCTCTTTGCAGTAGAGCCTCGGCTCGGTCGTTAGGAGGTT
>JWHW01039730.1:255213-274664 GCA_000931545.1 Papilio glaucus
GTTTTGCGTTTATATTTAGTTTTTTTTTGAGGAGGCTGAGCGCAGAGGGCGCCTAGCCTAATCCTCTTTGCAGTAGAGCCTCGGCTCGGGTCGTTACATGAGGGCTTTATCGGGATTGGGAGGCCACCGAGCTCTTAGGTTGCTTCGGCGGGCGCTCCATGGAGTGACTGGGCTCAAGGGACCTCAGCTTGGGCTGTCACTCATTACGCGTTTAGCATTCCGACTCGAGGGTTCCCGAGAGGGCCGAGCCTCGGCTCGATCGGTAGCCATTATCTGATTACAAGTGTTATTACAACTAACATTACTACTAATTCGTAGAGCGTTTGCGCTGTGATAAGAAGTGGCGGAAGGTACTCCAGCAACGCTTCTATCATTAATAGGGGAGAAAACCCTGCCAGCTATGTGGCCGTAACGAGAGTAAAATGGCCGTCCACGCCGGCGAGAACGGTGTGTGATTTGTTTGCGAAGTTGTTTTATCCTAGCCTGTGCGATGGTTATTGCAACGTCTCGATAGTTGATGACGTGCCTAGGGCGTCTATAGTCGTGGCGGAAGGTACCAAGCGCGATCGGGCTTTATAGAGTGTCACCTTGTTCCGGAGGGACATTTTAGTCTTATTTAGTTTTCCATCTCAATGTTCACTCGGATTAAGGTCAACCATCTTAATCCGAGTGGTGGTATCCGATGGTATACCTATATATCCCATGACTATTGTGTCTTCTTTTTTCTTATGCTTGTGTATAAGCTTCACTGAATGTTTTTGTCACTGTTTTTGGAACACTGATTTGTATGCATATAATGTATCTATAGAATAAAATATCATAGGCATAAGTTAAATTCAGACTTCTACGGCCGAATTTCATTTTTAAAATGTTTGATTGTAAAAGTACGTATTAGATGTGCTAATATTATTTTGACATAATATTATTTTTAATGAATATTCTTCTCCAACAAATGGCGAAAAGTTTATTTTTAAATGTGTGTTTTTTTATAGATATCTACTTGGGCTGCTTAAGAGTCACGAACCCAACTGGGAATCTGATAATAACGCTCAACCTTCAACATCGTAAGAGTTTTTGTTTTATATAATTATAATCAATAATCTACAAAGAAACTCTACTTATGAAACGAAAACATATTAGATTTTCTCATATTCATGATGTTATTACAAAGATGATGTTACTACAAAGAAGAGAAACGGTGATTTTGTTTTCGGTCCTTAACAACTGTGTACAACTTTTCAAAATTATCTAGATAATATGATAATGTACTAGATGTAAAGGATTGATTAATAAAATTTGTAACTTATACAAAAAATAAAAGAAAATAATAATACAATAATTAAAAATTACTTTATGTAAAAATATTATTATCCACATTTACCATTATTATGAAAGTAAATTAAATTTTGAAGATAAAATTTTGTTCATATTAAAATTAAAGCAGGTATCATGTTAATAATTTATAGACCTGTATATTTATTTATTGTAATATTTTTAAAAATATTTATTAAATTTTCCCTTCCAGGACTGGTGAACATGATGGAGCTGTAACTGGATGCAGCTCTGGTAAGTTCTTTTATATTTATAATTTTGTGTCGTCCATTTTCAAAGAACTACTACAAAGTGAAATTATCTATTTTTGAAGTCCAGTAACGGAAGTATCACCGGTAACATGATTTATTTTAGTTGTGTAACATTCACTTCTCTTATGAACTACTTACCACTTAGTACTACTACTTATGAACAGAAAACTCATCAATCATATCATACTCATTTTACGATTATCTGGGTCTTCGTCATCTTCATTTCAAAAGGTATATTCATAGAAATTACATTATATATGTATAAAATCTTGGTTATCCCTTTTATTTACCAGTCAGCCCTTCAGTATTAGATTCCATGTCTTTTTGGCAGTATCAAACGCACAGGATTCCGAGAAATAGACCGACTGAACCTAATGGAATCATTACCCCACTATGTCAGAATTAACTAAAAGTTATATATAATATTTCCTTTCTGTATCTGCCAGCAATTAATAACAATTAAAACAGAAGCTTTAAATTTGTACCTAGTGTCCAGGTGGAAGCATACTTTTAGAACGACTTCTTTTTCACGTTATCTTTTGTTTGCGGCTGAGGGGCTAGACGAAGAAAATGTAACACGAATCGAACATCAACAGGCGAGGGGAGTCCCAAAAGCTTTCTGTACTTTCAAAATTTAAATATTAATTCTTTATTCATATAGATTTCCTATTTACTTTAATGAAAATATAAATTTGTGATAATTATATATATTTTTAAATAACTTGTCAAAGAGAGTTATGAGAAGTAATAGATAATAGAGATAATTTAAAGAAAGTACAGGGTAATGATGTCTTATATTAACACGAGTATTCGCGTACTTGTGTACAAGCTTCATTGTGAGCGTGGAGTCTCTTTTAAAGGACAGAAACACAGAACCATCAAAACCTGCATAGATCGCCAGCAACTTTGACACTTGGACATCAGAAACCCATGACCGTTAGCGATGTAATGTACTCGAAACGTCGGAAATACAAACTTAAATTGAACACGATAAAATCCGTAAAATTAGTTTTATTCAAAAATACACGGTATTTAAACAGTAAAGTACTGGGATACAGCGAATGGAACTCCGTTCTAACTCAGTCTCCATAAGACCTCTATCTTTTTTTTTAATTAAGTGTTAGTTATTGTTAACATCAACGCATTTTAAATCTATTTTTTAAAAAGTTCCTTAGCTCTGAACATTTTGATAATACATATTAAAAATGATTTACAGATGTTTACGACTACAATCAGACATCAGCAGAGTCATCTCGCAAACACCCAGAAATAGTTGGTTATAACAAATCACGAAAATATTACATAGACAATCTCTTTGGTGGTGTGATCGCAACAATCATCAAATGCCAGGTCTGCAATTCAATCTCCAAGAAGTTCGAAATGGTTTACACACTGCATTTATCATTTCCCGACGTACCGATTTCCGACGAACAAACCGTCCAAAACCTATTAAACTATTTTTTTACCACTGAGACACTAACTGGAGAGAACCGCTACATGTGTGATACGTGCTTTTATTATCGCGACGCTGTGAGGACCTCGATTGTTGCATACACCCCTAAATACTTAATACTAACATTAAAAAACTTCAGGTAAGCATTCAACTCGTATCGTTTTTTAAAGTATCAAGTTTACAGTTCGATGCCTGAAAATTACGGAAAGAATCATAGCTAAGAATTAGTAAATAATACTTTCCTTAAATGATTTCCAATATGCGAGTCTCTTACATATTATATCTACACCGCTAATGCAGTTTCTTCGGTGTTGTGAATGTTCACGGGCGTCGGCGATCACTTAACGTTAAGTGACCCGCTGCTCATTGTAAAAATTACCTAATTATATCTAATTCTACATCTATTCATATGGGAACATACAATTAACATAATATTAGGTGGAAAAGCAGTAATGAGTAAAAACATCTATAAATACTGGCATATATTTTTTACACGTCTACCTGACAAAAATCATAAGTTTACCCTTTACGAGATCCTTTTACTTTTGTTTTATTTAGATTTTTATTTTGCTTAGTATGAAAATGAATGTGTAATAAAAAGACTTCCGTATTGTTCTGTCACAGGTATGATTCAGCAACACGAAAAATAACAAAATTAACCGCGAAAATACGTTGCGAAGACACCATTTATTTGCATTCGCATCCAAGCCAAATATCCCGCTGCACCTACAAGCTTTATGCATTGATCATTCACCGTGGAAAGTTTTTGTATACAGGACATTACATAGCTGTAACCAAATTCATGGATCAGTGGTACCGATATAATGATGATTTAGTCGACATGATACATGAAAGTGAAATCAACCGTTTAGAAATCGACGAGACGCCGTATATGTTGTTTTATAGAAGAAGCGACGTTAAGGAAGGTGATTTCCCTCCATTAAATAAAATTCCATGGATATCACGATATGTTCAACGCCGGATGAATGATCCACAAAGTAATGTAGTTTAATTAAATTTAATATTCCGGATATGACAGTGTACACTTACATACACATCTTGCATTTATTGGTCACGTACCTAGGAAATCTAGGCTAGACCTACTACGGTTTAAGTGTTTCCTTTTCGATTTTTTTTTATATTACTAAGTTTTTTTTTGAATGATAAGCGCTAGACCACAGGATCGTCTTATGCAGTTTTTTTACATTTATCAACGATATTAAGGGTTTGTTTTTTTTAATGATAAGCGCTATTTTTTTTAATGATAAGCGCTAGACCAAAGGTTCTTCTTATCGTCTTTTACCTAGTTAGATTGCTAAGACTTTTTTAATGTTGATAAGATTATTTTTAAATGATAACCTCTAGACCACAGTATCGTCTTTGCAGTTTCTTTACATTTATGTACGATTTTTAGTGTTTGGAAATTTATAATATTGATAAGATTTTTTACATTTATGTATGATTTTAAGTGTTTGATTTTTTTTTAACATTGATAGATTTTTTTTTAAATGATAACCGCTAGACCACACGATCGTCTTATCCAGTTTTATTTACTTTAGTGTACGATTTTAAGTGTTCCATTTTAAGAGTTTCTTTTTAATCTTTTCTAATAGTAATTAGTTTTTTTTTTAAATCATGACGGCTACAGCACTGGATCGCCTTATCCAGTTTTATTTACTTTAATGTACGATTTAAAGTGTAGTTTTTTAACTTTTCTAGCAGTGAAATGTTTTTTTTTAAATCATGACGGCTAGAGCACGGGATCACCTTATCCAGTTATATTTACTTTAATGTACGATTTAAATTGCATTTTTTTTAACTTTTCTAATATTGTTACTTTAATGTACGATTTAAATTGTTTTTTTTTTTAACTTTTCTAATATTGTTAGTTTAATGTACGATTTAAATTGTTTTTTTTTTAATTTTTCTAATATGTTACTTTATTGTACGATTTAAAGTGTTTTTTTTTTAACTTTTCTAGTATTGTTACTTTAATGAACGATTTAAGTGTTTTAAATTTTTTAATATTGTTAAGATTTTTTTTTAAATGATGACAGCTAGACCACGGGATCGCCTTTTGCCGTTTTATTTACTTAAATGTACGATTTTAAGTTTTTTTAACTTTTCTAATATTGCTAAGATTTTTTTTTAAAGGATGACCGCCAAACCATGAGATCGTCTTATGCAGTTTTGTTTACTTTAATATATGATTTTAAGTGATTCTTTTTAAACTTTTGTAATATTGCAGTTATGTTTTTTTAATAAAAACATTTCATATGTCCACTTTTTGTTTTTTTTTGCCCTCCCCAATTTCAAACATTTTTGTCGATATAAATTATTGCTTGCTTACTTATTGATCACATTATATGTAAGATGTATTGAATAACATTGTCAGTAACATTTCGTAATAAAACATATATTAACTAAATTAAATTAATTAAAAATAATACATAGGTTAGATATTTTCAAAATCACAACAAGCCGACATCAATCCTCGGAGGGTAAGTAAATAAGGTTGGTAACCCTTAGAAACTTTATGATGATATGATTTAACTTACTTTAAAGTATATGTTAGTTACTTGAGTAACTATAACTAAGTTTATCAAGTAGTAAGATACTTTCAGTTGTTATAATATTCTGCTCGACATCGGACATCCACTGCAAGTGCGGGCACTTTCTTTTTGGAGTAGGTGTCAGTTGTGTTTGGTAGCGATCGGATCAACATATTTAGTGGTACCCGGGCGAAGCCGGGGCGGGTCACTAGTATAGTATAAAGTTCAATTGTAAAATATTTTCGTAAGGCATCCTCGTTTATTGGTATTTACTTAGCTGACGCTGACACCGACTCCAAAAATAAATATGATTAAGAATTGATTCTTATGTTTAATTGCGTAAAATTATTTTATACTTTTAAGTGCATTTCTTGTTTTTGAATATAGTTTTTGAAGTCGGTTTTGTTTTTGTTTAAAAGTTTAATTTTTTCGATTTTTAGTGAATCTAATTTATATGGGGCTTTCGAAATCACTTGCGCGAAGTTTAATATAGTTCAAGGAACAATTATAATCTATATTAAATTCTCTTGATAACCAAGATATTTAAATGGATAAGGATTCATACCGAACACGAATAATCGCGTAGTAAGTATCGAGTGCGTTTTAATTAATGTTTCCTAAGATAAAAATGGTTATTGTGAGACAACTATAGAAGATAGATATATGTCCTCACACACTTTTATTTAGCTTATGTAAAGGGCTACAGTTATTTCATACATCATTTTAATGTAAGTCCTATAGTTTAGCCTACGTAAGCCAAGAAAGTAAAATTCAACGTTGTGATATTATGCATCATTAAGAATAACTCAAAAACTACCGGTCGGATCTTGACTAAAAAAAATGGGACCAATCGACAAGCATTAGCTCTCGAACAAAAAAAGAATCATCGAAATTCACCAGGAGCGGAGTTCTGAGGTAACAAACATAAAAAAACATACACACGAATTGATAACCTCCTCCTTTTTGAAGTCGGTTAAAAATAAACATTGTTTTTTTTTTTATTTCATCATAAATAAATTGTTATTGCACAATGTTATAATGAAAGCATCATGAAAAATAAACTTAAAACCTACTTCATAGAACATCGAGGTACGTACACCGTGCTACATGCCGCGTACATATGTACGTGCATATTGAACTAAAATTACCTATTAAAATACTAAATACTATAAAATATTTCCATTATTCATCAGACGAAAGCTATATATTTTCCGAAGGAAGACCCTTACCAAATAACTATGTTTCCAGGTAAAGGTATAGCAACACAATCAGCGAACTGAATATGGCGGGAATGCTTCCGCCGGATATTTTGATACGTTTCCGAAAGTGGCAGGGGATTGCAGGGATGGGAAGTCCCTAAAG
This sequence comes from Papilio glaucus, assembly GCA_000931545.1. NCBI lineage: Eukaryota > Metazoa > Arthropoda > Insecta > Lepidoptera > Papilionidae > Papilio > Papilio glaucus. The sequence continues at coordinate 262,164 of JWHW01039730.1, forward strand.
ACTTAGCCGGCAAGGAATTAAGCGTACGATACTGACATGTAATTTATTTTCACCTTAAACGAAATTTACGGTCTCTTGGATAGTTCGTATTTGCGAAAAATTGTATAGAAAATATTTTACGAAACCACAAGGGTAAAATAGTATATAGGTATAAAAAAACCATAAGTACAATAATATATTATACAATTATTATGATTAGGTATATGACTTACTATATTTCGAATTGTAGAAGGATGTTTTTAGTTTTTAGTGCGTAGTTATTTCATCCTTAACACACGCAATATTACACAATGTTTGCAAAGTAAGTCCTAGTTCACCTTCACGCGGCAGTTTGTCTTTTAGATGTGTGAATAAAATTAAAATGTATACTGGTTGTCAAAGAGACGTGCTAGGTCTAATTGCGAGGCGATGGATATGAATAGAAGTTTATAGTAAAATCGTTTCAATTGTGCTTTACAAATTTTAATTAAATTAATATACGTGATAATTTTATGTGATATGTTTTTTAAAAAAACGGACACTTTATCAATGGTTGCTCTTTAAATTCTTTATCGGACTACTTATAACATATACATTTATCTCATAACATATTAAATATTTAAATAATAGTAATTATGTTGACAATACGAAAGTAATTGATATAAATGTTAACGGTAAAGAAGTGGAACAGGTGGAAGAATTTGTGTATTTGGGATTAATGCTTAGTAGAGATGATAGACACGTTAAAGATTTTGAACGACGAGTGAATGCGGATAATAAAATGAATGGGCTATACGTACAGTAGTGAGGAGTCAGAATGTGTCTATGAAGGCCTGGCAATACACAATGCTGTACTAGTCCCCACTTAAATGGATTTAAGTGAGAGCTGGGTTTGGCAGGAACAGCATGTTAGTAGAGTTAATGCTGTTGAGATGCGATCCTTAAGAAGTATGTTAGGCGTGACGTTGAATGATAGGCTTAAAAATGTTGTTGTCAGGGAAAAGTGTGGCTTAAAGTGGATGTTGTTATTAGAATTGAGAAAGGTATGCTTCGGTGGTTCAGGCATGTTGAAAGGATGAATGAAGGGAGAGTAATGAAACAAATTTGTGTTGCAAAAGTGAGTGGCAGTGTTGGCAAGGGACGTCCAAGTAGAACTTACATATAGTGATCAAATTAGTAAAATACTAAAGAAGGGACATTTAAGGAGTACTCGTAACCAACGAGATTGTATACGAAGATTTATGGATGTAGACGAAGCGACAGAGATGTGCCAGGATCGCGCCAAGTGAAAATGCATACATACATCTCTGCCTACTCCTCTAGGTTACGAGCGAAAGCGTATATTTTTTTGTTTTTGTTGACAATCAATTATGTTTTTGCTCTGTTTTTTTTTCATCATGATTTATAGAGAATCTTTAAAGTAAAGCAAGAGTAGGTTATGTTTATTTTCATTTGTGGTGTGTGGTGCCGCGATCGCGAGTTAATAGTTCAAGTCAAGACCTCTCAAATCATTTGATACCTTTAAGTTAGCAATGGATACCGTTTGCTATCTCTGTTTAGATGTATAGTATGTTATATATAATTTGCTGTTGATTATTCTCAAAAACGGCTGAACCGATTTGGATAATTCTTTTTTTTGTATTAAAATGCCCTCTGTCCAGGTTTAAAAGTACAGAAAATAGAAAAAGGCCAAAATCGGTAATTTTGTCTGTTATTTTAGGATTATGAAACTTTTAAATTTTCACGTTAGGTGGCTTTCGTGACGGACGTATCGTTTGACAGCTGCGCAAGCATGTCATCATATAACCATTCCGTATAGTCTTTTGACATTATTTTAACTGTTTCATATTTGAGATTATTAATTATTTAATATAGTCGCCAAGACTTATTCTTACATTACTATAACCTTCAGGGGCTTGAAATCATTCTTGTTGATAGACATGACTTCACTGCCAAAGTTGTTAAAGAAAATAGTCAATCTCTGACGGATTTCTTCACGAAGCACCATGTTTGCAACAATTGCGTTAGATGATGTATTCTTTCAAATACCATAAGCAGGATCCGCCTTACGCACATATTTTGGTTTAGTTAGTTATGACTCATCAACAACCTCGACCATTAGGAAAGAAAGAAAAATGTTGCATGCTCGCGTCTTTCATCTTTGCTTGCTGAAAAGAATTGTAAATGCTTACGAGAAATCTTTGCATTGAATGTTAAGTACATTTATTTTTCAAGTGTGAAATTACAAAAACTCATTTAAATCATTTGTTTACAAACGAAACTCAAGCAGCACACGATTCATCCAATATTATCGATATGAAAGAAGAATAATTGTAAAAACAAATAAATTGATAATCGCTACGGAAGAGTTGTAATCAAATCAATTTATTAAGGTGGTACGAGGTTCGCCGGGTCATCTAGTGTCTTATTTTTCAATTTACTTCATTCTGACATAATGTGTATATTGTATATCTTAGTGTTGATACAGAATATTAAAACTACTTTATTATACTTGAGCGTAGCAGGCAGCAACTCAGACAAACTTGGTAATTTACCGACTGCATACTCCAGTCAACTGTACAGTGTGGTGCAGCTTCTGTAAGCTGACAATAGTTCTAGTGAAGTAAAAGTTTGTTTCCACTGTCGCGACTCTGCATCAAGACGTCACCACACACATACTTGTATAAATAACAACTGGCTGACCTAGCAAACTTCTTCTCACCTTAGAATTAATTTATATATGGTGCCTTTATAAGCTGCAGTAATTTTATATTAATTGTTGGATAGGTTGATTGCCTTAATTGAAGCGCCTTGAGATTTGACTGGACATTTTTGTTTTGTAAAGGATAAATAATTATACACCCAAACTTACACAGTTTGGGTGTATAATTATTTATCCTTTTTTGTAACTACAAAGAACTTCGGTCATTGCATCAGAGATAACGTCGCACACGATGTGTGTGAAATCGAATTTTCTCGATATATTTTTTAAAAGTGGTTACAAAAGTTTTCTGCGGTTCGAGTCGGCGACAAATCCAACAAATCAAAGATCAAAAATCTGTGCAGCCGTTCATCAATTATAAATGGTGTATATAACACAACTTTGTTTTATACTAGCTACCCACCCCTGCTTCGCGCGGGTAGCCAGTATAAAACAAAGTCGTGTTATATACACCATTTATAATTGATATAATTGACTGAGCATTTCCGTAAAGTTTTCATTAGTGTGATTTCGATAGTAGATGCACGTTTTGTTTAAAAAAAGCCATTGGTACATGCTCTGCTACCCGTACGAAGTTGCTACTAATAATATTAGAATAGATAAATTTAACTTCTCATTTTTCATTGTAACTTCTAAATTAACTTACACTACATATTATTTCGTTACCGTATCCACTACCCTTGTTTTTAATAGTATTCGATAGTCGAAAATTTACCTGATTGTAAAATGGTTTCTTTTTCGATGCCGTAGCTAGATATAGCATAACGATCTACATGACGTATTGCTGTGTTGAAGTAAAGTAAATATAAAAAATAATAAAATTGAAAGAAAATCGTAGATTATCGTGAATTTAGTACGCGTGCGAGCAAATTACAATGAACCATTGCAGTTGTTGTAAAACAAAGGGCGCGTACAAATCAATGTTAGTTTTGGCTACTATTGATTGAATCTAGGACGATGTAACGTGGATGAAAAAGCCATAATAAGTTAATGGTCCATGAAATCCTGTACGTAAATGTAAAAAGCAAAAGTAAGCGTGTTACAAAACCATCCCCCAATTCTGCAATAATCAATGGTTCTACGGTTGATGATTTGACATTTTATCAACACACGTCACTGTCATAACACAAATATAAAACACTTTTTACACCATCACACTATCATCAAAGGTCTGGCTTGGACTTCACGAACATACAAATATGAGTTTCAAGTTAACTTTGAATAATCTTTTTTGGCCAATTTCTTTGTGTATAATCTGAATCCTATTTATACTCACTTTTAAAAATTTCATCAAACCCCTAGTTTAGTTATCATCTGGCCCATTTCGTGTAACGTGGTCTCTTAATTGTAATTGTTTTATCGAAATAATATTAATTTATTCATAATTTATAATTCACCTAACAATACAAAAGATATCAAATTCAAATTACTCGTACTGTATGCAACAATGGACATAGAGTATCAAAGCGTTTATTATACTGAAAACAATAAGGCAGATCTCCCAACATTTAAATTGGCTGCCAAGTGAGAGTCTATTGTGTAGTCATATTAAACAGTACCTTTGATCCTTCTATTTGTCAAAATTCATCTACATTTTGTAAACAAACAATAACGGTGGATAAAATAAATTGGAACGTGTGGGCGTTTGCCTTTAATTTGAAGGTTTTGTGTTACCAATGAATGAGGGTTGTTATATTTTATTATATGTGTAAATGGCATGAAGATTAGTTTTTTATATTAGATAAGAATAGGATAGGAGACAAACGAGCGACCTGATCATGGGTTGTTATATGGCCGATGGCCACGTATCAGGCGATGATCAGGACTGTCTACCCATCTACGTCCGCAATAAATCTAATACAAAATTCTAGCAATGAAATTCTTTAGATTTCATGACCGTTCATTAATATTTGTTTTCTTTATATGCCATCGTGTAGTTATAAAAGTCACACATCATTTCCATTCACTACGCATTAAAAATTTTCTTATGAATAACAAAGGAGACGCAGGCGCAAACTCTAATTTTCAGACTAGGAAATCATCTGTTACAAAAGTCAATATATTTCTGTATAGCTCACAGTTAAACATAGTCACGCCTACGCGAGTCGAACGAAGCAAGCGCCGCTACCGAACTGCCCAGTCCCAACTGGTACCTCGGCGCCTGAACACGCAGCAGGTCAGTGAAAATTCATTCATTCCCTTAAATTTTAACGCTATAATGCGAATTCTTGTCATCCTCATTTGAAAAATTATTAGCAGCGCGACGTATATTTATCATTACCCATCTTATATTTTGTTTATAATAAAAAGTACGTTCAAAATTTTTATATTTCGATCTATCATACAATTATTTCCGAAACTAATGTACATATGTTCAAATTACGTTCGCGCGTTTATATTTAGCTGTGCCGGTAACGTACGGAGTGCATACAATACGACTTGTCGAGCGGACAAAAACCGGGTTTTGGAACTAAAAATACCTTCATATCGAATGTTTGAGATATCTATTTTGAAACGGTCTCAATGTTCGCTGCTTGCGTCGAAACCTACGACGTAATATCCATTAAGATGATTTCAAGGAATTAACTGATTGAAGAATCAGAGTCATAAAGTTTATTTATTTTATTTTTATATTAGATACCTTTCAAATTTTACCTTGTTTGTGATTAATGAGACTAAAAACTTAGAAGTAACAAAAATGCTTAACAATATGAAACTCGATATGTTGAACATGCCGTTATAGTTATAAAATAAATTAAATTCGAACCTGAACAAGCATCTACGATTGTAATGCTTTGCTATCAAAGCATTAACAGATATAAAAATTAAATCAAACAAACATAAATACAAAATTAATTACAAATAAAATATTCGATTTGTGATATCTCAAACAAATACCTACATAAATTATGTATTTTATAATGTATGAATTAGTAAACTCAGAAGTCTGCATCATAGAATTATTTTATAATTTTCGTTCCCCAAATCCAATTTATTTAACGACAACACTGGTTTTGTATTTAAAAAAATGTCAAAAAGAAACATGATTGAGATATTCAAAATAAAGGAAAATTCACGTTCAAACTTGTTCGTTCAAATATGTAAATAGATTGCTCCCTAATTGTATTATTGTTCTTAAGATTAAAGAAATAAATTGTACTACATTGTATTTGATGTGTATTCAAAATATGCTTGCGCTATTATAAAATAAAATAGATTTAACCTCTAAATTAAGTTACCATATAAATTCTGAAAATATAAAATAAAACACGTTTGTTTGTTTTTATGTCTGCTTTGTTTAGGGTAAGGGGCTCTTAAATTTATTAATTTCACATTTAATTTAATTAATTCTTAAGAATTTCAACAACGAAATTATTAAAATATCTTTATTAAAAATATCTCATTACAGTAATAAATAAATATAGAATTATTAAACACTTCATTTCGTTGAAGTATCTCACGTTTATCTTTTCACATGGCCAGTAATAACCACAAAGAATCCCGGTAATTCCGTCTGGCAAACACAATTTCCACTGAGTTGTGTATGTAGATACATGAATGGCAATTGCTACTATGTAATGTGATGTATGTAAGATTAGCGGTAGATAATTCTGCTAATGTTTCGATGTCGTATCATAAGTGATTGGACAGTAGTTTTCTGAGACACATAGTCAATAGCCAGTTCCGTTTGCCTAATGCAAGCTTAGTTCAATCGCTTATGTACTTACGAATAAAGGTAGTATTAGCGTTGAGAAACATTCCGCTACAATGGACATGAAAAGGGTTGTCAGTGTATCGGCGAATTCGAATGTCCACTGTAATAATATTGAACGTCGCCCCAAACATACTGGCTACGCTTCACGTGTCAAACGCGGTACGTTCCTAACTGACGGAGTAAATACAACATTCAAAGCGTATATATATAATACTTTGTTGGGGTTTATTTTGTATGACGCTTTAGATTAAATTGTTTCAAATAAAATGAGGAGAAGCGGCATTTGTTGTAAGTTTTCACTCACTGGCACCGTGCTCACGAGTATTTAGGAAAAGCCGTAAAACTTTTTTAATATTCTATAGTACAGAAGTGCAACGATATTCATGTATTACACTAAATGCTCACACGTTTAAAATATGAAAATGTTACATTCTGAGTGATGATACAACATAGTTACTTTTGTGGTTAGTTTTATGTGAGTATATAATTATATACAATTCATATCTCATATATTCGATACCTATTACCAACATTATCTTAGAAAATAAACGATAACCAATAATTTTCAGGTCGATCTTAAACATTCTACAAAAAAAAATTAAACGATAAAATTATTTGTCGCGTAAATATAATATCTATAGTATATTATAGACATTGACGATTAACTCATTTTGAAACATAGATTAGTTAGACTTAAGAGGAAGAAGTAGAAACTATTGTTATAGTTGTATTTTAGTTTTTGTTATTTTCACAGGAATAAATAAAAGAAAAATGAGTCGTGTAGGCAGAGCCCGACGCACGCGCGTCTACGATTGCAACTATGATAAGGGCGAGAGCTACTACCGCCCGGTTCTTGATCGGTTGGACGGCAAAGTGCCCGTCGCTAGAGAACCGGACCGCGATCGCGTAAGGTCCGACGTAGAGAACCGTATCAAGAGCACTCTAGACGATATTGAAGCTCCAACTGACGAATTATTCGACTCGAGAGGTGCGAGGGCGCAACGAGGCAGACCCCTATCATCTGCGTTCGACGAAGATATAAGTGATGAAGTAAGATTTGATATAATGAAATATTGTTTTATTTAAATTAAGGTCGTATGGTTCGAATCCTATATAAAACTATGTTGTAGTGACGACAAATAATTTAAATTGTTACTTGTATTGATGGGTTGCGATGGTCAATAAGTAAGAGCGCTTATAGACGTCCGTTTTTTTTTATCGGACGACGTACCGTCCATCGCGGCGGTGCATCCGGCGTAACTGGGTCGCTAGTATCCGGTGCAAATACACACATTAATTGTTAATCGTACCCCACCGCAAGTCCGGCAAAAAACACGGTCTGTCGTCCGACGAAATAGGCGAGTCGCTCGCTCGTTGTCTTCTACTATAAAATATGACTTACGAAAAATCTCACAAATTTCATATTAACAAAAAATTTAATCTACATTATAAAGCGTAACTGCTAGATACTATAATCATTTGGGTAAGGAATCGTGTAGTGTTTTAGTTATTATTTTATACCTTAGCAGCAATCTTTGACAGCATGAAAATTAACAATAGAACTGAAAACAATGAAGTGATAATTCAGTTTTCAAGTTTGCTGGCAGTTTAATTTTCGTCCGTCGGAAACTACAACCGAACATGATTCTGAAAATTTTACAGGAAATCGAAGTATTATTTTGTCAATTTCTTGTTTGCCTCCAGTTGATTTAAAGAATTGCATTCCATGAACACAATTAAAAATGTAATACAATAAACGGAAGTCGTTAGAGCGATACAGAGTATGTAATATTTTAACGATTGATGTTCGATACATAAAATGTACGCTTGTAACGTCCAACAGAAGTTGTGTCGTCTTTACATTGGGTGTAATTTGTACCACAGAAAACCACAGATTCCTTGGCCGAAAATACGAAGATTTAACCTTACTTACCTTTTTCCAAAGTTTCGGTGCTACAGGGCTTGAAGATGATGAAATTTATTAGTTTTATTTTAATATCTCGAAAAGCATCCAGTAGATTTTATTAATTTTTAAACCTCGTATTTCTACCAATAAACTACATATTTTTATGGGAGAAACCTTTGTTGAGAAATACAATGAAACTAGATGCTCCAACATGGTTTCAGACATTATCTTCTCATATTTTTGTAACCGCTGTACAATCACTATCAATTTTTTTTGTCTTGATTAGTTAGTTACTTTATTCACGAAAATTTTGCTCTTTTGTGAAATTTTGATTTGGCACACGGCTTAGCTATGCTAAAATATTTTTTAAATTCGTACGACTACGTAATTCTTCCGAATGATCCTCCGAAAAAGGTGATGAGTAAACGGTAGGCGGTAGTCGCATAACATATTGGTCTAAGATCCGGCATAAGGAACATATACCCTCATTTGATCTGGACGTAGATTATTATCTTGTTATATTTGGTGAGAATTTTGCGTGTGAGACGTCTCCTACTAAAAATATGTTTTTAAGAAAAAACCTTCCCCTTTATATCGGCACAAAAAGTCCAAAGCAGATACTACGTGTCCATTTATCTGATTTTGAAGTTTTAATAGCTGCATTGTGCCTGACTACGACGCAGAAAATTGTTTAACGTCTGAGTATTGGCATCCTTATAATTGAAAATTCCGCCAAACAATAACCAAATCAACTTGTGATTCAGATGCATCCTTTCCGCGGTCTATTGTAATCAAGCCTGAAAGGTATTCCGAAGTTTTTATTTAAGAGGAAACGTGAAACTGAATGACAAGTTCTGTAATAGGTTTTCTGTAGGGAACAAAAGAAAATAATAGAGATTTTAACTAACTTTTGCATTCGCAAATGCAATTATTTAATGTTGTATTTATAAAAGTAAAGTATGCTGTTGACTTGACTCTGAATGATAGGATTAGAAATAACATCGTAACAGCTTAAATTACGGTGATTCGGGGATCAATGATAGTATATTGACAAGAGATATTTATATTCCCAAAACGAGTGGCTTCGGGGTTGTCCTACGCGAACTTGTAGTGACATGCTAAAGAAAAGAGACATGTATTATCGTTATATAAATTTGAAATAAGACGTATGAATAAATAATGTATCTTGCCAAACATCGATTACACCCTCTTTAGAGACAACTCATACAACATTGTTGCATCGTGAGCAATGTTTATATTTACGGCATGAGCAACACTCGAATTTGAATCGCGTTGTACTTAAATAGCAGTAATGGCATGCACCTGGAACTTTTCCAAATATTAGCAAGGAACTATAAAATTATTTCCATTTGATAATTCATATGAATTAAAAACAAATAATTTTACCAAAGAGTATAATTATTTGTTCTTAAATTTATCTATCAATCCTGTCAATGCAAGTAATTTATTTTATTACAATACAAAGATACTAAATTCAAAAATCAACATTTCAAAGTTAAGCTAAGTTTTGGATTCAGTCGACAGTCAACCTATATAAACTATGCACAGGTCGTTTCTATCGACGACGTTTAGTAAAAAGATAATTAATTACAAAGAAAAGTTACAAAACTCCATCAATGCGCGGAACTATGCTTTTGCTTTGCTGAGGTGAGCCAAAATATATCACCGTTAACCGAGTATTTTCATGGCCACGTCACCCTTCAAATCGAAACAGTAACGTTTACACATTACTATTTGGAAGTAAAATAGGCAGAAAGCCTCAAACTCTCACGATTTTTCACCATATTAAGGTAGATAAATTTCTAACCACATACCTGTGTTTGTAATCCACGTCGCCTATAAGGATAGTTAGTCTTCAATGTATGATTATACAAATAACATTTATGTTAAAATTTTTACTTTGTTTATTTTTTAATTTTCTCATGTAGTAGCAATTTTTGCAGTGGAGAGAACGTTAACATTATGTGTTACTGATTTTGACAAGCGATGAAAGGATTACAAACTCGTAGCTGCAGGGAGGCGGCGGTATAGCCTCCACCGTAGGATCTAAAAGCCTCCCCATGAACCTGCGGCACTGCAACGTGTTAAACTCAATTATTTTACCATTCCATTACATCCTGATAGCCTAGGTTCTGTAGAATTGAATTGTGCTTCCAGACAAGGGTTATTAATGACTAAACTCTGCCCATAGAATAATAAAACGATGTATTCATTCGTACATAAAATAAGAAAGGGGTCATTATTGTAATTATAAAATATAACATCAATTTTATTGTATATAAAATTGATTTGAGAATTCAGCTGTGTCACAAGTAAAAATAATTAGCGGGCGGTAAAAATAATTAAAAAAATTGTTGGACAAACTTTAAGACACCGTGCCCCAGTGAAAATGTAATTTATATAATAAAAATAAAATTAACAAATAAATAAGTTAAGCGGTTTATTTAAAAAAGATAAAAATAATATACTAAATGGCAATGATATTTTAATACAAAAAGTAGCAGATATGCCATTAGCGGTCGAAAAGTGAAGACTCTAAAAGTGTGCTAACAGCACAATACTTTTTCTATAGCCTACGTCGTGTTTACATTTAGTGACAAACACTAGCTGTCATCCTTTTTCTTATTACTTTAATTACGCTATCGTTTTCGCACCATGTGACGTAAGTGAATGTTGCTGTCACTGTTTTGGAATACTTTTGACCGGTGTTTTTTATGAGTATAACATATTATTAATAAATAACAAATAGTACTTCGGTTTAAGTACCAGTCAACACACCAATCTCCTCAACATTGTTCAGACACAAAATTCAAATCCTGGGCGCGTCAAAATTTTATTTTATTTACATATTTACTCGGGCTACGATATGTCCCACGATTTTATTTTTTTAGTTTATATCCACACCATTTTTTTCTTTTTTCAATAAACCATTTAACTTAAACAAAATTTACTTATTTTATTTTTAAACTTTTATTTATTAATCCATTTATTTATATTAATATTTAATACCCATATTGAGGGAACTCTGAAAAGAGTTCTTCTTTCTCTGGCAGCACAGACCAGGACACTACGCTGTTCCGATTCATGTTATCTTCTCCTATAATTGTAGGCGATTATTACTTTTTATATTAATTAATAATTAGTTTACTGCGTGAATATAAGGACAGTTAAATAGTTAACTATAACAATAATTCTAATATCCTTAAAGAATAAATCATTGTAGTCCTCTTCCTCATCCTATTTCTTATAAAAAAGAATAGGAGGGAGAAGACGATTTGGTGAGGGGATGAATAAGAAAATGATAAATCTTTTTTTCTGTTTACTCCTCCTTTTCCCATATGTAGGCAAGCAAAGAAAATGCAAATCATTTGCTTGTTGCACTTAATATGAGGTAAACTGCTTGCTGGTTTGCCATTTCTTCTAAAAAAAACATATTCCTTATATATTATTTCTTATAATCACATTAAAACGAATTCATTATAAAAAACATGAATTTCATTAAGTTCGTTAACCATTTAATTCGCTAGTTTATTAATATTTTATTATTAATAGTTACTATTTAGATTAAATAAAATCATTACGGGGCGACGTTTTCGCGACCGTATGACTGACTGATTGAAATCCAGTATGTCGTATACAGGTCAGGTTTAAAAGCAGTACTGTCCGTTGGATTTCCAAATTAATTGGATATTTCAACGCGTACTCTCTGACCGAATTTGATGTTTAAAGGTGTGGTTTTTTTTTAATAAATTGAGCGGTGAGATTTTAAATCTCCGTAGTTTAATAATTGCGTTCCCTGGCTAGAAATGAATAAAGTTGTATTTTTTAGACATTCTGAACAATTAGTCACTGGCGTCTGATAAGCTTCCCTTTTTCATTCAATTTCACTCAGTAATGAAAAAGTTATTAAAGTATTCAAACGACAAATCTATAATACACGGTTCAATTTTTTTCAAACAAATCTATGACCATGAATATGACAATAACAACGTGACCTAAAAATATGAGCTACACTCTTAACACAGAAAAATTGCATTCTAAAAAATTCTGTATTTTCTGCATACCCTATGTAAAAGTCGACAGTAATCGCTCGGGACTTGACACTTGACCGGATTTTTCTCTTCCCCACTTCAACAGACGGGTAATGAGCACTGAGAA